>VDFB02271358.1:1113156261-1113736776 GCA_007258455.2 Sequoia sempervirens | reverse complement strand
TCAAAATAAAAAATATCATGTACACTTGAGTCATATAGATAACCCAAACCATCATTTAGATCATTGAAGTTAAATATGGAAAGTTGAGGCACCACATGTGAATGACCTAGTTTTTCATATTATAGGCTCTTTATTTTTCATCACATTCATTGTAAGATTCTACATGAGACTCATTACTATAACCAAATTCATTAATAAATCTACTAGAAAATTTATTAAGAAATAATGCTAAATTGACTTCATTAGTAGTTTATTCATCTTCTTTTGTTAGAACTTCTCTTTTAGCATATTTTATATCTAATTATTGGAATGCTTCAAAGCAAAGGAATGAATCACCATATACTACAACTTGGTCATTAGCATTACAAATATTTATAGCCAACTTGTTAGACTAAACATCCAAATCTAAGGGATTATCAACAAAAACAATTTTGGATGTAAGATGTAACATTATTGATACCCTAATGGTTTCATCGATGTTTACCTCAATAATAAGCCTATGAGAGACTTATGAGATTCATCTCTTTTGAAAAATATTATACTTAGAATAAAAAACTCCATGATAAAATCTCAAACATTCTTATATAATCGATCTTACATGCTTAGGGATATTTATCACAACTCAAAGTGAGATTATCTAAATTAAATAGACAAATTGATTCATTGTTATTTTTTAAATGTTAGAAAGCTATGTAATTGACCTACTAAGATCAACTTCATCTCTAAACTACTCAATAATAGTATTTTGAAATTTTTCATAATGTGAAATATAATTATCTGAGAAGCTAATATAATTATATTTTATATCACCCTTCTAATAGTGAACAAATAGTTTCAACAATACATCCTCAACAAATATCTTGAAATAATTCATTAGACTAATTAAGACATGAAGATACACACTATGTAATGTAAATAGCTCCCATCAAATAAGAACAATTAATTTTTGAGTGTATTAGGTATTGAATTTATAAATTTAGATATTACATTGAACTTAATTTTTTTATTTATCTTAGCAAGAAAGAGTAGTCTTTCATGATAAACTCTATACAATTATAGGTGAAAATACAAAACATTTAATTAAAAAATACCTTAATCTTGTAAATTTCTTCTATATTTGAAATTGTTATTGATACAAACAAACAATGTTTCATTGATTACTAGTATTTGAGGGACTACCTCTATGAAATATACTTACTTTTAGATTTGTCATATGTTTCTTTCAAGAATAATTTTCTTAAGAACATTGGATCGCCGTGACACCTATGTTATATAAAAAAAAAATCTTAAAAACATTCTCACTAAGAACCCATATTCAAATACATATATGATGCGCCCATATAATATATCAAAGAATCCATACAACTCATCACTACCTAATAAGTGATGCTTTCAATCATCAAGACATGTAATAAAGAATAATAAGAACCTTAATAATTTGATGTCTTCGGATGCATTTTGTTAATAAGCTGTAACCAGGGCATTCAATGAGAAAACATTTCTTTGAGGCATTCTGTCAAACAGTTCTCGTGCCTTGTCTATGATTCCAACATTTTTGCATACATGTCTACCAGGGCAGTTGCGACTACAAAATCTGACAAAATTCCGCTATCCATTATCCTGCGATGGATGTCCATGCCCTGTTCCAAAGCTCCCATTTTGGCAGAGGCACAAGGAATGCTGGCAAAGGTGGCGTAGTCTGGCTTTACAGCTGCCAATCGCATTTAGTTGAAAGTTTCTAAATCTTTTTCAACAAACGCATTTTGCGTATATCCTGCAACCATAGCATTCCATGAGACAGCATTTATTTGAGGCATCCGGCTCAAACAGTTCACGTGCCCTGTCTGTGCTTCCGCATTTTGCATACATGTCTACCAGAGAATTTCCAACTTAACCGTCTACATGCTTTGCAGATGGGCCTGGAGTTTCTCTTGCTATTCAAGGAAAAAAAAAGAGAGCAGCAGCAAGCTAGGCTTCCATAAGAAGTAGCAGCAGGGAAAATAAGACTTCAAAGCATATTTCGCACTAGAAATCCTCCTGTTGCTGCTTGAGCGGGAGAGGCAGATTTGAAATTTCAATTCAAACTTAACTGTCAGTTTCAGACAGCTGGATTGGACGGAAGTTGCAGTGACCGTGACTGTCAAGAGTCAGAGGAGTGCAGTGGAGAAGAAAACGGGAAACGGAAGATGAGAATCCGACCGAAGAGTGTAAAAGTGGGACCCAGAGCCACGTAAGAAGTCAAACCCTTAGTGTGTGATGTTTAAGCCGCGCCCGAAAGCGATATGTTATACGCGTACCTGCAGAATGAAGCCCACCAAAACCGCGTTGGATGTGGACAGAGCTGTGACAGCGCCCCATTCTTATCGTAACCTTGTGGGACTTGCCCATTAATGCGGCACAACCCCATACCAGTCGGGATCATCCTTCCGCGTTCTTTCCTCACGCCTATTTAATGCCTGCTTCAGCAATCAAACGTTCCAAGTCTGCTTTGCCTATAAAATTATAGAGAGACCGTTACATTTACAGCAGTTCCCAGTTTAGTTCTAGTTGTTTGGGAGATTTACAGAGTATTTATAGCATTGTGAAGAATTCTCACAGCTTGAAAAATCCGAGGAATGGATGTCACAGTGGTTAAAACTAGCGGGCCGATCACCCAGTATTCCTGCGGGCTTCCTTCTGTGCAGAGAAACAGCTTACAGAAGACATCGGTGATGAAGAAGAAGAAGAGCAGGATCGCTGTTAAGGCTGACAATTCTCGGGAATCGGGTATGGTTAATTTCAGTTTAGTCTTCTGTTACTCTGTTTCTTCACGGAATCACAATGCTGAATTAAGTTTTCTTTCTTGCAGGACGTCCGAGCATCGTGGACGAGGGTATGTTAGTGCTGAGAAAGCGAATACACGAGCTCAGAATGGAGGAAAGAAATTATGTTCTTCCACAGCGCTGGACAGAATGGGAGAAAAGCTGGTACCCAACTTATTGTTCTGGTGTATATTCTTCCCTGGGATGGCTACAGAATATGCTGCTCAATACAAGACCTGCCATTGCCGTAGCCTTTTTAGCTTTAATCTCGTTGAGTGGCTCAGCATCCGTCTTGCTTCTGCTTATTCAGGCCTCAATTCCTCTGAAGCAACTATCTATGGAGCTGCTCAGCTATTTGCGTCGGTAGGCTCGCAATGTCTCTCCTGCAATTTTGCCCTGGAATTTGTCTGAAAATACTAAACCCATCAGATCAAGTACACGAGAATTCTGTGTTTCTTAACGGCTAAGTTTTTTTAAGAGTCACATCTCTTGCTTGTACATTTACCAAATGCGCCAATTTTGTTTATTCTGTGTAGTGGACGTTATGGTTATCGAGAATAGATAGCCTTGTTGTAATAAAGTATGTGAATTTTTAATAATGGAATGCCAAATTGGAGGATAGGCCCCGCATATCTGAATTATTGCTCGGAGGTCCCAGTTTTGAGCCGTGAAAAGTGAACATGCACTTCCGAGCTCTCCGGATTGAATTTGTAACTTGCTTGTTAGAAAATTTTGCGCAAGTTGAAGATGTTCAATGATGTCTAACAAGGATCTTGGAGTTGGGAAATTTTGGATTCCCTTATTCCGTCGAAATGGTCGTTACGCGTAATGTTTCGTCGTATGTAACATAGTGTAAAGGAATAAAATTTATTTTAAATAAATTAATTGTTAATTAAATAAAAATATTCAATCAAGCATTAAATATTAATTTTTGAATGAATTTGAAATTAATAATTGAGTTTATTAAAATAGTTGAGCATAAAAATATAATTGTAAGTTTATATGATGAACAATAAATTGCATAAAATAATCTCTGTGTTAAATTAAAGATGTAATAACTCTAACATTCTCCGCTTATTACATCAATATGAACATTTAGGACGAAAGATTGCAAGCACTAAACAGACCAACCCACCTAACAAACATCAAACCAACTTTATAAGTAGATCTTATAACTAGATCAAACCTACAAAAAATTGTACAATATGAGAGAGCATAAAATATTTTTCCATCCCCCATGCACAATGAGAGAACAACTCTCCTTTGAGAGTCCACATCTCCTTTGAGTGTGTCAAAATCCTTTCTCTAGTGCCACATATGAAAGAACAACTCCCCTTTAAAAATGCCAACAACCCTCCTTCAATGTTGTAGGAACCAATCCCTCCTCTAGTGTATAAAAGAAACTAAATCATAGTGAATACATTAAATACACCCACAAGTTTTTCCAAGAAAAACTAAGTCCCCTTGCTCCATGAAGTGACGCAAATTGAAATGGTACTTCTCATGCAACGCATCATCTTTGAGTGAGAAACTAAATCAAGATGATAAAAATCCTTCATCCTTTGATGCCTCCAACCTCCAATGAGTTGTTCTTTATTCTTTAAGTTCGATAAATCCTTTTCTTTTTGTCTTCTGTGTTATCTTTGATATCTTCTTCACAATCTTTTTTAAGCTTTCATTTTTCATGTCATGTGTGACATTTAACATCAAATAAAATGCAATCAAGTACACCATGTACCACAAGGTAGTCAAAGTTTAAAGACCATATTTCTTTGAAGATCACATGCAATGCAAAATAAAAGCCATATACAAGAATTATAAAATTGAAGGTATTGGATTGAACCAAAAGTGCACCATATTTATCCAAAAAATTTGTATATCTCCAATAAAATAAAACCCACAAATTAATCTCCAAAAAAATGGCTTTATCTTCTTAAGCTTTCATACTATTAAAAATTGAAATACTAAACATCTTTGCTTTGAATTTTTTATATTTATTCTAATCGTCTTCTTTACGTGCCACTTAAAAAAAACATAAATTTCTTAACAAAAACTCTATATTTCCACTTCTACTTTCACACCTTTCTCCTCCTCCATGTGCATTATTAAACTTGAAACATTATCCAATGAAAAGTTATATTCTGATTTCAAACACGTTGATCAACAAATCCATGAACTACTAATCTAAAAAGTCTTCACAAAAATAGATCTTTGGTGTAGTATTGATTCTCCTACAATCCATTAATTCACACTACCATATCAAGTATGACACCCAACTTGAAAGAAATGGGATCCACTTTAATTTGTAGCCAATGAAATTAAAAAAGTTGTTCACTTTCAAATTACCAACACATTACCTCAGCACCCAATGCATTTGTAGTATCAACATTTAAAAAATACATAAGGTTTGGTAAAATAATAAAATAATACCCAAAATTATTCCTAGCTTAACTAGTAGATGCTTCTTTGTTTTCCATAAACTCCTACTAGTTCAACACTTTGGTGATACAAGCCAATGAACAATTCTAGAGTTAAATAGAGTTTGCATGCCTCACACTCTATTATTTATTAGAATGGAAGAGCAAAAAAAACTTAAATAAATCATGACATCACTAGTAAACCATGCCTATGGCCCCCATTCTTTTAGTGGTTAGGTGATGCTATGTGTCATGCAACCATATTTCTGTCTCTCTTAAAATCAAAATGCTTCCCTTAAAATTTCTCATGTAGCATGTAACTATTAGCACTCCAATTCAATTTTTATACCTTTGCACATTTTCAAATTTAGCCTCTAGAAGATATTTCAACATTGAATTGACATTCAGGTAGTTTTCTTCCAACTCCACAGCCTTTCTTTACCAACAACCTCTTCATTTCTTTCTCATAGATCTAACATCATGAACGCTGTTATATCATCTTAAAATAGTTGATCATAGAAACACAATTGTAAGTTTACATGATGAGCAATAAGCTGCAAATGTAAAAAAAATGATTTTAATTGGATTATTATTACATTGATGTGTATTGGCTTAAATTGCCTTACATTTCTTGTATCAAACTAACTAACCTACTTATGAGAATAACTTCCAAGAAACTAACTATTGATTTGTTTATTTACTAACATAAAAATAACATTTATTTTTTTATTATTTAAAATAATCTATGCACTAAACTAAAGATGTAATAGCTCCAACAACATTGAGATAGTGGCAAGTAGGGAACACATAAAAGAAATCATAATAATTTAAATAAGATAAAATAAGAAAAATGCTTCACTAGAGGGAAAAGGAAAATGTGAATCATGATACAAAGGGGGGAGCACAACAAACAAGTAATAATAAAAAGTATCAAAGTGAAAAATGATTTAATACTTTAAGTGAAACATTAAATATATAAATATATATTCTAAGGATAGAAATTACATAGTTTAGTATCTTCACTTCACATCTCTATGCTCATTTAGTGCATGTGCCCCTAGTGTGCTTTAGATCTACTTTTACTTTTTTTGTTAACCAATTCATCATAAAATGATGTTGTAGATAGTGTAAACCTTAGTAACCTCTCCCTATTCATCTAGAAAAAATTGACTTATAAATTTAATAGGTCACCAATGCTCCAAGTGCTAATGCCCACCTTCGAAAATTAATACAAAGTTTTCCACCCCTTTTATACTCTAATTATTAGTACATTTTATCTATCACACAACTAAAACATTTCCATTTTCCACACCTCACTCACTTATCCCATTAGCCTTCCTTTCTTATCCACTTTCATCCACACTTGGTCTTCCCCATCTCCCTAAAACTTCATCACCTTCATTATATTTGATTACCCAATTTATTATTAGTTCTCCATGCTTGTCCATAGTTCCTTTACCCATAGCCTACCTTCACCTTGGATCCCATACCTTGACTTCCCCATCCATAGTTGTGGTCCATCCACATTTTTATCTTTCTACCTATTTCCTTAGTGAAACCACACTTTAGATCACCTTATTTAGTCCTTTACCTCTAATTTCCTATTACACCTCCTATCTTGATCATCTTTAGGTGTTTATCGCATTATCTTTGCATTCCCATTTCTTCCTTAGCTATCCTACAACATATTAGTTGAATTTAATATAATTCATTTTTCTTTGCAATGAGGTTTTTCTCCCAAAATGTTTTCTCCATGTAGATAATCATGTTACATATGTATAATTTTTTTTTTAAAACTATAAGATTAATTGTTTTTGCACATGCCTCCCCTACTATAGGAAATGTATTCCACAACATTGTTTCCTTTCATATTTAACCTTCCATGTGGATTTGATCTATACACTTCTACAACCCTTTTCACCTCGTTCATTGATATCAAGCCATTTGATAATATTTATGAAATTTAAAATACTTTAAAGAAGTTATCATATTGTGGGGGTCAAGTTCTGATTCACTCGCTTGATAAATTAATTTTATAACCTTTAGCAAATATCAAAGACAACAATCTCAAACATGCATGTTTCCTAGATGCAAACATGTTTAGATTTTAATGCAAAATCCAAAATAAATATTTCTAAGATGAACTCTCATTGAAAATAAATTATTGTTCCTTACAAAATAATTACACATTGAATGAATACAAATACCAAGACAAAACAATAAATAGTACAAATGTCTACCAAATTAACTCTTAATGACTATTGAGTAAGTTGAGAGTCAACAAAATTTAAATTTGAATATTTAAATTTCAAGAATCAATTTTATAGTGTGAATCCAACTAATACTAAAAGATTTAATGAAGACAAAAAGAAACAAATGTCAAAATAATTAATAAATTTATAATTATAAATATCATTAAAAAACACAATTAAAAATACATAAAAATAAATATAAGACAATATATAAATAAAAATAATAAAAAACAAAATATAAAAAAATAACTTTAGAAAATAAATAAATATATATATATATAAACATTCCACTTATTACTACTATATAACAATAATAAGAATGAGACGTTCCATCAAACCGCGCCCAAAACTTAATCATGCAATTTTCACCACCACAAATCGATTGCCACGATACAAAGAATAAAAGTGCAGGCAACTTTACCATTCTTCCTCGAAATTTCCCAAATTGGATTCTTGTTAATCACCATTTTCATACTGCCATAAATCATTATCAATGGATTCTTGTTAATCACCATTTTCCTACTGCCATAAATCACTATCAACCCCTCACCCAGGAAACCGGTTCAGCTAATCTGAACGCGGAGCAGCGTTAATAAAAGCCATTTAAAACCGCGTAATTATCTCTATCATAGAACCTCCATCATCGCCTCAATGCGGGGCCCGCAATTCCAGAGCCATTCCTCGCACTGAGCGGATGGATGCAACTACGCTTATATAACATCTTGTTCCTCAGCCATAATATTTCAGTTTTGTTTCAAGAAATTAATTAGTTTACCTTAAAATTCTGAGTCATGGATGCCCGAGCTCTCAGTAGTGTGACACTCCCTCAATTTATGCTTCCTCTGCAGACAAAATTACATAGCCCATCCTCTACACGCTTTCCCCTCAAGAAGAAGATGCCCAGATTTGCTGTTAAAGCTGCGAGCTATGGCGAATCAGGTATGGATTGTTTTATACATCCATTTCATTTATCTGTGTCTACTACTGTGCTTTTCTTTGCTTTCCTGTCTTTAAGTTCAAGTAGTTATTCAGATATTGTGGGCTTGTTTTCTTACATTTAAGTGGTCTTGCAGAACATCGGAGCATGGTGGACGAAGATATGTTAGTGTTGAGAAAACGGATGCATCAGCTGAGAATGGAGGAAATAAATTATATTCCTCCACAGCACTGGATGGAGTGGGAAAAAAAATGGTATCCCACTTATGATTCAGATGTTTGCTCCTCCTTAGTGCGCCTGCAGAACATTCTTCTTAATACGAGGCCTGGCGTCTCCATGGCTATGGCGGCTTTAATCTCCTTCAGTGTTGCAGCTTCTCTCTTGGAGCTTCCAATTCATCTTAAGGAAATAACCACGGAGTTGTACAGTACTTTGCATATGTAGGCGTAGGTATATTTAATCTCGTTATTCGCACTAAATTTTGTCTCGGCTTTTTTCAATTCAAGCTTTTGAAATATTTTTTTTTTTGTTATTTGTAAATCTCGCATCTTTATGCAGAGTCTGATTCTTTCCTTTAGCTTAGAGAAATTGTTAAGACTGTCTAAGATTGTTCTAAGAATCAGTTAAAAAAGAGGAAGAGTGAACGAAATATATATGGTCAATTGTTAAAAAGATAAAGAATATTTATTTTACGAAATTAGTTTTTAAATATAAGTTGAAGAATTTTACAGAATTGTTTTAAATTCACTTACAAATTTCTTTCTTTAATGAAAAAAAGATTAACTGTTTTATGTTCTCAACGTCAGTATGAAGTCTAATTTGCAAGCATTTAATAAAGCATCAAGTAAACCTGATTGAAGGAATGTAAGATCAGCCGAAAGAACTTCATCTTTTTATTATAAATTTGACGGGCTGTGTGACCGTATTTAAACATTTTTATGGTAAAATATAATAATTATTTTTAAAAAACCAGTGCAGAAGAAGAGAGATATAAACAGTCCGTCAAAGTTCCTTGGTCGACCGTCAAATTTAAACCTTTGATGAAGGTACAATTTCTGTTTTTCGTACATTCCTATTTCAGCTACTCTTCCCTCCGCATTATTTGAAGGGATTCTTTTCACGGAATCATCATTTCTAAGCTTGAAATCTTTGTTTGGGAAAACGATATGAGCAGTTGAATGATTTGATGTACACAATAAAAAGAAGATTAAGAAAGCACATTATTGAAACAACAAATGTTGAGTGCAATTTTTCAATGTTTAATGTGTATTTATTTTGAGAATTAAATAAGAAAAAAATTCGAGTGTTTATTTAAAGTTATTATATATATGATGTGAGTTTTTTTTTTTTTTATAAATTAAATCAAAATGGTTTGAACACTTATATTTCTCCATGTCTTTAAAAAGGAGGTGTCAATAGGTCAAATATAATTAAGATGGGTTGGAATTACACTAATAATTATTTGATAAGTATAGTATCATTCAATCAATTTGTTGAATACAAAGTAAAATGAAAAGAAATTTGGAAAGAAAAAGGAAGGAATACATTATAATGATAAAAGAAAAAGGGAAAAGGAAAGGGAAGGAATACATTCTAATGATAAAATTTTGAAATCACTTTACAATACAAAGAAGAGAATAGAGAAAAGTGAGGAGAAAAAGAAGAGAAATAGATTCCAATAAATTAACATAAGTTTTATAAGAATATAGAAATTATTTTTAATATTTGTCTATTTATCAAAATCTTCAATCATTTATATTTTTTAACAAATTGATATTTTTAATTAAAAACACATAAAATTCTTTATTTACTTGTGTCTTTTGGTGAAGGACATTTTCTTTTTAATTACTATTCAAATTAATATTTTTTGTTTAAATATTTATATAATTTAATACGCAATGAAAACAAGAAAGATAAAGAAATAATATTATTTTGGAGTTACACTAGCAATTTCCTAATAAGTCTAGTATCATTCAATTAACCTATTAAAATATAAATAAAATTGAAAATAAATGTGAGAGGAAAAGGAAAAGATTAAAAATGAGAGGGATATATTCTAATGACAAAATTTTGGCATCAATCAACTTCATTTGTTAAAATACAAAGAAAAAAGAGGTGAGAGAAATTGATTCTAATATATTAAGATACAATTTTCATAAGAATTTATAGAAATTATTTTTAATATTTGTGTATCTATAAAAATATTCAATTATTTAAGTCTGAATAGGTAGCATAGTTGGTTTGGGCAATGGGTTTGCTCCCCATTGGTCTTGGGTTTGACTTCATTCTCGAGTTTAAGATGTGAGACTTCTTGCAAGCAGGGGATCTCACCTCCAAGGGACTAGTCTTGCCCTAGCTCGCCCCAGGTAGCCAAGGTATGAGTTGTTAGACCATTAGGCTGGTCCCGGGTACACGCCTGTTGTAAAAAAAAAAAAAAAAAATCAATTTTTTACATATTTTTAACAAATTGATATTTTAAATTAAAACATTCATAAAATTCTTTACTTATGAAGCATTTTTTATTATTATTTTATTTTATTATGTATGTTTATACTTTTCAAATTGATAAAATTTAAACATTTCATTATTCAAATATTGATACAATTTAATAGATGATAATTAAGAAAGATAAGATATATTTTTTTAAAATATTTTTATAATTTAAAAATAATAAAATTTTAGAAAAAATCATTTTATTATTTATAAGTATATCTAATATTTGGTTGTTAATTCTTAGAAAGGAGAGGCCTCTATAAATATTTTGTATGCATCCTTCTCATTTCAAGAAATATATGGCTTTTTTATACTTTAGAATAGACAATTTTGGAAAGTATGGGCATAGATTAATGATCTATGCTTAGGGGCTTGAAATATTATATTTATATCTTGGTATTAAAATTAAGAAGAGGGTCAAAATGAGTGTGGCGAATTATAGAAGTTTGTGACAAAAAATGAATATATACTATTACTAAAATATAGTTACTAACAACCATAGCTTATAACATAACATATTATAAATGAGTCCAAATAATCCACATTATTATATATTATCAAGTAACTCTATTACAACATTAGTTCATTAGATCATTTTTCTTTCTTTCTTTCTCTTTTCTTACAATTGCATTTACATAGCCTATAATTATACTATATTATGTATTAAAAAGTATGTCACCTTGTATCCTTTGTGTCTTTTGGATGTGTTGATATCAAAATATTTTTGTGGTAAATGAATGTTGCTACATTGGTAGCTTTATCCTACTAACATTATCTCCCTTTTGAAATAATGTATTGTCCTCAAGACATCTTGGTCCTATCTAGCTAAATGAAGTTAAAATGGTTTGACATTACAAAATTTTAGGAGACTTAACGATATTTCATGGTAGAATATGCTTATAGATTCCTTGTAAATGAATATATAGTTTCTACCATTGTGCAATAAATTACTATAGTAACATTATTTGACCATTGATGCTAAGTGTAAGCACCTATGTTTTTATATACCTAGCCATACTTTTTTTTTAATAAAAAAGGGGTTAAAAATTTTATTGAATAAAAGGAACCAACAATACAATCAAGCCAAGGGCAAAAGCCCAGAAAGGATAGAAAGCACCAACAAAATCAAGAACAAAATCAATCAACACCCTAATATCCTCAACAAGAACACTCTCCAAATCCAAGCTAAGCTTCAAAGGAATATGAGCCCAATCATCAATCTGCCAGTCCACAAGCCTCTCAGAGGCCTATTTAGCCAAACAATCAGCCGTCCTATTCCATTCATGTGGAATATGGATAAAAGACACACTCTCCATAAGAATACCAATCTGCAAGATCTGCTGAACAAGAACTGCCAACTGCCAATTCACATCCAACCTCCTCCCCTGATTGAGTAAGTTAATCAAAACCTGAGAATTAGATTCACAAATAACCCTACGCCAACTTAGCTCATAGGCCTTCCACAAGGCATAAAGAATTTCCTAGCCTTCCATAAAATTGATAGGTTGTGTCCCCATATGCATGGAAAATAGGAACACCACTGATCCAGAAGAATCCCTACCAACCCCTCCGACACCAGCTAGGCCAGGATTGCCCCTAAAGGAACCATCAGTATTAACCTTCAAGGTTCCCACAGGGGGAGGCAACCAGGACCCCTAATGCTGGACCCGTTGCTTCACTCGACCACCTTTCTGACCACAAGTTGTCAAAGGGGAAAACCCCAGGATACCCGGACGGACCACCACCTCCACATCTTGCTTCTCCAACAGCAACTCCACCCCCCCTTTGGCATGGATAGTCTCCTGGATCATCCCAAGAATTTTGAACCACACCTATTGAACCTGCAACAATTCTCCACAAAAAATCCTTCTATTCCTTTCAAGCCAAATCTGCCACAACAAAAAAATTGGGCTTGCCAGCCACACATCCTGCAAAAAAGATGCCCTTGAGGGAGGCCTGCCCAAGCTAGACTAGAACTCAACTATGGTGGAAGCATGAACACAAGGATTTCTCCAAACACTCCACCAAAAATGCCATAGCTGCAAGGAGAAAGGACACCAAAAGAAAAGGTGAGAAGAGTCCTCCTCCCCTTTCCCACACATCACACACATAGACAGACCCTGAAATCCATGCAACTGAATCTTGTCCCAAGTCAGACATTTGTTCCAAGCCAAGATCCAAGCAAAACAATTACACTTCGACCAAGAAAACTTATTCCAAACCTTTTTCCACCAAGAAACTTCCTCCCCCTCAAACCTCTGAGACCATAATCTCTGATATCCAGATGCAACTGTATAGTGCCCCTTTGGATTAGGAGACCAAGCAAGGATATCCCTATCCCTTAAAGGATTACACTATCTACCCAAGAGAATACTATGCAGAACCCTACAATCCTCCTCCATACCCATAATCGGCCACTCCTCAAGAGCCAACCACCTAGCACTCACAAGTTGACCCTGGAATGAAAGCACCTTAAAATCACTAACCCGTGTCCAGCCAGCATCCTCGAAACTCCTACTCAAATTCATCAATTTAGGGAATTGAGAGAGAATGGAAGGGTGCCCATCCCAAGAATCATACCAGAATTGAACCTCCGTCCCCCTCCGACAAATCTAGAATAAGCCTTCCTTGACAAGTGCAACGCCCTTCTTGAGGGTAGCCCAAACAGCAGAACCCTTGCCCAACAAGGGATAGCGAGGAATTTCTTCCCCAAGAATACCCTGAAAGTACTTATAGGAAAGAATCCGAGCCCAAATCCTATCATTTTCCGTGCACCATCTCCAATAAAGCTTCGCTGCCAGCGCCGTCCTAGCTAGAGAGGAATGCCTCAACCCCAAACCCCCAAACTGCTTAGGACAACACACTGTATCCCACTTGACCAAACTCCACTTGGATGACATCACACTACCAGCCCATAAAAACTGTCTTGCCAAGGAATCCAACTCTGTAACAAAACCCATCAGAGCTACCTAAAGCATACACCGATAAATAGGGAGAGCCAGGACAACAGACTTCAGCAGCTGAACCTGCCTAGCAAAGGACAACCAATGATTGGTCCAATGAGTAACCTTCAAATGAAATTTATCCAAAATAGGCTGCCATGACTCCCTCGATAGTCTGCCCATCATGATCGGGACCCCCAGGTAAGAAAGAGGAAGAGTCCCAATCTAAAACTGAAGAATTTGAGCAATTAAGCTCTGAATAGGGTTCGAAGTATTAAAGAAATAAATAGAAGATTTATCTTCATTGATTGATTGACCTGAAGCCTCAAGATACAAATCCAACACCCTACAAATATTAGTAGCCTCCCTAATAGTAGTTGCCCCCATCAAGGTAGTATCATCCACAAACTTCAAGTGGGACAAAGGAGGTAAATCCCCACCCCACCGCCACCCTTGAATAAGCCCCAGCTCCACCTGACGCCTCAGAAGATGCCCCAAACCTTCCACAAGAAGAATAAAAATGTAAGGGGAAAGAGGATCACCTTGCCTTATCCCACGAGAGGCTTCAAAAAACCCTGAGTGCTCCCCATTAGTTAACATAGAAAAGGAAATAGATGTAATGCAACTCATGACCCATTGAATCCAGTCATCACCAAAACCAAAAGTAGTCAGGACCTTGTGAAGAAAAGACCACCAGACTCTGTCATATGCCTTTGCCATATCCAGTTTGATAAACATAGCCTTATCTCTAGATTTAGCTATAGAATGGATGGTCTCAGTAGCCAAAACAATACCATCCAAAATCTGCCTGCCCTCCACAAAACCACTTTACTCCTTAGAAATGAGTAACGACAACCACTTCTTCAACCTATTAGCAATTAGCTTTGAAATAATCTTATACACCACATTGCACAAAGATATAGGCCGAAAATGGCTCAACCTATCTGCTCCATCACACTTTGGAATAAGTGCCAAAAAAGTGGAATTCAAAGCCTTTAACATTTGCTTATTCTGATGTGATTCCTTGACAACCTCCAATAAATCCAACTTGATGATCTCCCAAAACTCCTAGAAGAATTCAATCGGGAAACTATCAGGGCCAGGAGCTTTTCCTTTATTCATCTGAAACACCGTCCCTTCTAATTCTTCAAGGGTGATCTCCCCCATAAGATCCTCTCTCATCTCCTGAGACACCAAATGGGGAATGCAAGAGAGGACCTGAGCCTCCCCCACCGAGTTCCCTTGCAAATCCTCTCTAAAGAGGGAAGAAAAGTAATGGATAGCCTCATCAGAGATACTTTGAAAAGAACTCAGGCACTCATCCCTATCAGTAATCAAAATAGGAATAAAATTACCATGCCTCCGCACCTTCACAGAATTAAAGAAGAAAGCAAAATTTTTATCCCCCTCCTGAAGCCATTCAATCTGAGCTTTTTGTTTCCAAAATATCTCCTCCCACAATTCCAATTCCTCTAAAGCTTTCAAAGCCCTAGATTCCTCCTACAATAAAGTCTCAGACACCCCATTCTCCCTCATCAACCTTGTAATACCATCAAGCTTATCTTGTGCATCAGACTTGGCCTTAAAAATATTCCCAAAACATTGCTTATTCCAACGCTTGAGTTTATACTTAACAAACTGAAGAAGCTTAGTAAAAACATACATAGCCATACCGAAAGAAGGTCTTCTCTCCCACCACCACTAAGCGACATAATTGTGGAGTTCCGAATCCCGCAAACACATGAGCTGGAATTTGAAAGAGGGCTTGTGGGGCCGCCCAGCCACGCTGATAGTAAGCTTAATGGGCCAAAGGTCCGAACTCCTCCAATCCAAAATCTCTGAGCTAGTAACCCACCTATCACCCACCCAAAAGCAAGAAACCATAAACCAATCCAACCGTCAGCGATGCAATTTTCTCCCGAGTGCCGATTGTTCCAGGTAAAGAGTCCATTATCGGGCCTGATATCAATAAGATTCAAAGAAGAAATATTATCCTGAAAAATGAAAGAAGAAGCCTCCAACCTCATGGTACCGCCTCGCTTCGCAGCAATCTCAGTGATAGCATTGAAATCACCCCCAATAATCCACGGTAGGTAAGGATTCATACTTTGAATATACCGAATGTCAAACCAAGAAAGTTGCTTGCCATGCAAATCCATAGGTGCATAAATGTTGGAAAAAAGAGCCACTTCCCCAGATTCATAACAAGAGGCCGCCATAGAAATAGAGGACTTGGAGGAAACCCACCACAAGGGGAAAATCTTTCGGGGATTCCATAAGCAAGCCACCCCACCTGAGGAACCCTGAGCACCAATACACTAGCAATCACCACTCACCCACAGCTTGGGCATAATACCCATCATACCATCCACAGTAAGCTTGGTCTCCTATAAAAAAAGAATATCAGGAGACTGACATCTAATCAAATTCTGAATAGGTTTTTGTCTAGGGACACTATTCAAGCCCCTAACATTCCATGATAGAATAATCATTTCAAAGGGCTTGAGAAGTGAGAATCCAGAGTCTTAACTGACCCTGATTCCACCAAATTTTCCCCTATCATCTTAATCTTCTCCAAATCCTTCTTCCTACCCAGCTTGGATCCTTTCTCTACCCCTCCTTTCTTAAGATCTTTTTGTAAGATGCCCAAATGAAGAGATGACTTACTGCTTTTTCCCCCCACTGACCCAGATCTCTGCTCAGGGAGAGACACAGCCTCACAGTCTTTCACCACCACACTTCCTGATTCTTTTTGAACCTCCAACTTTAAGTCTGAATCTAACTACCGGAATGCAACCACCTGAGGAGCAAGGGAGGCCACGGGGCTGATTCCCCCTTGACCAAAACCACCCCCCACCAACTCAGAACCTTGAACATTTGAACCAACCACCACCTGATGGTTTTCCTGCTCCAACTCCACTAGCTACCCTTGCTGCTCAGAACCCAGACTGCCCTGATCCAAAACAACCAAACCCGGATTCACTTCGTACTGGCTAAGACCTTCCAACACCTCGAATTTGTTCAAAGAATCCTCGTCCTGCCATTCCTTCAAAGACCTTTTATGCCCCTTATTCCTATTCCAAGCTCTGACAGGAATAAAGCCATCCTCCCCAGCACCACCATCCAGAAAAGGACCCTTACCCTTATCCAACCCTGAAGGATTCTTAGGAGGCTGTGAAGAGTTAGTCTCCGAAGGCTTGGCCCTTGGACATCTACGCAGTAAGTGGCCATACTCATGACACAACCGGAATCTAAAGGGTAAGGTCTCATAATCAAGTTGTTGAACCCATGAGTAAGAACTTGCTCTCACTTCTAAAGAATTTGGCAAAGGTTTACTTAAATCAATTTCCACACAAAATTGAGCAAATGCGTTTACCTTTTTGAACTGTTTCTATTGCGATGAACCAACGGGTTTACCAAGCATTGAAGCAAGTAAATGCAGAACATCTTCACGCCAGCACTCGACCGGTAGCCTCAACAATCTAACCCAAACTGGAACTTTACTAGGAATCTCCTTGGCCGGATTGAATCCTGCATGCCATGGCTTGATAAACAAGCCCACTTGGTTGTAAAAATAAGGTCCTCCTTCAAAAACCTTGATCTTATCTGCCATGCAGTCAAATGTGACCATGAAATAGTTATTGGCTAGGAGCCAAATCTCCATCTCACCAACTGGCATCCAAGTCCTCCTGGCCCAGGACTCCAAAAATTGCAATGAAATTTTCAAACCCAAAAATTTGTAGTACAACGAATGTAGTGAGTAGTACTCAATATCTTCAGCGAGCATCTCCATTGGGATCACCACATTCGACCTCTCTTTACATCTTTCAAGGCAACCATTAATCTTGTGAACACGAAACCCTCCTGACGAACCTACCTCATTCTTCTCCAAATTCTGAGAAAATAAAATATTATCATGAAGACGAGACCCCGAAGGCAAGGGATTCAAGCCAAGAGTGGACCAGAAATCCAACTTAGGTCCCTCCCCCGAAGGCTCTCTAGGCTCCATTGAGGAAAGGATGAGGCACAACCCAAACCCACACCCCTCAGCCGAAAGCACACCACTAACCCCAGGCAAAACCCCACACCAAACCAGCTCCAACACCTAGACAAAACACCACACCCCACACCAATCCCCACCTTCTGCCAAGCAAAAATAGCCACCCCACACAAGCACACCCAAACTAGAAGGAAGTAACCCCCACAAGCCCCAGGCATGGCCAAAAGCTTGGCCACACACACCAAATGCCAGAGAAAAGGAAGGGAGGCCGGCCGCGGGCAAAAAGAGACCCCCAGCCACCGAATACCCCCCAAACCCACCCACCAAAATGCCTAGAAGAAACACCCCCCAACACACAGACACCAGCCCACCCTCACAGCGTAGAGCCAGAAAAATCAATAAAGAGCAAGGGCGCAGATGCCCTAGCTCTGCGAACAGTGACGCCAACCATCATTTTTCGATGCACTCTGTCTATGCTATTTCTTACTATTATGATTTGATCTATTTTTTCCAAGCCATAATACCTAGCCATACTTCACTTTAAGCTATTCTAGCCATTAATTAAATAAATAATCATTATTTATTGAATTAATTAATTCACCCTTTATCTTTATCCCTCGCCCTTAATTAGATAAATTTACATTTATTTAATTAATTTTAACCTTATCCTTAGAATCTTCCAACTAGACCAATTAAATTAATACTTAATTAATCTATTTATACTAATTAATCTCCATTAACTTTTACTCTAATATTTAAATCCATATGATCCTTAATATTTTTCAATTTAATCCTAGTAATTAAATCCATCTACATGGACTAAAATCTAAACATGCCATCACTTGACAAGTGTCCTTTCCTTCATCATTCTCTCATATGTATGAGCATGCCTACCTAATCTACTCATTTCTCACACATGTGTGAGCATTGTCCTCACACATGACTAGCCATCCTATCTCTTACACATATGATAAAGTAGCCACCCTAACTCTTACACATTTAATGGTCACACATGTTTGGTAACACCTACTCTTACACCTTATGGGACACTTGTCACATGACTACAACTTCAATGCATGTCTCCATCTTCCTCAAATCATAGCCTTGCATTAACCAATGCATATATGCCCTCTATTTTTCTCTTGAAAAATTTATAAATTGGAGGCATCTCATCCTATTATGATAATTCATCTTCATCATATTCTTATGCTTATATTTTTTTGACTTGTCAATCCTAATCCTAACATCATGATGATGGTATACTAAGCAACCACATTCAAAAATTACACGTCAAAAAGAGTGCATAAAATGGAGAACTAGGTGCACTCCATAGTTTCTTAATCAGAGGAGAAAAGAATAAAATAAGGTAAAATGTTTCATTATCATTTAGAATCTTTATATTTCATTCTTTTAAATTTTATTATCTTCACTAAGTAATATTTGTCCTCCTTCTTCTATTATCTTTGGTATTTTTATTTAAATCATTTGTTTTTGGGTTCTATGAGTAGAGCTATCAAAAGAGTGAGGTAGAGGTTGAGTACTTCCTTGAGTTTCTTTATTTGGCACCTAATTAATTTAATTTTTCCTTTATTTTTTATCAATTGTGAAGGGTCTCGATGAATGCTCATTGACCTTGAAATTCATCCTTTTGTACAAGAAAGGAAGATTCTTATTGCATGCATTAATTCTTAATATGTTCAAGTTGTATCTTAAGGCTCTTTTTGTGTTATTTGCATATTATTTATTTCTACTTCTAAATTTATGTGTGTGGTAGCGTACCTCTTTCAAATTTCCTCAATCTATTTCTATTTGATATCTTCCAATAGTTTCTCTCTCACTTCATACTCTTTGTTTTGTAGCCTTTACACCACATCATTTGTGAATTCATTAAGCTATTTTCTTAAGGTAGCTAAGGTGTCCTTGGTGAGTTGTGATGATTTTTCTTATAGTGCACTTAATACATCTTCTAGTGTATCAAAGATATCTACATGTTTTTTGAGTAGCTCTTCCCTTGTTATAGATTATAGCAAGTCTCCTAATTAGAATCTCTATAATGTGGGATGTGTTCTAGGTTGGTGATCCACAATTTTTGTATTGAAGGATGTGGGAGTGGTTGCACTTATTTTTTTTCTACTAGAAACTACTTGGTTTTATTCATTATTTCTCGGGATGGAGAAGGTAGTAGCGGTGAGGGAGGTAGTTGTTTTTTTCTCACTTATTATAACTATTTTTATTTTGTAGCACTTATTTCTTTTCTATTCTTTCTCTTACTCTTCCTTCTCCTTTTTTTGTTTATTCTCCCTTTCTATTTACAACTTTTTTACATTTCTTTTTTTTTGATAGAATGGTGTAGGATTTTTGTGTGGTTTTGTTAGTTTTTTGTTTAAATTTCTATATGGGTTCCTTCTCCTAGGATAAGAGTATGTCAAATCTATGTTCTAAACTCAACTCTTACTACTATATAATAATCTTAATTTGGTCTTCTACTCTAGTGACAATTTTGAACTAACTACATCTATTGATTTTTTTAATTTCCTTTTGATTCCTTCTCTTTTCTACTTTATTATTATTTCTAATTTCTCTAGATTCAAACCTTCAAGTATTTTTGTAATTTTTCACAATGAAGCTAGGATAAATTATATCATTACCTTTACAATTGTATCTTTATTCTTTGTATTAATTAAGGAATGCATCAATATGATGGTGAGGCAAATGCCAAGAATGATAATTACTTGAATAGTAATTTTACATCCAATAGTTCTTTTTCCTCTATTGTTTCCTTTTGTTTTCCCTTTTCTTATTGCTCCACTTCTTGTTATATGTTTTCTCTAGATTTTTCTATTCTTGCTTATTTGCTAAGCTATTTGTCTATTGTATAGATTCCTTGGATTTATTTGAAGGTGGTTTCTCTATACCTACCTATTGATAAGTATTTTTTGTACATCAAAAAACAAAAAAAAATACTAAGTATTTTATCTCTCAAAAGGAAATCTAACATGATGACTTAGAAAAGATTACCTCAAGGCTTCATTTTTCAAGTCTTGATTTTGAAAAATTGACTCACTAGTAAATAATGTATTGTTTTTCAACAAAGGGAACTTAGAATTACTTCACTTGGACTTGCAAATAAGGGTTTTGAATTATTTGAGCTTAATATAAAAAAATCACTAAAATATTAAATTTTCACTCCCAAACACAAGTGCCACATGCCAAGTCTTTCTCAGCTTGCCAATTTCCTTACGTGTCTACATGGAGATACATATTTAATGTAAATTTTAAGAAAAAGGAATGTTGCTGCTAGTATAGGGTAAGGAGAGACTAAGTCAAGAAGTCCTAAGGACATTGACAATAATGATAGGATGCCTCAAATAGATGGATCCCTCAAAAACCACTTCTATTAATCAAAGATAAAATCACAATGCTATAAGAATATTGCAATATTCAACGGTAAATGGAAGATTTAAAATTATAAACATTCATCCAAGTACCTAAATTATAGTGCAACTCATATAAATTTTCACAATTGAACTAATATCAAACAAGGTTTAGACTAACTATGCAAATAAACTTACAATCAACAAGCTATAAATGGTATGAACTATGATGTGGGAAAAAGGGATGTAAGATCTAAATCACATTTCTCCTACATCACATTGGGGGAGGAATAAAATTGATCATATGCACCCACTTGGCTACTAACCTCAATGGAAGATCTAGAATGGTGGATCAATTGGGGATTTTGGTCCATTCTTTTGGAAATGGGGATGTTGAATTCATTAAAAGTTCACTTGATTTGATTATTAAAATGTATGTCTAAGTAAAATATGAAGCTGGAAAAAACTAATGTGAATACGAAGAATTACAAAACTAAAGGGTGATCCCACAATACTGGGTTACAATTTTGGCCAAACCAGACACTGAATTATTTTTTTCTAACTAAATCTTCAGGTTTAGACACCTATAGTGGCTAAACTGTGAGGAATTTGAAGATGATGCAAACTAGCAATTTGTGACATTTTTTCTATACATTCTAAATATATTTTTTTTTCAAAAAGTTTGGAATCAGATTGCATTTATTTTTTCATCTCCTTTGAAAACTAGTTTTTATCAGTAAACACTATTTTTAAGGAGTGATGCTCACCGTATACAACATAATTTTTTTTCTATGAAGGATAAAGTTCTATTTTTTTTGAATTTAGATTTGTAACTATGATATCTAGCTAGTTCATTTGGTTTCATAGTGTTTTATTGAATATTTTTTCCTTAATCAAGTTTCAAAGTCAAACCAATTACAACCCAAACATAGGCGGACCATATACAAAATAACTTTTTATGTATGTATCAAAATTAATTATTTTTTTACTAGAACAAGGACATCAATACTTACCCTGAACATATTTTTTAGAATTTTATTTTGATAATTTGCTATTTTTCCACATGTGCAGAATAAAGAGCTTGATTTTTAGTGAAAAACCTATGTTTAATTAAACTAAGAAAATAAAAACATAATAAAACCAAAACATATTCAAATTGTATTTGATGGATAGCTTGTTTCAAGGAATACCATCATCTAGTTGGGTTTGTGAACTATCCTCCATTTTCATCATCAAATCAAGCTTCGAAGGGAAAAAATCTATAGAAATTTGGTGCAAGAGGGGGAGAAGGAGGAAAAATGGGGGTTTAAATGAACTCAAGTTCGAGTGAACCCCCCTTGGAGGTTCTCTAGAACTAGGGTTCAAATGAAACTTGGTTCGAGCGAACCCTAGTTTGAGTGAACCCCTTTGGAGGTTCACTAGAACTAGGGTTTGAATGAACCCTAGTTCAGGAAAACCCACTCTTGTATTCAATTTTCCATTGTCTTCGTGATAAAAAAAATATAAAATTTTTGGGTCCCATCATTTAATAGGGTTCATTTGAACTAGGTTCCATTCAAACCCCTTTTGGGTCCATTTGAACACCCTAGTTTGTGTGAACCCCTAAAAAGAAAAAGAAAAAAATCATAGGAGCACTTTTGCAATTTTCCTTCCTCACTGGAAATGTAAACTAGTATTATGGGATCACCCTAAAAGATAGAAATTGGCAACATAACAATAGAGTGTAGAGATAGAGGAACCCGACATTTAAATTAGGGTTTAGAATGCTTGGATAGGGATTGTGCTATTACCATAGTCTTGAGAATCCAAACCTCAAGAATCAATAAACAAATCTTAGAGGGTCCTAGTCTATAGGTTCTTCCTTCCTAAACTTAACTTGACAACTTTGCTTTGTTGATGATTAATTCCACTTTCCATAATTTTTTCAAGTAGGAAGCTTGAATGCTTGATCTTGCAATTAGGACTTCAATATTCTCTAAAATCCACTTCAAATTTTGCACCTACAGATAAGAGAGGGGAGAAAGGATTGTTCCATATAGGGGCTTTCCTAAATTCTCAAACCCCATTTCATGTTTCCACCTCCACAATGGTTATGATCATGTAAAGAGCACTTACCCTTGATCGAACAAAGGAAAATGGATATAAATGAATGATAAATTGACAAGAGCTACAACTTACCACTCAAATATGCTTTCCTTGATGGACTAAAGACATTATAATCATCTCATCCAAGAGATTTTTTGTCACTTTATTGGAAGTATTGCCAATGTTATTACTTATAAAAAAAATGATCATAAAAAAGGAACAAACTCACATATAAACTTGATGCATTGCAAACATGAATCTTGACTGATAATAAGTGTTTTGAACTCCTTATTTTTCTCCTGATTGCTTTTTTAGGACGCTCAATTAGAATCTCCATTGCCTAAGATTTAAAATGGTTAAAAATAATTTTATTTATATGAATTTTTTGATTTCCTACAAAATTAATTATCAAAAGATGAAAAATGGAATTAGATTTGTAAATAGTAAAATATCGAAAATCACATTGAAATTAGATAATTTATAATATGATCATGCTTAGAATTAACATCATTCATTGAATACTTGTGGAACTACTAACACAATGGAGGAATGACACATGAAGACAACATAAATGATTTTGGTTCAAAATGGAATATACCTAAATGTCTCATAACTTTGCATCATTCCCAAAATAAAACACAAGAAAAAATAATTCACAACATAAAGACAAATGGAGGTACAAATAGATGAATATCACGATAGATTCATTTTGTTTGTACATCCTTGTACCAATAAGAGAAATAAGGTTCATCCAAAGAAAAATAATAAAAATAAATACACACTAAGAAGCACATCATGGGAGATCACATCACGTGCAAGAAAATACACAAAGAAACACAAGAGTTATTGCACATGCAAGCCAATCTAAAGAAAATTGTTTGCATCCCAATCTTGTTCATCATTAATGGAAGATGGAAAATAGACTAAATGAACTACAATAATTTTGGTACAAGGAGAAGCATCGAGTTCAACACATGGTGGATCACTCACTTGAGGAGGATCATCATGGTTTCCCTAATCTAAATTCATTGATTTGGAAAACATAAGTGCTAATTCACTATGGTCTTATCTTTGTTATATACTATATCTTCTTCTTCACTATCCAAATGTATCATAATAAGTTACATATTATTTCTTTCAACATGGTTACAAGCATTATCATTTGTATGAGCATTTTCCATTCTTTTCTTAGGCTAAGATATGTAATGTGCAGATTCATGATTTGGTGAGGGTGGTGAGGTAGAGTAAGGAAATGATAAGGATGGATGGTTGGGAGGTATTTCATTAGAATTAGGTTGTATAGGTGGATGGTCATTAGATAAGGTTTTACTCTCATCAATAAGTTGACAAGCCATAGCATGACATCTTTTCTTCCACTCTTTTGCACTTTTATTTCTTTTTACATGAATTTTAGCTTGTATGAAGGGGTAATTAAGGTGTTCCTTAAAATTTCTTTCTTTTCTTCCTTTGGAGGAGGAATTGAAGGGACCACAACTCGTTGGGAGACCACAAAATTCATAAGTTTCAACCTACAAGCTTGTTTCTCTTTTTGAGGTACAAAGTTAATCATACAGTTATCTCTAGGTCTTTATATGATGGAAAAGGTAGAACTACAACATATCTACCAAGTGGTCAGGGGAGGCTACTCAATTCAGACTAAGGTTTGTGTATTACCTATGGGGTGTTACACCCCATTGTGTTATTACTTATTTACATTTACCTAGTTGGGTGAAGATGATTTAAATGAATGTATTTGTGCTTTGTGTTTTATAAATATGATGATTAAATGTTTTATTCAATTTGATGTTATATAATGAATATTATTGTGAAATATATGATGCAAATGAATGTATCATTTTTGGCTAACTACTATTACAATGTACTAAGCTAGATACAAGAACAAAATCAAGCCTCTAGAAGAGAGAGGAAGTATCACTCAGTAGAAGAACTTGGTTTGATAACTTTTAATAAGACCTAAAGTAAGCTTTCACACAATCACTTTTAGTTTGGTTGAGTTGGGTTAATATCTTGGGAAATAGTAAGATACCCTTAGTCTTGTTTGCATATGATTAGAAGTGGTTATGGTTTTATTTATGAATGTTCTTATTTTTGGGGTCAAAATTATTGAGTCTCTTTGTGATGTGTGAGATCTTCTTTATGTGTTTATATCTAATCGATGAGATATATACATAAAATGTATATATATGTATATATTTAGGTGTCAATGATAAACTTATACACATGAGTAAATACGTGCATGAGTATACATAGATTGATGTATCTACACATTCTCATGAATGGGTTACCCATATGCATGGGAATATCGATCGAAAAAAGGTAACATATATATATACATATACATATTGTAAGAGAGGGGGACCATCGCATGCAAGACCCTAGGTCACAAAAGGTTGAGATGTGAGAGGCTGCCCTAACTTACCTCAGCTAAGTGTATGTTTTAAGTGTGAGGATGAAAATGATGAGGATTTTTAGGGTCCTACGACCACTCTACAATACGAGTTTCAAAGTGGGGCTAGGCGAGTCATTCTTTAGTTATAACTCTGTGTCTCAAGGAGCTCTCTTCCCAAGGACATTAACGTAGACTTCAAACAATAGTGCAACAAGTTGGCATCCTAGAAACACACTATGGTTCGTATGATCAAATAATAGCTAAGACGAGGTTAAACACCCTAAGATGACTTATCAACCTAGCTTAGCTACTTTTAAGAGGACAAAAAAACACTATGAAATATGAAAATTATAAGTGAAGGTGATAGAGTATATACACCAAATCGAAGGTGATAAAGATGATCTCGTAGAAGACCGTATTCGCCAGCTAGCTCTTCAAAATGCATCCGCCTACACACAACAAGAGAGAGAATGTTTGGGGGTGGTTGTATAGGGGCCTACCTCAGTTAGACCCCCATTTAGGTGTTCCCACCTCCAAGGATAGCCAATGGAAAGGAGATAAAAATTTGATAAAACACAAGCACTACAAAAAAAGTACTATGTGACTCAACCAAATGATAGAGGAGAGGAGAGGGAAGCTTACCACCTCCATGAAGAGCACTCAAGGCTGCTTGGGGGGGAAATGAGAGGAACTCAATCCTATGTTGTAAAGGCATGGTCCCAAACTTGCTCTACTGATGTGATGGAGTGTGATGTTGCTGCTATTGAATGCTTGGAATGCTTGGAAGTGAGCTTGTGAGAGTGAGAGTGTGAGAGCCATGTCTATCCAAGATTTCTTCCAACCTCTATCCAACCTTTTTTCCCAACCTCTAAAGCCAGTTCAATGGCTTGAATATGAATGAATAAGGAAAAAAATAACCATATTCAGGTTGGGTGGCTAAAGGAGGTGTTACAACTTCATTTCCAATGGGAAGAGTAACGCCTCTACTGGCTTAGTCACAAGAATCTACCAAGGATGTAAGCACGTTGCACAAGTGTCCCTGAAAAGAATGCCTCTTCCAACACACAAAACAGGCACCAAGTGGACCACCATCAACGAGCTTAAGTGAATTAAGCCTCATACTTAGGTTTTCTAAAGTGTAATAAGCCAAAAAGAGGAATTGGGCCTAGGGTGAAAATTTTCTCTTATACATTTTTCCCCCACTTTAGCAAGCATGAGTACTGATTTGTGCTTGGTAAAGTAGATCAAGAAGAGAGTAGTGTTAGAAAAGTATACCTAAATTGTTGAGGATGCAGACCGTGATCTAGAAAACCTGAAGATGTAGATAAAACAAATGACTCCATAGCTCCTCAGAACTATGAAGTTTGAACAAAAAGCACCTTGCATTTCTGTATATCTATAAGGAGGCAATCTCCAAGATCTCTAACATTGAGGAAGCCCCAAGGAAGTAGAATCCACAAAGTTAGGAAGAGGCGACATGTCTATCTGCAGATAGAATATGTTAGAAGCGGTGTCACATTTACTTACAGATAGAGCATGTCTAAAGCATTGATGCATTTACTTGCAGATAGAACACATCTAAAAGTGGCGACATGCCTACTCAGAGATAGGGCATGTATGAAGTGTTGATGCATCTACTCATAGATAGAACAAATCTAAAAGCATCGATGAGTCTACCCATAGATAGAACATGTCTAAAAGCGGTGATGCATCTACCTACATATAGAACACATCTAAAAGTGGCAAAATGTCTACTCATAGATAGAATATGTCTAAAGTGGTTGGTCATGTAGACCGAAATAATTTCAAAGGGGTCCCTAGAGAACCCTTCAAAAGGAGAGGGGTCCACTCAAGGGATGCACAGTTTGAAACAACGTCTAGTCAGGCTGCCCCCAAGCTAGACACAAAAGGACTAGCCCCTTCTTCTTCACAAGAGGAGATGAACACTTCATAGATGAAGCTAGAGGTGCATAGGAGGAAGATGATAGAACCGTAGTGGATACGACTAAAGTCTTAACCATATCCATGGGTTGAATGGGAAGGGATAAATATCCAAAAATAGACAATAGCAAAGGACGATCTGCTGAAGGAGTGATAAACACTTGTACCCAATTAGGGTTAGGTGATTTTGTGCTCGCAATGGGAGCTGAGAATGGATCAGGTAGAAGTGACACAACAGGAGTAGAGGAAGACAACACTGTAAAGGGTCCTGAAGTGGGGGAAGTCATTTCTTCTTCCTTCTATTGCAAAGCGGCCTGCTAGACTAGGAGAGCCTTTCACTAGCATTTGTGCTCTCGTACAAGGTAGTTCCTATTATTCTTAGAATTAGGAGCCACAACTTGCAAAGGGATAGGAGTTTCCTGCTCAACCATAGGGATGTCCACTATGGATATTTTAGGTAAAGGAACAGGTTCCTATGTAGGAGCAGGAGGAGTAAGCTGAGGAGTGACAGGAGGAGTCGACTTGAAAGCTTCAACAGTGGGCCTCTTTCTCCTCACTACCTTAGGAGCAAGAGTAGTAGGAGGTCATCGATCGAATTCTATGTGAGAACCTTTCTTTCTACCATACAAGTAGTACCATGGTCCTAGAAATTCATTAGGAAGATCTGTGATTCTAATCTTCAACCTATGCCAAGGAGGGATCATTGGATTTAATGGATAGCCACCAGGCTTGCTCATCTAATACTCTTCCTAGGAAATGGGAGAGGATAGGGTATTCCATGGAAGGGTCATCTTCCCTTTACCTTTATGGGAAGAAGAGGGAGCTGCCATGGAATTTTCCTCCTTCGAGGAAGAGGGAGTGGATGGTGTAACCTTCTCTTCACCTTCACAAGAAGGAGAAGGGACTGGTGTGGAATTCTCTTTCTCTTTCATAGAGGGAGTAGTTGTAAGCATACACTTCTTCTTCTCTTCCTGACAAGAGGAGGTAACCAGCCACTCTGTCATAGGAAGGGTTAGCTTCAACTCCCCTTTTCCTCTAGTTTTATACTTCACATAGTTCTTGTAAAGTGGGTCCATTCTCAAAGGGAGTGGACTGACTAGAGAGGGCCAAAAGTGATCCAACAAATATGCACAGTGAGATACCAAAGTCTAATATCTAGTATCATCCACTACATGCACGAAACCCTCATGGGAAAAAATTAAGGATTTGTGGATAACGGAAGAAATACCATTCATGGAAGCCAACCAAGGAATGCCTAGCTTCACTCTGAATAGGTATGACTCTAGAATAACATCAAAAACTATGTTAACAATCCTAGGTCCTACTAGGACGAATAAGATGATTGAGCCATAAAGTTTGAGATTCATACCATCATGGGTACGAATGGTAGATCTTGTTTCTCCATATTTTTCTTTTTGCAGTGATTTTAATACCAAGGTTTCCTTAGTAACAACATTCACATGGCTCACCAGGTCTATGAAGACTTCTGTCACAATGTTACCATTGATACGAGCAAGAATGTAAAGAGGTGAGGGCTTGTTGTTCAAGGGTATATCCTGTGTTGTAAATGTAAGATTTGACGAACCGAATGTAGGTGAAACCATGAAAGTTACCATGACCATATTTACATAGGCCCTTGGTTGAGAAGTAGAATCAGTGGGATTGATAATCATGTTAGTAGAATGTGATGGAAATGGGTCTGTGTATATCTAAAAGTCACTATTTTATTTTTCCACTGATCTATTCATGTTCTATTTATTTCTATCGAGATGAATGCTACTATCCTTGATGTGGTCCTATATTTCATGTCACAACCACATATAGCATTCAGTATCATGTCCATTAACATGATGGTACTCATAGTAAGTGCTCCTATCATACCAGTTAGGGTAAGGTTCCTTAACGAGATTAGGGGTTGGAAAAGTTATTATCTTATCTCTCAATAAATTTTGTAAGATGGAGTATAAGATTCTGATAACTTTATGAACTTGTGATTGCATCTGAGGCCATTTTCATTAGTAGCAACTACTAAATTCACAACGACTTTTCCTTTTTCAGAGATTAATACAATGGATTTTCCTTCAGAACGGAAGTGCAAGGAATATCCCCTGAACTGAGCAATTGTCTGTTGGGACTCTCATAAAGCTGCACACAAATTTGTGAAAGAAGGATATTTCATTAGGGTGAACTTCTCTTGCCAAGGCCTTTGTAAGTTTCCTATGAATACCTTTTGCATGTCAAATTCGGGAAACTGTTATGAGATTTGTGAAAGAAGTGCTTGGTAACCTGCTATATGAAGTTAGTAATCATCTCATTCTCTCCTTTCTTACATCAAACAAGATATGAGAAGGTCATCTTCATCCTGATGTTTGCTTAGAACTATCTAAGGAATTTTTTAACAAGCTAATCGAATGAGAAGATAGAATTTTCAGGCAAGGAATAGTACCACTCAAGCATTATGTCCTTGAGAGATTGAGGAAATAATTTAGCCATGAAAGCATCATGATGGAAGAAGTTGGTGAAAATAGTATTAAAGTTAGACACGTGTGTCTAAGGATCCCCCTTGACATCGAACTTCTCAAACTTTAAAATCTCCATTCCCTAAGGGATAGAAGTGTTTAAGATAGCGATTGACAAAGGACTATGTTGGAAGAAGGGTTGGAAAATGGGCTATGCTGAGGCCTGGGAAAGGTTTGGTAGCTAACTCTAAATCTTACCCATATTATGAAGTAAAGTGTTCAAAATAGGGTCATTAGAAGATAGAGGGCCAAAGAATCCTCCTCCTCTAGAACCACCACTTGTGTGACTTCTACCAAAGTCGCTACCAGAGCCATTGCCATGACCTCCACCAGAACCACTTCCACCAACACCACCTCACTACCAAATCCACTGCCACTACCAAAGCCTCTATCGCCTATCTTGTCAAAACCTCCACCCCCGGAGGTGACAAAAGGGGTAAAGATAAATCCCAATGGGACCTTATTCACTTTGAAAATTTTTGGTTGATTAGGGATGAAAGGGATATTAATGGAAGGGACTGCATCAATCATGTAAACTGAAGTAGGAGGCATTGAAACTCCTAATTGTCTCTCAAGCTCTTTGAAGATGACTCTTTACACAAAACCAGAGTTTCTTGAAGGAGCGCATGCTTTGGCGATACCAAAGAGACTACTTAGAAGTTCAATGCCCATTCGATCTTTTCACATCATATGTTTTAATTCACTAACAACTTGAGTGGCCCTAGCCATCTTCTTATTTCTTTCCAAATGGTGTTCAAGGTCACCCAATCCTTTAGTGAGGGTAGATACATAATCAATAGGAATCTGGACGGCCTCATGCTCATCCACTAAAGATGGCGTAGGAGATATATGAGGAGTGGGAATGTGATCAGTCTCATTAGTGAATCTCATCTCATTCATCGAAAATTATTCCTGCACAACCAAACTAATGACAAGACCAGAGAAAAGACCTATAGAGATACCAAGCGAGACCTTCGTTCTACCCATCAGGAGGTTTCATATACTTCTCCTCACAATATGCTCTGAAGTTGTGGACTAGGTTTTGATGCTCATAAACCTTCACAACACATGAGTTCACAACAACCATGAAATATCTAAAGGGCGTTTTAACACCAATAGATGAATATACATTGGTTCACATTTGGTTCACCAAAAGTGTAAGAGAGGGGGACCACCGCATACAAGACCCTTAGGTCACAAAGGGTTGAGATGCGAGAGGCTGCCCTAACTTACCTTAACTAAGTTTATTTTTAGGGTGTGAGGATGAGAATGATGAGGATTTTTAGGGTCCTACAACCACTCTACAATCCAAGTTTCAAAGTGGGGCTAAGTATGTCACTCTTTAGGTCTAACTCTATGTCTAAGGGAGCTCTCTACCCAAGGATGTCAATGCAGACTTGAGACAAGAACGTGATGCGCTAGCATATTAGAAATGCACTATGGTTTGTATAGTTAGACAATGGCTAAGACAAGGTTAAACACCCTAAGATGACTTATCATCCTAGCTTAGCTACTTTTAAGAGGAAAAAAAACACTATAAAATATGAAAAGCATAAGTGAAGGTGATATAGTAGATATACCAAAGACAAGGTGATGATGATCTTTTAGAAGACCTTGTTCGCCAGCTAGCTCCTCGAAATGTGTATGCCTACACACTACAAGAGAGATAATGTTGGGGGGTGGCTTTATAGGGTTCTACCTCAATCAGACCCTAGTTTAGGTGTTCTCACCTCTAAGGAAAACCAATGGAAAGGAGATAAAGAAGTGATAAAACATAAGCACTACAAAACAATACTATACTACTCAACCAAATGATAGAGGAGAGGAGAGGGAAGCTTACCACCTCCAGCAAGAGCACTCAAGGCTACTTGGGGGAGAAATGAGAGGAACTCAAGCCTCTACTACAATGTTATGGTCTGAAACTTGCTCTAGTGACATGATGGAGTGTGATGTTTCTGCTATTGAATGCTTGGAATGCTTGGAAGTGGGCTTGTGCGAGTGAGAGTGTGAGAGCCAGGTTTTTCCAAGATTTCTTCTAATCTCTATAAAACCTTTTTTCCCAACCTCTAAAGCAAGTTCAAAGGCTTGGATATGAAGGAATGAGGAAATAAATGGTCATATTTGGGTTAGGTGGCTGAAGGAGGCATTACAATTTCACTGCCAATGGGAAGAGTAATGCCTCTTCTAGCTTAGTCATAGGAATCTTCTAGGGACGTAAGCGTGCCACACAGACATTTGTGTGTTGCATGGACATTTGTAAATTGCATGGACATTTACATGCCATGTGGGCATCCTTGAGAAAAATTCCTCCACTAACACACAAAACATACACCAAGTGGACCGCCATCAGTGGGCTTAAGTGAATTAAGACTCTAACTTAGGTTTTCTAAAGTGTAATAAAGAAAAAAGGGGAATTGCACCTAGGGTCAAAATTTACTCTTATACACACATATATATACACACATAGTTTGAGTATATATGTCGATTGGTGGGATTATGAATATATGTGTTTTACTATTGAGGTAATGATGTATATATAATATATGCATATACATTGTAGTGACAAAAAATGTATCCCTCTACATTTTGCACTTACTTAGGCCCTCCTTATTAAATTGAGCATAATGTTTCCTTTAATTAGCATTATAATGTGTTTAACACATTCACATTAAGTCTAGGGCCCTTTTTAATTAAATGGAATTAATTGTGCCTTATTTAGGGTGTTGTAAAACTTGTGTACCTTTACACTTGCACACTAATCTAGGATTAATTAATTAATTGGGCTTCTTTATACCTTATTTTCCCTAATTTTCCATCTACAAGCCTTATTTAATGCATCTTTCAAAGGATAATGCCAATATTTATCAATATCCAATCATAATTCATGTGTTTTTGGATTATAGGCACAAATTTAGTGATATGGGACTCATGTGCCACCTTGGATGTATGGGTCCCACATAGGTTTTGAGGCCTAGATTTGGATTTTACATTAATCTAAGAATTTCTTAAAAAATGTGTCCCAAGATTATCCTAATGGGACTCATACACCACAACTAGAATATGAGTCCCACTTAGCTTAAACCTAATTTAAATTCAAATTCTTGGCAGGATTTCATTCTCCTTGATCTTATGTTGGCTTGTAGTGTTGTAATTTTGGGAAATTTAGCATAAAAATTATAAATATAAGGTTATTTCACTCATTTTTCTCCTAGCAATCAATCAAGTGACCTAGCAAGTTAATGAATCATTCTTATATTAAAATTGTTATCAAGAGAACTTACAAGAGAATTAAAGAGCCTTCAAGAGTTGATTATCAAGTGTTTTAGAGTATTATTCAAGTATCAAGCATCATTTCAAAGTCATCGTGCATCTTGTTTGTTTTTTAGCTAATATTTGTGATGTAGGGTTTCATGGCTCAAACAAGCATTAAAGCCAAGATTCATATCATTCAAGCAAGATTCAAGATCCACCTTCATGCTAGCTATTTCATACATGTTTTCAACCTCTTATTCAAGGATTTTTTGAGTGGTAACATTGATTATTTGTTCATTCATCATTCATCCTTTCTATTTCATTCTATTTCAAGGTTTGATTACCAAAAAAGGGTTTAACCAAGGAAAACCCCTTTCTACTAACAACACAATATTTTTCCATCTCTTTAGTGTGTGATTTATAGATCTAGGTTGAAGATACATTGAAGAGAAATATTGGAAGAAGTTGTCAAGTTTGCAAATTTGTCACCTTGTTGACAAGATCACTAAAAGATAGTTACAAAGAAAAATTTGCCATTTTAGATCTGGAAATTAGGATTGGAAGGAAGAGTAGAGATAGAAGAGAACATTTAGATTTTGACCCCCTAGAAAAGCTAGACAGGCTTAATACACCACTTTTAGTGTATGAGTCCAAATACATGGATTTTTCTAGATTTTAGGAGTTCCAAACTTGTCACTATCATATTTTTGTTCCTACCTAGAAACACTTATCTAGGACTAAATTTCCCAGCCTAGTGTATGAGTCCCAGTGAGCATTAAAATCAACATTTACAACATTTCAAATCTTGTTCCAAGCTTCTACAGGTTGGACAGGTGCACCTCTATACTTTCTCAGTTTACTATTTTTATTTGCATTCATTCTTAATTCATTCTCTTAAGATTTGCACATTATTAGGTCTTATCATTATGTTTTTCATGTTACTTGTTTTTCCAGGGGCTAGCTTGGTGGTGAAGCCCTCTTCAGTCTTTAATCATGCCTTAGGACACCTTATTGCAAGATATCTTTCCCTCATTTCATCCTTGGATTGAGATCTCTAATATTTCCTTGAGTGAATCTTGGGTGAAATAGGTCCCTTACCCCTTGTCCCATCTCCAAAAGGAGTAACACCCTATTTTCCCCATGTTTCATTTTAGTGAACTTGACATGAACACATCTATAGTGTAGAAAAATGCATACCCTTGAATTTTCACACTTGTTTGGGCTCGCCTTGCTTTGTTTATCCCTATTCATGTCTTAATTGGTCCCATTTTACATCCACAAGCCTAATAAATTATATTATTTTATGGCTAATCTTGAAAAACATCAAAGGGGAAATGATAATTTAATGATTTTGGTTTTGTGTCCTCGATTTTTGGGTTGGGACCAAGATGCAACCCTTATAATTGGTCCTCCAAAGGTGTTGCGAACCTCATTCCAAAGGAACCTTAAATGGGCCCCTTTTTGGATTCAATGCCTTGATTTTCATGCCTCAGGACTAATACACCACCTAGGGTGTGGGTATGTGTAGGATCATCATGGAAAAACTAGGCCCTTAAGTGGCAAAAAATTTAGAAAAAAGAGAGTTAGGCAACTTGACAAAAATATTTGAATAAGTTATCTATATTATTTCAAAAATATGTAATAATAGAATTTGTAGAAAATTGAATGTAGTTTCTAAACTAATAGGTTTATTTAGAAAAGAAAAAATTCTATTTGGTGAAAATTTAAAATTTTAATGGAGTAGTACTTAAATTTTAGGAAAAAAAGAAGTAGGAGTCTGTCTGACAACGCTAACCACAATAAAATGATAATATTTTTTATAAGATTTTAGATATAAGTAAAGGACTCATGTCTTGATGTGATGCATATTTTTTTGTAATTTTTTTTCCATGTAAATAATTAATTGTGAATTTTTTATTACAACTTTTTAAAAATATAAAAACTCATATGTATGACCACCTTAACTTGGTCAAAACTTCATGAAATTCCATTTTATTTTTTTAATCCTATATTATGCGAACCATAGAGTGTGATGCATGTTTCAAATTCAAAAAATGTGATACCATTTGAAATCTATAGGTGTTTTTTGATCAGTCTATCAATTAGGAATTTAGTCATAATTCAAATAGAAAATGAATAATAATTATTTATTAAATTCAAACTAAAGCATAATTTATATTGGTCAAAAGCTAATAATCTCCTTTAAAAACCCTTTTCATTTCATCAATTTTGGGTAAAAAAAATTCACTAGCCACATACCCTACTTATACCCATCATATCGCCACTTTTTGGCCCATCATGATCCTGCACAGACCCATTTCTTAGTCCCCCTTAAGGTAGTTTTGGGATATAATTTCAAATATTGGTGGGATTTAGCCCCCTTTAATTAATGAATTCATATGTTAGCTTGTTGTGGTATAATTTCAGGATATTAAGCATAGATAAATAAAAATACAAGGTTCCTTCTCTCATTTTCATACACCTAGCAATATAACAAGAAATCTAAGCATCCAAGCATTCAAGTATTTGTGCATTCAAGAGAAATTCATCAAGAATTTAGAGTCACCATCAAGATTCAAGAATCATATCAAGGATATTTGTGCATCATGTGTGTTTTTGTGCTAACATTTGTGATGTAAGGGTTTTGATTCAAGAAAACAATTCAAGTCAAGATCTGCATTCAAGCTATCCACTTCACTTAAGTTTGTAGATTTCATAACAAGGGTTTGGTGAGTTGTAACATTGCATTTTGTTCATTCATCATTTCCCTTTATTATTCTATTTAATTCCAAGGTTTAATTACCAACAAGGGTTTGACCAAGGAAAACCCCCATTTTCTAACAATCAATGATTTTTTCCTCTCTTACATGTGTGTGTTTGTAGATTTAGGTCAAGAAGACTTGAAGATCATTTGAAGTGCAAAATTGTAAAGTTGCATTGAAATTTTTCCATCTTCATGGAAACTCAACTACAAGCCAAATCTAGAAGTTTTAGAACCTGAGATTAGAGAAGAAGGAAGTGCGGATATTGAACCTCAAGATCACATTCTAAGATTTTAGAAATTTAGATTGAGACTAAGTCAGCAGCAAGGGTGTCTTAGTTCTCCTAGTAGTAGTTTTTAGAGATTCTTTCAAATTCTATTATGACATTCAAAGATTTTGCATCTACCCCAAAAAATAACAATGAGACTAAGACAATAGTAAGGGAATCTTAGTCCTCCCTAGCACATTTTGACAAAAAATTTATATTTATAGAATCCTTATCATATTTCTAGACTTCCCAGGTACACGCACCCTAATTTGTTGTTTAATTTCATCATTTGGCTTGCATTACTAGGTTTCATGAGTTGAATGTTAAGTTATCTTTTCTAGGATTTTGCTTCATGGTGAACCCATCAAAGCTTAAAGAGTCTTACTTGATTGAGAATTGACTCATCTCTACATTGATAGTCAATCTAATTTGGGATCCTAAGACATATTTTAGTGGCAATTGGAGAATAGTGGTGTTCTATGACCTAGGCCATAAAGCAACATCACCATTTTCATATTGTTCATTTTGGTGAACCCAACATTTTAGAACATTCATTTTTTTGACTTGGAGTTCATTAAGATCCTAGATTTAGGTTGCATTCATTCTTGCATTAGTGAAATTGCATATAGGTTGCATTTTTTTCTTTCTTGCATCATGTTATCTCATTGAAAAACTAAAAATTGCATTGTCACTTATTATAATTGCATTTAAGAACATTGTTATTGCATTCAAAATTGAAAAAAATGCATTCAAATTCGCATCCAATTGCTTGTCATTAGTTAATTTTTCTTGCATTCATTTTCCTAGTTTTATGTTTCTAAACATCAGGTCCCTGAATAGGTAACTTGGGAACAATGTAAACAATCTAGATTTTGCTATTTTTGGCTGATCCAACACTACAAGTTTACATTTCTAGGAGATCCTAATTTTTGCTGAAATCATATATTTTTAAAAAATATAATGGTTTAAGCTTAAAAAGTTTCATTTAAAGGATTCCAATTGAAGAGGATTTGATCAAACCACCTTGGATAGAACCTTGCTAGTTTTAAACCATACCTATAATAGAGTCTCCTTTACACCTACCAAAATGTTGATAAAAAATCACTTTTGATTTACCTTTTGGGGGATCAAATGAATTCATTTAAAATTTATATTTTGTAAGTATGCAGTACTTATTATACCCTTACCAAAAAGTATAATTTTAAATAAATTTAATTTTATTATTATTTTTATTTTTAATTTCTTATGAATGTAGGTTTTTCACTGAAAATCAAGCTCTTTGTTTTGTACATGTGGAAAATTAGCACATTGTTATTTTTTTTTTGAAAAATATTAGTGCAGTAGACATTGATATGTCCTAGGTCCAACAAAAAAAAGAAAGTTGAATTTTGATACATAGAAAAAAGTTATGTTTTTGCTAGTAAATCATGTCTAAATTGTATCTAGTTTGGCTTTGAAACTTAATTAAGAAAAATATATTCAATGAAATGAATTGAAACCAATTCCATGCACACTATATATCGTAGTTAAAAATTGAAATTCAAAAAAATAATAATTTTATCCTTCATTAAAAAAAAGTTGTGTTAGCTAGTAACACCACTCTTTAAAAATGGTGTTTACTGTTAAAAACTAGTTTTTGAAGGAGGTGGAAAAATAAGTGCAATATATTCTATTTTTTTTTTTAAATATATATATTTAGAATCTACAAAAAAAATGCCACAAATCACTAGTTTACATCATCTTCAAATTCCTCATGGTTTAGTAGTTTTAGGTGCCTGAAAGTGAATATTTAGTTTAAAAAATTCAGTTCAATGTCTAGTTTGGCCAAAAAATTTAAACTAGTATTGTGGGATCACCCTTTTCTGAAAAAAGCCTTTATTGGGACTAAAAAATCCTTACTGGCATCTTAGTGCTTCTTTGGGTTTTTGGCTCATAACCTTGTCTATATGTTTGCTTCTTGTTCTAGTTGCTAGAACCTCAAAATCCCTTCAATAGAACCATGTCACCCTTATTGGCATCTTATTCCATGTTGACTTTGAATTTCCAGTTTTTAGGATTTGGAATTGATTTTTTGTGTTTCTATTTGCTTCTTTTAGTTTTTTGTTACAATTTGCAGAATTGTTGTTATCTCTATTTCTTTCATTTCAAGTGTATTTGTTCAATATTTCATCATGAATATGTGCTATGGAAAGCTTTGGATTTCCTTGAAATCTTTTGTAGATGTGTCAAGCTATGCTTTCAAAAATGAACCTAATGAAATTGAACATACTCAAGCTCACTCAACTCCTACTGCATGTTGGCCTTGTGATGTTGAAATCATTGGAGCGGATGATGAAAATATGAATATGTTCCTAAATGATTGTCTTAAAAACCTTGAAGCTAATGTACCCTTTTAGCCATCCATGACACAACTAAACCCCCCTACAATACCACCTCTTGAGATGTTTGGCTACTTACACCTCAAAACCGAAACAAAAGTTGAACATAATTTCCCTACAATAGGTGAACCTAGTTCCTCTAAACAAGGAAATACTCAACCATTTTATGATAAAAAAGTAACAAACAATCCAATCAATCTAGAAGAAAAAAATGGAAAAGGATTCAAAATCTTGAGTAAACAAGGATGTGATACAAGTGAACATAACATTCATCAAGTACTAGAGAAAATATCAACTAATGAAAAAAAAAGGGTTAGGATATCAAGATCCCCCTCACAACATAAGACCTCCTAGAGAATACCTAAGGCATAGTATTGATGGTACAATAATCTTAGATTATCCTCCCGATATGAATGTCCTTCTTCCTAAAGAATAACCAATGACAAGGATGATATGATCACCTTAGATCCTCCTCCACATTCAATTTTAGAAGTTGGTGAATCTATTAAACACAAAAAACATTACAAATTGCAAAAGCTACAACCCCCTCATCCACCACCTGAAAGTGAAATCAAATTACAAATCATTCTCAACCAAGGACTTATACTATTACCACCAATGAAAGACATGCTCATACAATATCCTAAAGATGTAAAAGTTCCACATTGTTGATAGAACATAACTCTTGGACATATTACTAATGAGTGTAGTGCATTTAAAATTGTATTGAGTAAATATCACTTTGATAAAGATAATTGTTATCTAGTGATCAAATAACATCTCCTTCTGCCTTCTTGTCATGCAATAGTTAAATAGTACTATATTCTCACTATTACATGATCTTTTCCATCACCTATCTCAGCTCCTTCTCATCTTGCACTTAGTGGGGGCAACAAGTAGATAGCCTTGTGCTAGTAATGAATTTTTTGTTGTTCATTAGGCTCATTTTCTACCATCTACTTATTTAGACTAAGACTGGGATGCAAATGACCTACTGGATGGTTGACTTGCATGTACTTGTTTTTTTTTAGCTTTTTTTTTGGTTGATTTTATGTGTGTAATGTGATCCCCTATGATGTTTTGTATGATGTTTCATCTCTATTTGCATTCCTCTATTTGTACCTTCATTCTTCTATATGTCATAAGCTTCTTTTCCTTTTCATTTGTTTTTACCTCTTATTTTCCTTTATATTTTCACTTTTGTCTTGTTTTTTCCTGTTGGGGATGACAAGGTGTTGAGACATCCTATGTCTCTTCCATGTTGACCCAAAATGTTTTTCATTATCTTTTATTTTCCTTGCATCTTTTTTCTTGTGTTTTTCTTTTGGGGATGACACAAGGCTTTGAGACATTCATGTTTCTTCCATGTTGACCTAAAAGGTTCTTCTTTGTTTTCACTCTCTTTGCATCATTCTTCTAGTTCTATGTGTATTTGGGGAATGATGACAGTTCCAAGCTCTCTAATATCATTGCAGCATAGACAAATACTAACTTTGAATCCATCTAGATCCCTAAAGTGTTTATGGGGGGAAACCCTCTTTTCCTTTTTCATGTTTTGGCTACTTTCAAGTAATTTCTCACAACATGGATTTTATAAATTTCTTTAAAATGGGGGCATAAATTGGCATTATTTTGGCATGATTGCATTTGTATTTTTTCATGTTCCTTGATGTGATTTTCTTACTTTATGTGGTGTTTTTTTCTCTTTGTGGTGACATTGGGAGTAATGTCCTTCAAGAGCTTAATCTATCTTAGCATGTTACATTACTCTTAGTGGTGATGTGACACAATACATTCCCTAAGTTGTGAATCTTCTATTCTTTGATTGATCCTCTCTTGGATACATTAGCAACAATGTCCCCTAAGATGAAGACCTCAGATGAACTAAGCAAAATCCCTTTGAACATCCTTCTTTCCTATTGTGTGCATTTTGTACCCTATTAAACTCATGGAAGTATGACTTTGATATGGTCCTATGGGGATCACCTAGTGAAAAACTAGCTTCATTATCCCTTGTGAGTGTGCATTTTATTTTTGAACCTTATTAAAGTCATGGAGGTATGGCTTTGATATAGTCCCCTGGGGCTCACCTAGTCAACAACTAGCTTCACTAGCCCTTGTGATCATGCATTTTTTTTAGCTTATTAAATTCATGTGGGTATGACTTTGATATGGTTCATCAGGGCTCACATAGTGAACTAGCTTCACTAGCCCTTGTGAGTGTGCATTTTATTTTTTTGCCTTATTAAATTTGTGGAGGTATGGCTTTAATATGGTCCCCTGGGGCTCACCTAGTGAACAACTAGCTTCACTAGCACTTGTGAGCATGGATTTTTGTACCTTATTAAAGTAATAGAGGAATGGTTTTCATATGGTCCCCTGGGGCTTACCTAGTGAACAACTAGCTTCACTAGCCCTTGTGAGCATGCATTTTTATTTTTGTACTTATCATAGCCATGGGGGTATGACTTTGATATGGACCTCTTGGGGCTCACCCAATGAACAACTAGTTTCACTAGCCTTTGTGAGCATGTGTTTTGTTTACATGGTGGACAACGTGTTCCACTCATAAATATCTTTTGGAAAAACAACCTAGAACCATTATACAACGCATTGGATGACTGGTCAAGGATTGATCTATTGCATTTTTCATTTTTTTTCAATTTTTTCTTGTCTTTGATGGTGTATGCTTGTGATCTAGTTATGGCTTCATATATCATTCGCAAGTGTGTTCCTTTGTGCCCATGTTGGTTTGTTATAGGATCTTGATCTTGGGGGTTTGGTCACCCTCTTGGTCATTGTCATCCTATCTTACTAAAATTTATACATTTTAACCCCTCTTGATTGTGTGGTTGACTACTTTAGTGTGAGTTTGAAGCAAGTTCATCCTCTCACTAAAGTGGGGGCTAAATTTAGAGTAAGAAAATATATACCCTTTCATTTTCACACTCGTTTTCACTCACCTTGATTTGTTTATCCCTATTTATGTTTAATTGGCCCTATTTTGCATCCACAAGCCTAATAAATTATATCTTTTTATGGCTATTCCCAAAAAACATCAAAGGGAAAATGATAATTTAATGATTTTGACTGTGTCCCTAATTTTTGGGTTGAGACTAAGATGCCACCTAGGGAATCTTTTTCCTCCAAAGTTCTTGGAACCCTAATTTCAAAGGCATCTTAAATGGGCCCCTTTTTGGAGTATGTGCCCCAAGTTTCATGCCTTAGGACTAAGATGCCACCTAGGGTGTCTTAGTGCCCCTTAAGGTATTTTCAGGAGATAATTTCAAATCTTGGTAGGATTTATCCTCCTTTAATTAATAAATTCATATTTCAACTTGTTGTGGTGTAATTTAAGGATATTAAGCATAGATAATTATAAATACAAGGTTCCTTCTAGGTATGTGTAGGATCATCATGGAAAAAATAGGCCCTTAAGTGGCAAAAACATTAGAAAAATCAAAGTTAGGCAACTTGAGGTAAAAATTTGAATAATTTATCTATATTATTTAAAATATATGTAAAAATAGAATCTATAACAAATTGAATGTAGTTTCTTAACTACTAGGTTTTAGTTTTTATAAAAAAAATCTATTTGGTGAAAATTTGAAATTCCAATGCACTAGTATTAAATCTCGAGGAAAAGATAAGAAGTAGGTGTCTTTATAACCACCCTAACCACAATAAAATGATAATATATTTTTATAATATTTTAGATATAAGTAGAGGACTTATGTGCCAATGTGATGGATATTTTTTTGTAATTTTTTTTCCAAGAAAATAATTAATTATGATTTTTTTATTACAACTTTTAAAAAATATAAAAACTTGTATATTTGACTATCTTAAATTAGTCAAAATTTCATAAAATTCAATATTTTTTTAATCTTATAGTATGCAAAGCATAGAATGTGACACATGCTTTGGATTCAAAAAATTTGATATCGTTTGAAAGTTATAGATATTTTTCAATCATCTTATCAATTAGGACTTTAGTTATAATTCAAATAGAAAATGAATAATAATAATTTTTTTTTTTTGATACGTAAGGTAGGATTTATATTGATTTTATAAAAGTATACATGCATCTACTAAGTAGGAGAAAATAGTCCTTCTTGGACTCAGAGCCGAACAACAAAACATTCCAAACTGAGACAAAATTCCACCATATCGACATTTACAGTCCCATTACAAACTTAAAAAAAAAAATGACTACTATAAGCATTGATGCAAAAAATTAGGTCAGAGGTCGAGCCTCATCCGACTAATAGTGAAACTGTAGTTTGACTCCACTATAACTAAAAGACCAACCAGAGTTTAAGAAGCCATTAAATTTTAAAGATTAAAAAACAACTTAAAGCATAGAGGCCGAGCCTCACATAAAACTATTTAATTTTGCAAACCTTATGAAATCTTCCATCCATTCCAACCCCACCTCTGTCACAAGCTTTAGCTTTCTCTTCAATAATTCCATAGCCACAGACGCTATCATTTTGTGCCTCTATAGTGCTAGCCTTTTGATGTCTAAGATGACAGGAAAAACTTTAATTGCATCATCCATCTCCCATAGGAGGTCCAGGTCTGCGGGACACAGGATTCCTTTACCTTTGAAGGCTGCTTTTAATGTCTTCTCTAGACCCCCAAGCAAATCACCACAGAAGAGACACACCATCATTTCCTTTGCCTCCACCTTCAGAATGTCTAGGTCCAAAATCACTGCTAGAAATCAAGAGGAAATATGAGCATTATCTCTGGAAAATTCCTTTCTTTCCAAGTGTCCTTTGCCTAAAACCATTTTGAAGGCTACTATTGACACCAGGTCATCCTCGAGTAGAATTCTCTTTAGCCTCTGGTCTGTGATCTCCTAGAAGGCTATCTGCCTCTCTGTAGCCATCAAGGAGACTGGTGTGTTAGCACCAAAACTTTCTAGCCCCTCCACCGAAATAGAGATGATGAATTTCGACTTCGTTGTCCTTGCCATTTGAAAAGAATTTACCGGTCGTTCCCTACATAGAGACAAAAAAAAACCAAATTTTGAAGACCATGCATTGAGAATGTCTTCATCAAAACATTAATAAACTCGTGAGATGTAAGGCTGTTCCTCCACACACTGATCTAAATAATAGCGATGCAAGCATTTCATCCTTTCCCTAACAATAACCTACGGCCTTCATCCTTCTTCCTACATACAACTAACACTTCGTGTGAAGTGGGTTGCTACTCGGCCCTTCAGCTTTCACTTCCATAATTACTGTGCCCAATGTGTCAAACTATCTACACTTTGAATTCTGTGTTATTCATTCCCCCTATTGACGGCAAGGGTTCCCCCATTTTCTTTAGCAACTAGCTTAAATTTAATGCCCTTCTCCTCCCTTCGGCTATTTGAAAAGACTTGGAGATATATGGCATTGCCACCCCATGAACACCTTGCCCGTCCCGTCCACCACCTCATGTCCACCCTGTGATGGCTTGACATATGGCACAATGAGGGATGGAGGGAGCCCACCCTACCACCCACTGGGAATGACTCTAAATAACATTCTTTAAAGCCAGGTCCACTTACTCCCATATTAGATAGAAGATCTACTTCTGTGTTTCCTTCCCTTAGAGTGTGGTTGAACATCACTTGTTCAAAATTTCTTAACTACTCTAGTGCTGCATCCAAATTCACCCCTAATTTCCAATTGTGGATTTGTCTTGTCCTTAGAGAATTTATGACCAGAGTTGAATCTCCTTTGACAATCAAATTTTTGATTTCTAATTCCTTGCTTAGTTTTAGTCCAAGCAAAAGAGCTTGGAATTCAGCTGCATTATTCATTCCTTCTGCTAGAGGCTGGGCTAATTTTCCCAATGTTTAACCTGTATAAGTTCTTATTATGCAACCTACCCTAAATGGTCCCAGATTCTCTTTAGAGGTGCTATCAAAGTTTAGTTTGGCCCACCCCTGCTCGGGGGGAATCCACTATGTCTTATTGCATTGTTTCGAGGAAGCTGCATTTCCTGAGCTATCCACTAGAGGGGATTTGATTCCAAACCATTGTTTCATGATCCAGGCATCCCATTTAGTGAAATTGGATTTCTTTTGTTTGACCATCAGCTGTGAATTGAAAAGTTCTATAATGCTTTCCTCTACCTTACCCTAAAGCCTTGGGATCAACATCTCTTTATCCTGAAATAGACGCCTATTTCTCTCCTTCCAGACTTCCCAGATTAGTATTGAAGGACTCATCTTCCAAAGATTTCCAAAGATGGAGTTATGATCACTGCTTGGCCAAGAATTTAAGCATTCTAGTAAAGTGTTAGGGAATGCAGTTGTCCACTTCAATTTTGTGCACAACCAACACCACATCTGATGAGTGAACTTGCAATTCATGAGTAAGTGATCCAAAGTTTCCTCATCCTCTTGACACAAAGAGCATCTGGTTGGACCATGATAACCCAATTTAGAAAACCTATCTCCTATGAGAATTTTTCCTTGAGCTGTAGCCCATGTGAAAATCCGAGCTTTTGGTAAACAAACCTTGTTCCAACAAAGGTTTCGAGGAAACTCTGGATTTTCTTCATTTGAGGATGTAAGCATGTTATATCCTATCTTGGCCTAGTAGACCCCATTTGGTGCAGCATCCCATCGTATTCAGTCACTCCCCTTTCTGACCCAGATCCTTCATCTTGATGTTTCTTTCTCAAATATTTCAATTTCATGACATCCCAAATCCAGACTTCTCACCAATTTCCACTTCATGTGACCATCCACTATGTCTTCCACGGAAACTATGTAATCCCTAACTCTCGAGCCCTAGATTTTTTTAGTCTTCTCCTTTACTCTTGAGAGTTCTGGGATGTCGGCTAATGCTGGATGGCCTTCCCACGAGTCTTCCCAGAACACAGCCTCCTTTTTGTCATTAACCTCCCACATAAGGAAATATGTTATTAGTTCATCTACAATTTTTCATGAAACCTTTTAAACTATATGTGGTTGAAAACGTAATTAATTCTCTTTTATAGATTGTTGAATACAGAGCTCCATCTTTTTGAGCAATTTTACTGTGTTCTTGTTGCTTCTCCTTGCTTCTCCTTGTAATAGGTTTTCTCAGCTTGCAAAGATCACTGGGCTCTGATACCATGTACAACTTCCTTCACCCCAAGCATGGAGCGCAATTGAAGATAGTGTGGCGATGCCAAAGGTTTAGTGAAGATGTCTGCAACCTGCTCCTCTGTAGGAATGTACTCCAAGATGAGAGAACCATCCTGAATCCACATGCACTTCATCAGGAAATTGATTCAAGATGGTTCTCTCATCTTGGAGTACATTCCTATAGAGGAGTAGGTTGTAGACATCTTCACTAAACCTTTGGCATCGCCACGCTATCTTCAGTTGTGCTCCATGCTTGGGGTGAAGGAAGTTGTCCTTGGTGGGTCTTTGTAATTTTTGATGAAATTCCAAACTCGGGACCTAGAAGGTAAGGATTTCGCAGCAAGAAAGTAATACAGATCTGCTTCCAGATATTTTTCTCTGACGATCTTTACCCACTTAAGATTGGGCTGAGAATGCATAGTCCAAGCTAATTTTTCCCCCAATGCCTTGTTTTGGCTAATGATGTTTCTCAATCTAGTCCCATCTTTCTCCCTCTTCTCGCAAACCTTTTTCCATTTTATGAGAGGAATTTTCTTTTGTTCTAAAATGCCTTTCCAGAAGAATTCCTTCATTACCTTATTTAATTCTTTTCTCACTCCACTGGATAGTTGTAGACAAGACATCATATATATGGGAAGGGCTGATATCACTGATTTTATCAAGGTTAATCTCCCTACCCAGGAAAGCCATCTTTTTTTCCATGATGATATTCGATCCTTACATCTTGTCACCATTGAGCTCCAAGAACTGTTACTTTTGGCGCCTTTGTCTAGTGGTATTCCTAGATATTTGCATGGAAATTGCCCCATCTTGAATCCTAAAGTTCTCAAGATTTGAACCTCACTAGGGCAATTTGAGTTAAAGAAGAATATCTCTGATTTGGCCTTACTTACTTCTTGCCCTGAAGCCCTAGAATATTCTTTGAGCATTTTTTTGTATCTTTGTGCCTCCTTTTCTGTTGCTTCACCAAAAAACATTGTATCATCCACAAATTGCTGATGTGTGATGTTGGGTAGACTACTAGTAACTTGCAAGCCTGGAATCCATCTAGAGCTCCTTGCATTTTTCAATTGATCTCCCCAGCACTTCAGCCATTATAATGAACAAGAATGGGGATAGAGGATCCCCCTATCTCAACCCTCTTGAAGTTGTGAAGTAACCCTCCAGAGAACCATTTATCAATACTAAAAATTGCAGACTAGCCACCCATCCAAAAATCTAGTCTAGCCATTCCTTCTGAAAACCGAAGGCTTCCATTACCTTGAAGAGGAATCTCCAGTTCACTCTGTCATATGCTTTTTTTATGTCTAATTTCAATAGTATTCTTGGTTTATTCAATTTTTGGATCGAATGTATGGATTCTTGAGCAATGATCACCCCATCTAAGATTGAGTGTCCTGGGACAAAGCCTATTTGTTCTTCAGATATTATTGTAGGAAGAATCTTCTTCATTCTATTAGCTACTACTTTAGCCAATATTTTGTAAATTGTATTACACAATGATATTGGCTGAAAGTCTTCCTAATAGTCTAGTTTCTCTTTTTTTGGGATGAGGGCTAGTAAAGTGTTATTTACTTCCTTTAAAACCCTTCTTTTCATCCTAGAGTCTTTTATGGCTTCCCATACGTCCTTTCCCAGAAAATGCCAACATTTCTAAAAAAAATCGGTCGGGAATCCATCTAGTCTGGGTGCCTTTTCTAGCTGCATCCCAAAGATTGCCTCTTTCACTTCCTCTTCAGAGAATTTGGCATTCAAGGCTCTCATTTGAGTTTGGGAAATCAATTTCGGTATGAATTGCAAGAATACATTCTGAGCATTCTAGTTTGAACCTTCCCAATCATTGAGCAGATTCTGAAAATAAGTAACTGCAGAATCCTTGATTTCCTTCAAATCTTCTATCAGTCTTCCATCCCTAGCTTTCATGTAGGATATTCTGTTACATTCCCTCCTTGCTCTTGTGGAGTTGTGAAATTTTTTTGAGTTTCTGTCTCCTATTTTTAACTAGACTTCTCTAGATTTTTGTCTCTAGGAAACTTCTTCTTTGGCCAGGATGTCATTAAGCTTGTTGGTTAGTGCCTTTTCTTTCATGTAGCAGGCTTCATTCATCCATCTTTTCGTAATTTCATCTGCTAAGATTTCTATTTCTTCCTCTATTTGCGCTTTCTCTCTAAAGATATTCTTAAAACTCTCTTTGTTCCATTGTTTGAGTCATTGCTTCAAATATTTTAACTTTGTGATCACATTGAATAAGCTTGAGCCCTCTAAGGAGCATTCCTTCCACCATTGTTCAAGTAAATCCATCACTCTAGGATCTTTGAACCACATCGTTTCAAATTTGAATGGACATCAGATCAGACCCTTCTCCCCATCTATTTGCAATTGGACAAGATAATGATCAGAACTAGTCCTAGAGTTTATCTTACTCTCTAAGGAAAAAGGAAAAGTACTTGGATTTCCTTTGAAGAAAATTTGGTCTAATTTTTCTGCTATTCTTCCAAACCCTTTCCTACGGTTTGTCCATGTATAATGTCTATTGCCTATGGGAATTTCCAATAAAGAATTTCTCTCCACAAAGTTACAAAAGTCCTTTTGGGACTGTAATGGTTTACCTATTCCACCTTTCTTGTCTTCTTGTCTGAGGATAGCATTAAAATCCCCTCCTATTATACTAAAAACCTATTGCGTTCCATTCAAAACTACATCCAATTCTTTCCAGATTATTCTTTTTTGAATACACATCAAGAGGCCATACACATATTAAATTAAAATGAAGGTTCGATATTAGGCTTCTTACCTTGCACACCATCCAGTGTTGGCTCGAATTCAAAACTTCTATTAGGACTATCTATGGTTTCCATATGATGATTAGGCCTCCTGAAGCCCCTTCTGCTTCCAAACCTATCCATTTCCATGACCTCAATTTCCTGCCAAATTTCTCCAAATCTGCACCTCCTAATTTTGTTTCTTGAAAAAGACAATATTCTGCTTGACTTACTTCCATATGGCACCTAATTATGTTCCATTTGTTAGGAGCATGTAAGCCCCTAACATTCCAGGTTAATATTTTCATTGCTATTCAGGAAGGGCTCCACCCTTCCCTACTTTTATCATCATGTCAATTTTTTGTTGTCCACTGGCCTCCCCATCCTATTTTCTCTTCTCTTGATTGGGGATTCTACCCCCTTTTTTTGGATCCCCACAGTCCGGAGTTAGTTTGAATATATCCCTTCTGTGAATTCCTAGTCAAGATTTGGCCACCTGCAATTCTTTTGCCAACTTTGGCTTTTTACCTGATTGTGGACTTAACATCTCTATCATATCCTGGACTTCTATCTCCCACACATCCTCTATCCCACCTAAGTTGAGTCCTACCCCCAACATTCTTGAATTTGTTTTAGCTACCTCCACTAGTTCCACTAATTCCTTCCCAACTTCTATCAGAGAATCCAACTCCACATTCAGACAACCATCCCCCAAAAGTTCTAAAGTCTCAAAAATTTTGTCTTCTAACTCCACAAACTGATCCTCCCTCTCCTTTTGTTCTTCTTGAATCACCTTCCTCCCTTCTCTTTCTTCCAATGAAGATGGTTTTGAAGTCCCAATTCGAGGAACCCCCCCCGTAGGACTCAAGTTGTCCCTGTCCTCTTTTGGAGAAACCCTACATTCCTTTGGAATTGGCTTCTCACGTCCTCCCTTTGGGGGAATAGGATTTGTGATTTCAGTGATGATTCGAATTGTCACTCTGGGAGTCTCCTGTGGGGCATCTAGTAGATAGGATTTCCCTGCCTCTTCATTGGGTGCTCTACATCCCAAAGTGCGCACCAGGTTATTATGCATTAGAGAATCCCACTCTAATTTTTGAACCCATTTCCCATAATCTGTTAAAAGTTCAATATCACTCCATATCGTCCTATCAACATTGTTTTCCATGCATATGCACACATAGGTTTGATTCTTCTTTGCCAGTTTCCTTTCTTTTGCACAAACAAATGTACCTAGTTGGTTGCCTATCTCCTCAAGAATGGAAGGAGCCCGGTATTCTTGAGGGAGATTTGGTAAACTGTACCAATCTTGCTAGGATTCCAACACATGGGTCGACGGATCAAAACCCATTGTCCAATGCCTTAAGTGAAAGCCACACCCATCTAGAACCCAAACCCCATTCACTATTTGATCTTTGATATTTCTGGATGGAAAAACTACCAAGAAAAAATCATTTTGAAGCATTTTGAACTGTAGTTCAGAACCCCATCGGTTTTTTCACCACTTCACCAAATATTCCCAGTTGAGATTCTTTGCGAACCATTTCCCACTTAGACCTAATTGCTCTAGCCTCAAAACTTCCACTTGCAATTTTGAGGAGCTAATCACTACTTTGGTTCTTCCACTTTTTACTTCTTTGGGCAAAAATGTGCCATGCTTTCCCCTTTCACCCTTTGGTCTTTCTTCCCGAACTTCCTCCCATTCCTTGTCGGTCGACTTCTTTTTCCAAGCCGCTCCTCCTTTCCCATTTCTACCTTTAGGGTTCCTTCTTGAGTCTTGTCTACCCAGCCATGGAAAATCATTTTGCCCTCTTTTTGCTTCATTCTGTTACCAAGGACTGCGAAACTCTTCATTTCTATACTGACTGTTCTTGTTCTTTCCTTGAGGAAAACCAACACCTCTGTTTAGATGAAGATGCCCATGAGCCTGACCCACAGGAAAATGACTATTCTGTGGTTGGACCCAATGCTCATTCAGTTAGACATGGTCAAGGTTCCTAGACCTATTCCCACTGGGACCCTCACGTCCTCTACCACCGTACCAGAGATTATTTGACCATTGTTTTCTGCCATGACCATTGCAGAGCTCCATTTTTTTTCATTGAATAATAATTATTTATTAAATTAAAAGAAAAACATAATTTATATTGGTGGAAAGATGAGAATCTCCTTTAAAAACCATTTTCATTTCATCAATTTTGGATAAATAAAAATTCATCAACCATATGCCCATTACATACCCATCATATCATCACTTTTTGGCCCATGATCTTGTACATGCTCTTCTCTCATTTTCATATACTTAGCAATTTAACAAGTAATCTAAGCATCTAAGCATTCAATTATTTTGTGCATTCACGAGCAATTCATCAAGCATTTGGAGTCATCATCAAGATTCAAGCATCATATCAAGGATATTCTTGCATCATCTGTGTTTTTATGCTATCATTTTTGATGTAGGGTTTTCATTCAAGCAAGCAATTCAAGTCAAGATCTATCAAGTAATACCTTGATTCAAGATCTACATTCAAGCTAGCCACTTCACACAAGTTTGTAGATTTCATAACAAGGATTTGATGAGTTTTAATGTTGCATGTTGTTCATTCATCATTTCCCTTCATTATTATATTTCATTCCAAGATTTAATTACCAACACGGGGTTTGAGCAAGGAAATCCCCCATTTACTAACAATATTTTTATTTCCTCTCTTGCATGTGTGTGTTTGTAGATTTAGGTTGAATACTTGAAGATCATTTGAAGTACAAAATTGTAAAGTTGCAAAGTTGCATTGCAAAATTGTCATCTTCCCAAAAAATCACCTACAAGCTAGATCTAAAAGTTGCAGAACCTGAGATCAGAGAAGAAGGAAGTGCGAAAATTGAACCTCAGGATCACATTCAGAGATTTTTGAAATTTAGATTAGGATTAAGTTGAAAGAAAGGGCATCTTAGTCCTCCCAATGGTATTTTAGAGTTTCTTTCAAATTCTATTCTGACATGATAAGCTTCCACATCTACCCTGAAAAATAATAGTGGGAATAAGACAATAGTAAGGGCATCTTAGTCGTCCCTATCGAAACCTAAATTTGGACACTTAATTTATCCAAATTTATCCCCTTTCATCTAAGCATCCCCTTATTTTCATTAATTAAGTAATATCACTATTATTTAATTAATATCCTTAATTCTGCCAAATCCCGAAGGTATTTAATTAATAAATAAATAGATTATCTCTTTAATCCTCCTTTTCATTAAATAAATTAAATAAATATATCATTTATTTAATTCCTCATATCAAATCCCTTTCTTAATCCTAATTATTCTCCTAATCTCATCATTAGGGATGTGCACATGCCTAATCCTTGATTAGGATGTGTCACATCCTCCAACTTTTGCAAGTTGGCCACTAATCTCTCTTAGCCACCTAACCCTCCTCTAATCCTTCATTAACTAGCATAATCAACCTCTCAAGAAAATTTTAATTATTTTTATCCTTCCAAAGAATATTAAATTTCTTTTGCTCTTCCCCATGTGATCTTTGACTTGTCACATCAAGCCACATGTGAAATCTTCCCCTCCTCCCACTTGCCTCTAATATGTCATTAATTTGTCTAATCAGGTAATTGCACAACATTAATCACTTAATTAGGTCAACCTAATTTCCATTTCATTTATGAAATGTGTCACGAGTTAACCTTATTAAAGACTTTCTCTTTTTGGAAAAGGCACCCCTTTCCCTATGCAAATTTTTAATTCACATTTAATCCCCCAATGCATTTCAAATAATTTTAAATTTATTCTCTCATTCCCATAGGGATATTTGAGGATTTTTTATTTTCTCACATGTCCTCTCACCCACATGGGGACAAATACCTCCTTTATGAGAAGATCTTGTCCAAATTCCAAGGTACTATGTGGTACCTCCATGTCATGACCACATCATCTTTTTCAAGCCACTTCATATGTTACATGTCACATGTCAAGATGTAAGGGCTTGTGAGTTCTCAACTCACCATAGCCCTACATCTTGGCCATGTTGGTTTAATCTCAACCATCCATTTCTCTAGAGAATTCAAAATTCTATATAAATACCCCCTTTTTTCTCTCATTTTAGGAGGAGATCATTGTGCTAGTCAAACTCTTGAATTTTTTTCATTTGAGGCATACTTAGCCAAAATAATTGCATTTGCATCCATTCTCACCTATTTTCCATCCATCTTTCATCCCACACTTACATCTTTTGTCATCCAAGGAGCATATACAACATTGAAAATAAAGGGCCAACCAAAGAATCGATTCAAGGCAAGGTAAATTAGCTCCATTGGTTATCTTTACTTTGTTTTTGAATCCAACTAGACCAATCTTGAGGTGTAGGGTGTTTATATTTGTTGTTTGCACTCTTTTGTTTGCTGCTTATTTTCTAACATATATTTTCACCCGTTCACATTTCTGGCACACCCGGTGGGACCCACAAATGGGTTTGTATCTTTCACATTTTTTTTTCACTTTTTGTAGCTGCAAGTTGTAAAGAGGTGGATCCAACCTCCAAAGGGGTGGAATCGACCATCCAAGGGTGGACCTGACCTTGAGGGGTAGACTTGACCTAACAAATAGGCAAACCTAACCTCTGGAGGTGGACCTAACCTTGATTAGGGGCGGACTTGCCCTCCACAGACTTCAGAAATTGATTTTTTGTTGATTTTTCACATAGGGGTGGACCTAACCTTTAGACAAGCAGACCTAACCTAATAGACAAGTAAACCTAACCTACAGATAGGCAGACCTAATCTTCAGATAGGTGGACCTAACATGGACAATTTTTTTCAAAAGGTGAAATTTTAGTTTTTAGCACTTTTTTTGTTGTTTTAAGTGTTTATGATCTCCTAACGTGTCTTGTTTGAGTCTATGCAAGAATTTGATCAAAATTTGGCAAGAAACAAGGACAAAAATCACTAAAAAGTTTTCTTGTAGGTTTAGTTATTTATCAATTGCTACTTGTTTTGCATAACTTAGGCACATAGTTTAACTAGGGGTGTCAATTAATCTTGTTTATAGTTGTCCTTGTTGGTAAGCTATTTGACATATCTAATCCCCATGCACGAGTTGGTGATCCTATGTGATGAGAAATCATAGCTTACTAAGTATTTGTATCTCCCTTTTTTTTATTAGGGGACTTGCTTGGGGATTTCATCACCCTAAGGGATGATCCCAACAACGCATACCAACGGGTTATATAAAGGGGGGATAGAAAAAGTTGTACCTCAATCCAACTATGTTGTAATTGGTGAAGCATTAGGATGATATGAAGAGTTGTTCTGAGCCTCTAGTATCTTGCTAAGGTTCCCAACACACACTTGTAACGAGTTGGTGTTCATGGTTTGGGTCTCACGTACCAAGTTAATATTGAGGAATCCTTAGCAACCATATTCATTCTAAAATAGAATACTTTGTCAACCATACCCCTTTCTAATAGTCTTAGGATTGTGATGTCTAAACTTTCTTCTTTGTGCAAAACTAGTAATTATCTATTCAGTTGAGTCAGTCATATCCTTTGATTGATGCTTGCTATGTTTTGGGTCCTTCACCTTAGTCTTCTTTTCAAAAAATCAAGTTTGGACCTATAGAGGTAAACCTACCCTCGAGGGGCAGACCTGTACCCTTGGATAGGAAAACCTACCCTTGGACAGGCAGACCTACCCCTTGGATAGGCGAACCTGCCCCTGTATAGACAGACCTACCCTACAGGAGGACTTGCCCCCTTGGATAGGTGGAGCTGGCCTCCTAGATAGGAAAACCTACCCCTATATAGGCAGACCTACCCCGGTATAGGCAAACTTGCCTTAAAGGTGAAATTGCCCCCTTGGATAGGTGAACTTTCCCTACAAGCAAACCTGCCCCCTTGGATAGGTAGACCTTCCCTATACGCAAACCTTCCCCCTTGGATAGGTGAACCTACCATACAAGTGAACTTTCTCCCTTGGACAGAAAGACCTGACCTCATCTAGGGGTGGACCCGCCCTTCAAACAATATTTTCCACCCTTTATTCAGTCGTTTTGAGCACCCATTTGCCCACCATCAACACTTTTATGAAATTCATCATTTCATCTCCAAAATCACATAAGTGCTACTTATAACATCATTAGAGTCCACAGCCATCATCAGATCATCCATCCCAATCACCTAGACTTTGTTTCAAGAGTTTTTATTTTTATGCCAAAACTTCTAGAGGCCATAAATTTTGACTCGAGTGTTCATTTGAGTTGAAACTTTAAAGGTGGTTGCATTATGAGGTGGCATGTGGATTCCCAACTAACCTTGAGTTAGTTGGACCCCATTTCACCACATTTTTAGGGCCTCAAAATTGCAATTTAGTATTTTTTTTAAGATTTTGAAAAATCATTTTCGTTAATAACTTGGAATGCATATCTCAGATTTGGGATGTTAGTTGGAAATTCATCCTATCTTAGTTTTGGGTATTTTTTGGGGAAAAAATTGGACTCTCAAAAGTATGTTCATGAAGTTTCCTAAAAAGGAAAAATTTGACAATTTTGAAAATTGCCAAATTTGGGAAAATTTGATTGTCAACACCTTACATCCTTTAGACCTTGGAACTTGGTGTAGAATCAATCCCATCACATACTCCAATCATTCTATTCTATGCTTCAATCCAATCTTAATCTGAGCTTTAATCTAATCCCAATATGAGCTTAACCAAAATCCTAATCTGAGCTTTAGTTCATCTGCAGTCAAGATCATTGGATATCAAAACAAATATTAAGATCCCACCTTCCATCTTCTTCAATTAAACCTTTCATCCATTTGAAAACTCATCCTCCTAATATGAGCATTCTTTAATTCATTTTGATCAATCGTTTACTCGTTTCAATCTTTCATCCATCCATTTCGAACATATGTTCCCTCTTTTTCGATCATCTATATACTCATTCTAAGTAAATGTTCATCTATTTCAAACCTCCTTTCATTGTTTTGAATTCTCATTCTGTCGTTCTGATCATTCATTTACCCATTCTGAATAAACATTCATCCATTTCAAACCTTCTATCATTTTGAATTCTTGTTTTGTCATTCTAATCATTTGTTTACTCATTCCAAGTAAATGTTCATCCATTTCAAACCTCCTTTCATCATTTTGAATTCTTACTCTGTCATTCTGATCATTCATTTACTCATTCTAAGTAAACGTTCATCTATTTCAAACCTCCTACCATTTCAAACTCTCGTTCAACAATCTCGATAAATTGTTTACTTGTTCTGAGTAATCTTTCATATATTCCAAACCTTCATCTTCTCATTCTAAGAATCATTGATCCACTATGAGTAGTCATTTACTCATTCCAAGTGGTCACTCATTTTTTCTGATCAATCATTTACTCATTTTGAGTAGTCGTTCATCCCTCTCGATCATCTGTTTACTCATTCTGAGTAATCTTTCATCTATTCCAAACCTTCTTCTCTCATTCTGAGTAGTCGTTCATCCATTTTTTTATCATCTGTTCCTCCAATCAAATCATCGTTTTCCCCATCCAAATCCTTTGAACTTCATTTTAGGTGATTATCCAAATTGACCTAAGTGTCTGATCTGAATGTCATCATCAAAATTCTCTTAGGATTGTCATCCATCCTAAGTTAATCGTTATCATCAGCCCAATCAATCCATTTTCAATCTCAAAGTGGATTTGGTGTCGCAATCATCCTTTTATCCTTTAATTCGATCAATCAACATCCTAAGTCACCTAGGATAATCTTTGAACAGGGTTTACAGTCCCTTTTGTAATCCTATCCAATCTGTCAATCAATCTTATCAATCATTAATTGATCTTATCCGATCACCTTTGACCCAATCAATCTACTTCCATCTCAAAGAAGATTCAGTGCTGAGGTCATTCTTTGGTAATCAAATCTGATCATTAGAATCAATCCCATTGCATCATCCAATCATCCTAATCTGAGCTTTAATCCAATCCTAATCTGAGGTTGACCTAAAACCTGATTTGAGCTTTAGTCCATTCCCATCCAAAATCTTTAATCCATCCTCTTTATCCTTTCATCATCATGAGTCCTTATCCTCCATCAATAGTAGTTAGGGGAAACCTTAATTACATTGACAATGATAACGAAAGTCTTGTCAATCAAGAAGAATATGACATAGCTTTCCTTGACACTATCATTGCTAGTAAGCTTTCTCCATCCAATTTCCAAAATCCAATCACCCATTTGAGTTATCCTATTATGTCTTCATCTATGACTAATCATGCTCCTCATTTTATCTTTGACAAGAGATATCCATCATATCCATCATGTCCTCCATCCACATTATCCTCTTATCCAACACCTGCATCCTCTTATCCTATTCTTCCATCACAATACCCCTATCCTAATCCCCTATCCACATCCTCCTATCTCAATCCTTCATCCCTATATGCCCACTACCCTAATCTTCCATATCAATCTGCTCACCCTAATCCTACATTCACACCTTCCTATCCTAATCCAATATCCACATCAACCTATCCTAATCTAAAATTCACATCTGCTTATCCTAATCTGACATCCACATTTCCCTATCTCAATCCACCATCTCAATCTTCCCATCCTAATCCACCATCCCAATACCCTTACTACAATCCACCACCTACATCCTCGTGTCCTAATTCACCATTCCAATATCCCTATCTTAACCCTTCATCTAATTTTAATCCCCCATCTATTCCCAATCCTGCATCTAATCCCATTCCCCCATATAATCCTAGTCCACCAATCCCTAGTCTTAATCCCCCACCAATCCATAATCCTTAATCCACTCCTACCATGCCATCTCAACCTAGAGTATTTAGGTTTCTCACTCCAAAAGTTCTCCAAGGACTTATAACAAAGAAGACATCTCCCACTCCACACCTTGAAGTTGCAAAATCATGCCATCCCAACCCATCATCCATGGTCATTAGTGATGAGACCCTTCTCCACCCAACACCTATCATTTATTATACCACCCCTAGCACCATTCAAACCATCAAAACCATCACATCCTTTAAATCCACTGAGCTACCATCTCCTACCATCACATTTACCGAATCCATTGAACACCCACGTCCTACTCCAAGAGTCTTCAAACCCATCAACGACACCCAAATCCAATCCACTAAAATCCATTCCATTGAGCTTCATGAATCCTCCATCCTTCCATCTGCCCCACTTGTGGAGTCCATCCAATATTTTTCCATTATCATGCCTCCCACACACAATGAGTCATGCCAAGAGCCTGATCCAAAGCATGCTAACATATCCCCTTCTCCAAATTAGGATCCTACTATCCAATCTAGTCCACCTCAAGATCACAATCCCCCATCCATTCCATCCCATGATCCCCTTGTCATTCAAGATTCCACCACTCCATCTCCATCTCCATGTACATCGCATGAGCCCACTACCACAAATCTAGATCCTATCATATCCTCTAATCTCTCTCCTGATACCACCCATCCAAATGGTGCTATCCTATCATCTCCCTCTCATGATCTCCCATCATCACCTAAAACTTCTATCCCCACACTACTTACATATTCCCTTGGTACTTTCATATTCTTCCATGGTGGCCTCCTTACAGAAGAAAAACATAGCATATATACCACCCATCATCCTCCACCTAATAATGGACTTGCATCATGTTTTTAGAATAACACAAATCCTATCATGGATTGCATGCTCAAGAAAATGAACTATCAAGGAAAAGGTTTAGGCCTTCATAAACAAGGTATTTTAGAGCCCATCCAAGTCAAAGAACAAATTTGTATGCAAGGTCTTGGACCTCTTTCCCAAGACTCACAAACTAAAGATTTTTGTACAACCTTTAGACGTCGTCAACAAGCCTTTTCCAAAGTAAATGTTGGCTTTTCCCATCACTCCACTAGGTCATATGCTTCCATCCCTCCTCCTCTATCATATTGCCTCAAAACAACCATCCCTATTCCTCCTTCATCTGCTCCATCCATTTTGGGTCATTACATCCCTTCATCCACCATCTCCCATCCTTCATCTACTCCATCCATCTTGGGTCCTTATGTCTATCCACCCATTCCATCTATTTTGGCTCTATATATCCCAAAATCACCTCCTCCATCTCATCCTTTAATCCATCCATGTCATCCATCATAAACATCCTTCTCACATGTCCCCTAATTAGGATCAACAAAGGAACATACCTACACATCCTCCATCTACACATAACCATCATAATCCTACCTCTATCGCTCCACATCATCCATCTCCTCTTCTCCATCCCATAATTTATATCAAAAGCGCTTTGGGTGTTAAAGAAAAAATACATAAATCCAAACATCCATATGAATCTAAAGCTCCCCATGTCCCCTCTAAAAGACATGGTGAAGAGAAGAAAAATCTAAATCCAAATCAAATCTGTAGGCCAAAAAGGCCCATCAAAGCAAAGATCAAAACCATGTGGATCCTAAAGAAAAAAAGATGCAATGACTTCAAATGAAAAATCTATAACAACATCCAACATTGCTCATCCAAAAAGCTAATCATTTTCATCCACCCTCTCCTAAATCTTTTTTGGGTCCTTATGTCTTGAAACTCACTATTCCATCTCCCCCATTATCCCCACATTCTCCATCCATTAATCCTCTTATCTTTTCACATCCACCACCACATGTGTGAATGTTGGTCCTAAACTCACCACCCCATCATTCTATCCATAACCTTTCCAACATCCCATCCATTACCCCACATATCTCCCCCATCAAATCCCTCTAATTCATCCTCTTGCATAATCCATTTATCATAATAAGATTGTACCAATGTCCAACAGTCACTTCGAATATGGGCTCTTAATACTTTGTATGGAACTTGATGCTTGAGTCCTTCATCCATCTCTTTATCACATGTCTTATAAATCCACTTATTCACCTCCCTATCCTTATCCATATCCTTTTGTATGCTATCCAAAAAGTCAAAAAATCCAAAAAAGTTAAAAAAAAATCCAAAAAAATAGAAAAAAAAAAAATAGTAAAGAGAAATAATTTGTCCAATGGTGAAAACTTGGAAAAAAATCACCTTGGATAAGTACCATGATGAAAACTTGGAAAACATGCATCATGCGTAAATCCCCATATGCACTTGGGGGCAACTTCCTGATATGCATTCCCTCCATCCGCTATGCTTCCTGCTACGCTTCCAACTATGCACCCATCTTCCTCATATATGTCCTTTTCATTCATCCCCTCCATCCTACCTATGTTACACATCTTTCTTGACATATCTCATTTATCCCAATCCTTCCATCCTGTTTGTGATCTTGATAATGATAGGGGAAAACATATAAACATGCTTTGGACACCTCTTAGCATACATTCCCCTCATCTGCACACTATCCTACTCCTCATTCGCACTCATCTACCTTCCTTATCCACCTCTCATACTACCCTAAGTCTCCCTTCCTTATCCATCCATCCTATCTTCATCCATCTCACTCCTTTTTTTTCCTATCCTTCTCTATTGCATCCTTCATGCCTCCTCACACATGACATATCTAGAGTGGGAGCATCTATCTTCCTTTGTGATATAGTCCTTGGAGACATCATTCATTCCATCAAAGCAATCCCTTCCATTTCCCTATCCTCATCTCCTTATCGTTATATCCATTTTCCAATCCTTATCGCTTATCCCTCCAAACAATCCTTATATCCATCTCCCCATCCTTATCTTCCTATCCTTCCATCATAGCATCCCTTTTCATCTATCCATCTAGTAACCTTTTCCTCATCCAAATCCTTATCCCTTTATCCAATCCATCCAAATAATCCCTTGCCTCCCCCCATCTTCTATCCTCATCGCATCTCATAATCCCTTGTCATTGGCATCTAGCTATAGAATACTCTCCATGCAATCCAATTCCATCTATCTTATCATCATCACTTCTACTTCTTTTTGCACATCTTCTCAATCTCCTATCCTTTCTCATCATTCATCTATATGTCTTGTCATCCTCCCACTTCATCTTTTCTAATTTGGATAACTATCCCATCCTTGAGATTTGTGTAGTCACCATCCTCTGATCCCATCTAATAGGTCTATCCTATCCCATCATGTTCATCCAATCATTTTATGCCCTTATCTAGGGTTATCTCATCATTATTTATCCATCATTTGTCTTTGGTCCTTTCGTTGAACTATGTTTCCCCTATGCTTTCATGTAGGCAAGCTTGATCATTTGATCTACCCCTAGGGCTCTGTCGGTCTACTCGTTTATTGTCTATCATCAGTCTTTCGTATTTCTCCATCTTGTCATCCATTGAGGTCTCCATCATCCTCTTTCCAATTTTATCCATGGTCCATCATCAACCTTTTATCGAACTATGAGGGCTCTGCGCTTTCATGTAGGCAAGGCTAATCTTTGATTAGCCCTCGAGCCCCTAGGTCGGTAGGGTGTGTCAGTCTCCTATCTTGTGTCATGTGTCTTTTTTCACATCATCAAGCTATGCCCTTATCTAGCTAGTTCTTAACAAATGAGATCCACTTGTATCAGTAGATCCAATCATTTTTGAATATCCTACGTCATATCAATCTTTTAGCTTAGTATCCATCATCGATCTCAACAAGATGCATCCTTCCTAACAGACCTCATCAATCCCATCCATCCCCTTGATCCTATGGAAAAGGACATTTGAAATTGATTACAGTCTTTTGATGCTTTTGGATTTTTCTTATCATTTGAGCTCCCTATCATTGCTTTTCATGGCCACCTTGATCCATCATATCATGGTGTGCTTTGACTAGTCAACATAGGGGTGTATCTTGATCTTTTCTTTGTTGTTGTCTTCTCGGTTGTCCCATGTAGTACACACCAATATCCCTACGGTCTTGTGTTACACTGGGGCATCCTTGTGTGATTGCAGTTATCCCAATACCTGGCTTGACCAAGGTCATTGTGACTTTGGGGTTTTGGGGTAGCCTTCTTGCTTGTGTTTATTTCATGCATTAGACACTAATTTTCCTTGGTCCTCTATACCTTGGTGTGTCGTGTCTTTTTCTATAACAAAAATAAATGCTCCTAAAGATGGAAAATTTCATTTGGATTTCATTTCATCTCCATCCTCTCATCTCTCAAAATCCCCCCCATCCATTCATCCTTCATCACTCTCCCATCCCAATCTCCTGCTTCCTTTTCATCCTTTCTTACCCATCACTTCAGATCATCTTCCTCATATATCCTTTGCATCATCTTCCCCATATAGCCCTTGCATCATCTCCTCCATTTTGAGAACACACCCATGTTCTCTTGAACCCACATGTGCTCTCAAGGGGGCACCCTTCATTCCTAATTTTCATCATTTTTTTCCCTTCCTAGTTACTCCTTTGAATGATTAGGGCATCTTTCCCAATCTAACCATCTTTTTCTAAGTTCTATGTTTAAATATTATTTAAAATGATGCTAGTTCATAACACCATCTCAAAGAGGGAAAAAATGTAGACACTTAATTTTGGACACTTAATTTATCAAAATTTACCCCCTTTTGTCTAAACATCCCCTTATTTTCATTAATTAAGTAATATCTCTATTATTTAATTAATATCCTCAATTCTACCAAATCCCTAAGGTATCTAATTAATAAATAAAAACCTTATCTCTTTAATCCTCCTTTTCATCAAATGAATTAAATAAATATGACATTTATTTAATTCCTCACATGTCACATCCCTTTCTTAATCCTAATTATTCTCCTAATCTCATCATTAGGGATGTGCACATGCCTAATCGTTGATTAGGATATGTCACACCCTCCAACTTTTGCAAGTTATCCACTAATCTCTCTTAGCCACCTAACCCTCCTCTAATCCTTCATTAACTAGCCTAATCAACCTCTCAAGGAATTTTTAATTCTTTTTTCTCTTCCCCATGTGATCTTTGACTTGTCACATCAAGCCACATGTGAACTCTTCCCCTCCTCCCACTTACCTCTAATATGTCATTAATTTTTCTAATAAGGTACTTGCACAACCTTAATCACTTAATTAGGTCAACCTAATCTCCATTTCATTTATCGAATGTGTCCAAAGTCAACCTTATTAAAGACTTTCTCCTTTTGGAGAAGGCACCCCTTTCCCTATGTGAGTTTTTAATTCACATTTAATCCCCCAATACATTTCAAATAATTTTAAATTCCTTATCTCATTCTCATGGGGATATTTGAGTATTTTTTAATTCCTCACATGTCCTCTCACCCACATGGGGACAAGGACCTCCTTTATGAAGAGATATTTCCAAATCCAAAGGTACTATGTAGTACATCCATGTCATGACCACATCATTTTTTTCAAGCCACTTCACATGCCACATGTCAAGATGTGAGGGCTTGTGATTTCTCAACTCACCATAGCCCTACATCTTGGAAATTTTAATTTAATATCAACCTTCCATTTCTCTATAGAATTCAAAATTATCTATAAATAGCCCCTCTTTTCCCTCATTTTAGGAGGAGATAATTGTGCTAACCAAAATTCTTGCAAATTTTTCATTTGAGCCATACTTAGCCAAAATACTTGCATTTGCATCCATTTTCATCTATTTTCCATCCATATTGCATCCCACACTTGCATCTTTTGATGTCCAAGGAGCATACACAACATTGAAAATCAAGGGCCAACCAAAGGATCGATTCAAGGCAAGGTAAATCAGCTCCATTTTTTATCTTTACTTTGTTTTTGAATCCAACTAGGCCAATCCTTAGGTGTAGGGTGTTTATATTTGTTGTTTGCACTCTTTTTTTTTGCTGCTCGTTTTCTATCATATATTTTCACCTGTTCATAGTCACTAACACATTTTGATAGAATTTTTTTATTTCTAGAATACTCATCATATTTTTAAACTTCCCATGTACATACACCCTTGTTGTTGCTTAATTTCATCATTTGCACTATTCATTTGGCTTGCATTTCTAGGTTTTGTGTGTTATATGTTAAGTTTTCTTTTCCAAGATTATGCTTGGTGGTGAATCCCTCAAAGCTTAAAGAAGCCTGTCCTAGGTTTTCCTTGATTGAGAATTGAAACACCTTTGCATTGATAGTCAATCCAATATGAGATCCTAGGACATGATTGAGTGGTAGTTGGAGAATAGTGGCGTTCTATGACCTAGGCCATAAAGAAACATCACCAAATATTTTCGTATTTTTCAACCTCATTTCTAATTTGGAGTGCATCATAGTCCTAGATCTAGGTTACATGAACTTTACTTTAGGAAATTTTCATTAGTTAATTTGCATCTAGATTTTCTAAATCTTGCATTAGTGAAAGTGCATATAGGTTTCTTTTTTTCATCTTGCATCACTGAATTTCATTTGAAATCTATAATTTCACTTAGCCTAGATATCATTCAAATGAGAAAACCTAACATGAAATCTATAATTGCACTTATCTGAGACATCATTCAAACCATAAAAACTAACATTCATTATAATTTTTTAAAATTTGTGCAAAAACCCTAATCTAGGAGTCATACGCTCCTCTAGGTACAAGTGGTTTTGCTTGATTTTTAGGTATTTTGTGGTGACTGTTATTCAAAATTTAGATCCTTGAAAAACCTTGATTGGGACTTGAATATGACCCTCTAGGGGATTTAGTCCTATTTCAAATTTTAGACTTATTTTCAAGCATTAAAATCTCTATTTCTGTGTTTTAAATTTTTGTTATCACATTTATTTTCTAGTTTGCAGGGTTTCTATTTCATTCAATTCATTACATCTAGCTTAAATCAATTCATTTTGTGTATTGCTTAAATTCAAAATTACATATAGAACATTTCATTTCAAATTTTTTCATTATGTAATCAACAAATTACCTTGTTTATAATATGAAACTTGCATTTACACACTTCATTCTAGGTCCTTGCATTTCCCTTTACCCTCTTTCCATTTACTATTAGCACAACATCATAGTGTACCATCAACATACAAATGTAAGCATCAATGAAAACCCAAACTTAGTGTTGACATCAATGAAAAACAATGCTAAACATAGATAGCATATGTGCAATAATCTCCCACTTTAGCATTGATAGAAACACACACCTGCACATTCTCCCCCTTTGACATCAAGGAAAAAGGGCCAAGATCTTCAATCAAAAAAACTTCTCCTTAAAAAAATTATACATGCTACCTTATTAACAACAACCAACCAACTGCTTACTCCCCTTGAGAGGTACCACACATCAATCTAGGAAAAAAGGGTATGGAATGAATTTCTCCCCTAGGATAGATCACCATCAATGTATCTAGTTAGATAAAGGAGGGGAAATAACCCCTAACATTTTTCAGAGATAATTAAAAGTGTCCAATGAAAGTGGCTTAGTGAAGATGTCAACAATTTGATCATTAGTAGGAACATACTCCAATATGACTTGTTGTTTTGCAACCTTTCCCCTTAGAAAGAGATACTAGATAAAAATGTGTTTGGTCCTTGAATACCTCACTGAATTATTGGAAATATTTATTGCACTAGTATTATCACTTAATATGGGAATGGGTTCATCATACAAAAATTTTATATTCTTTAAAGAACTTTTTCTTCATCCAAAGTACCTAGGTGCAACAAGATGATGTGGAAATATACTTAGCTTTTGTTGTGGATAAGGACATTGAGTTCTTCTTACTAAACCAAGAGACTAATTTGTCTCCTAAGAAAAATAAACTTCCAATAGTTCTTCTTTGGTCATCCATACATCTTTCCCAATCAACATCAATATAAAAACTCAAAGAAAAGTTATCATCCTTCTTATACCACAATCCATAATCTAGAGTTCCCTTCAAATATCTGAATATTCCTTTTACTACCTTCTCGTGAGTTTTCTTAGGATTAAGTTGATATTTGGAAACCAAAGTATGATATGAATAGTATCAAGTCTAGAAGCACTCAAATACAATTTAAACCTCCAATAATAGTCCTATAAAGATTTTGATCAGCTTCAAGTAACTCATCAGTCTTTCTCAAGTGACAACCTATGACCATAGGAGTACCTACTCATTTAGAATCATCCATGTGCCAAAATTCTTCAACATGTCTCTAATGTACTTAGCCTAAGAAGTAAAGCTACCATGATCTAGTTGAACGATTTGCGGATTGAGGAATAAAGACAAATCATCAATCATAGATATCTCAGACTCTTTTTGCATCTCTTCTATAAACCTCTTATGCATATTATCATCACTTTTCCAAAGATGATTTCATCAACATACAAAACAACTATCAAAACCTTGTATTCCTTTACCTTATTGTGAATATTACTATCTATAGTAACTTTGTTGAAACCTTGTTGAAGTAAGTACATATAGGAGAGAATTTGTACCCCTTATGCAAATTCCCCTTTCTCCTTTTTCCACTTTAGAAAACCAAATTTGGAGACTAAATCACACATAAGCCTATTTCCTTCATTCCACTTGGCACTTGTTTTGATCATTGGCAAAGGAATTTTTGTTGGGGATGCCTGCACAGAACACATACATCCACATGGTGCACTTACATCCCTATTAGATTCCTATGATTGGAGCCTATATAGGCATTACACTTCTCATTGGTAGTCGACTTGTAATGCCCTCTTTAGCCAACTGATTGGAATATGGTCATTTTCTTCATTCTCTCCTTCAAATTCACTCCTTCTACATACACTTCATCTTCTACAATCTTCTAAGATTTCAACTCAACTTCTTCACACTCTCTTGCACTAACTTCTATCATTCCCAAGCACTTTTAGCAACACTTTTACACTCCATAGTAGCAACAACATCACTCTATAAATTCAATAGAGAAGGTTTGGGATGACACCATTGTAATAGAGGCATGAGCACTCTCATTTTATCCCCCATTAGCCTTGAGTTCTCTTAATGAAGGTGGTATTGTTGTGCCCTTAGCACACACGCCCTGTTTGGAACAGGGACCCTCTTTTCATTTGCCTTGTCGGGTTTTTTTTTGTCGCTGCCTCGTTTTGCATGCCCCCTTTTTTTTCGTGTCCTGAATGGTCAATGTTGCTTTAAAGTCCCACCATAAGTTGACCATGGGTTCCCCTTTTAATTTTGTCATGTTCTGGTGCCCCGTGGAGTCCCTTTGGCAGTTTGACCCTGCCAACGGCCCTGGGCCTTGCCGGGCCTGACCGTTCGGGATTCCCTTGCTGGGTTTCCTTGTTGCACCTGCCATTCTCGACGGCATCCACTTCGTGTCCTCCTAGACCCCAGGGTCTGAACCTCCGTTTGTCATCTGCTAGAAATCCATGGAAATCTTGATGGATGTTTAACCCTCTGGACCCCAAATCCTGGAGTTTCACTCCCAGTATTTCACCAGTGCTTCGCTATCCTTCATGGCGAACCTCTGGCGGTGTTCCTCCTCCTGAATCTGACCATGTTATTTACCGTCTAGGGAGTTTGTGGGAAATCTTGACTGCCGTCGAGTGTGCCAGGCCTGATCTTCTGAGATTCTAGTTCTAGAATTTTGTGGTGGTTTTGCCATCTTTGATGGTGGGCCTTTGGTGGAACTCCACCCCCTGGGACCCGACTCTCTCTCCATGGTGGCCGTCCTGTGCCTCCTGCCACCATTGCCAATTTTCAAATTCACCAACTTCTTGTCTCATCGTACCTACATTTAATAGGGTTATTAATGGCGATTAGGGGTATAAAAGACCCACTCCAGTACATCATTGTCACTTGAAAGAGTTGCAGAGTAATCAGAGAACATGCTGGAGGAGCCCACCATCCTTAACGCCTTCACGCTCATTGCCCTCACCATCACTTCATTGATCATAGGTGGATCCCGCATCTCTCCGCATTGCGTGTTCGAGGTAGGTTTTCCGTTCACCCTCTCGAGCATTATTTTCATAATTTCTAAGGATTAAAACAGACAATGAACATCAAACCATGAATGAATGATAAACTATAGAGTGGCGGGTAAAACCCATATTTTGAAAACTTAAAAGACCTTCTAGGGTGCCCTCATGACCGATCTGGAACTCCACCTCGCCGCAGTTGTTCTTCCCATAGGGAAATCATCCCCTTCAGCCTTGGGACCTATATTTACTGTCCAAACCAAAAAGATTAACCTTCCTTTCAACGGTAATTTCTCCCTTCAGTCCCGACCCATCGAACTTCCTTGTTCAGAAGTCAGCAGGGATGCCGTTATGTCGAAATGATGAACTTCCTCCGACCTCCCGTACACTGGGGCCCACCCTTCTCCTTGCTACAGGACAATCAAATTTCAAGCGCCCTTCAGGTCTCTTAGGCCAGAGATCCCAGAGTTCTTCTCCCAGGGTTCCATGAGTGCTTTGTCGCCCTTCACGTCGAACCTTTGATGATGCCCTGCCTTTTGGGCCCTGACCTCCTCTTTGCCACTAGCATGTCACATGAACAAGGAACACCCTCATTCCCGCCAAGATCTACCCTCCCAGAGTCCTTCACTCGTGCGCCGTCCTGAGGGGAGAATCTCGCCCACCCCTTTGAGCTTCGGGCTCCGCCCTTCCGTCTGCCGTGGGACTGAAAACCAAGTCGAACGACCGACCCTTGTGCTGGGTCTGCTCTTGTTCCCAGTTGTTGACGTGACTTCGCCTTTCGGCATAACCTTTTGGCAACACCACCTTTCCCCTGGAGAATACTCGATGTCCTTCCGCCCGTCAGACTTTGGACCTTTGTTCGCCACACGACTAAAACCTATGATGGTGTCCTCCATTGCCGGGCCTGAGACACTGGACTTCTATCTGATGTTTGTTGTCCCAAACGCTGAGTGCACCATAGCCCCCTAGCCTTCTAGACCTCGTAATGTAAAACTATTGGGCTGCCCCCTCTGGACTTCCCTCCAACATTGGCCGTCCCAAATGGTGAAGGACGAACGCCTTCCCAATACCTCAGACCCAAACGCTCAAAGTGAAGTTACAAACTGCTGGCTGCCCTTTGACCCGCCAGACCCAAACTGCTATCTCTAGACGACTCTCTAGCTCGAGACTTCCGGATTCTCCTAAACTGATCCAAATGAGCTCGAATTTGGAATATAACTTTGACCCAAGTGCTTAAATTCGGTCCCCTTCATTGCGAACCTCTCAGAATACCAAAATTTGATCGAAGAGAACCTCTGGGAGCCTTCTGCCCTATTTTCCCTTCCAGACAACATTCCTACTGAGGAAGTCTAGCCCTCCGGGCCTGAACTGTCCAAGTGCTCTTAATTAAAAGATCAACAACATCGGGAGGTGAAAGGTCATGCTATGCTTAATTGATTGATTAAAATAAATGCCATCTTCAAGATTTCAACTAACATGAATGCTGTTATGATCTATTACACTAACTACGCCTTTGCTTGCAGAATATATAGAATCGAGTGTAGGACCTTTAGGGGCATTCGCCGAGAAGGACAAAGGGAAGAATTTAGGAAAGACCCCTCGAGGGAAAGAGGACAAGGACCAAATGAAATACCAATTCCAGGGTGAGCCTCTGCACTCAAAAGTCACCACATATTGGAAGGAAATCACTGACACCAACATAGGCCAAGTTGATATTGACGAATTCACACAGAGGGTTAGGGTCAATGTAATGACAAAGAATGCAAGATTGATAAGACAAAGTGGAATATTGAAGGCTGCTGGATTCCCTCCATCCCTCATGGCCCCCAAGTTGTTCATGGCTTGTCAGGAGGCGTATCAACCCGACACAAGGACAATCATTGATAAAGAGGGCAACATTCTTGCCAACATGTCGTCTAAAGGAATCATAAAGACTTTCCACATCCCCACTTTGAAGGAGATGGAAGTCTCCACCATAGAAGAATGCTAGGTAGCATGGGATGATAATCCGATGGGCTTTAAGAGGTCAATCAATTAGCACTAGCTCAAAGAAAAGCGGGGCAGCACTACGAAGGTTCCTCACAAACTCTTTCGCAGTGATTTCTGTGAAGATTACCATGACCTAGTCACGATGCTAAGCCGAGTTATGGGTCTTCCTACAATGACCTTCTTCCAAGAATGGATGGTGTACTTCATTGAGCAAATTCTTCATGGAAATGAGGACGTCACCATGAAGACTTCATTTTACTGGGGAGGAATCATAAGCAATTGCTTCCATGAGTAGTTTATCAATGTAAAGAAGAGCTCCAAGTTCTATATGACTTCCTATCTCGTCTATTCCTTGGTGTATCAGAGGTAGTACAACGGGTTGTTTGTGGCACCCGATCAGGAGTAGGGGCGAAGACTCAAGGCCAATGATAGGTATCTGCAGCTCCAATACCAGAACTTCAAAAAGGAATACTGCAAAGTAAATGACACCTTCATCAGCCATATTATCAGAATGATTGCTGGCGACTTCGAGAGGAGGGTCTCCCATAGTGCCAGGGAATTTTGGAAACAATATTCCTTTCTCTTCATCCAGTATCTGAAGTTTACGTACATCCTTGCCTAGGGCTTCATTGAAAGGCCAAACAGGTTGCCTCGATACCCCAATGACTGAATCATCCTTTTGGAGCTTTCTCGGAAACTCCAATACCTATAGGAAATATTCAGCAGTAAACACATAGTAGGGATTTCTTATCCGATGACCCTTGGTCAGGGTATGTACTGACTACAAACTTCCCAATGTGCTGGTAACTCTGAGAAAGAGCTGAAGGATTACCACTTCTACCTACACATTGCTCGCCCGCGGATGGACCCATATGGTCATGTTAGAAAAGCACTAGGGCCAAGGTATGCCAATCTTCACCACATTGAGCATTTCTGGGCCGATTGCTAGGATGATAAAGAAGTATGTGCAAGGCACTATATGTGAATGACTATGTAGTTTGTAAGAAGGGTACAACCATTCCCCATATCAGACCAAGTCAAAGAAGATGAGGCCACCATGATGCACCCCAGGTACCCTACAGTCGCCAATCTACCAATACCCAAAATAGATTGGGATGAGCAGGAGGTCGATGACCTTGATACCATAACCCAGCCAATCTTGGTTTGTACTAAGGAGTGGATCGATGGGCAAGTAGCTCAATTAAAATGATAAGAAATAATTTTGACTTATGAAGGGCTCAAAAGTGAGCCAAGTGCCACATAGGATGTCACTGCCACCACTTCAACTGGCAGGACCTCCAAGTCTCCTTTGGTCACCAGATCCAAGAAGAGAAAGGAGACAGAAACTGAACAGTCTCCAGACCCCAAGGTCTATGCAAGGAAAGAAATGAGAGGCTCACCTCCCAAAAGGCTCAAGCTGACAGGGAGCACCATGAAACAACCCTCAACCCAAGAGGAGGAAGTGAAGGGTGTGGATCATTTGGAACCTCTCTTGGCTCTCCCTGGCCCTCCTATTGCAACACCTACCTCCCTGGCTATGATCGTTGCATCCTTGCTGACAGTGGACATTTCTGTCCATCTTGCCCCTTCGCCTCTGACTGAGTCTGTAATAATTAGACTCCTCCTCTACCATAATTACTTCCCCTTCTTCCACTACCATGTCATGAATCACATCGCTCCCTCTGGCAACAATAACAGCACCTATTCCCACTGCCACCATGCCTGAGGCTCTCTCAAGATATATGCAAAATCTTCCCCCTGAGCTCTCCCAGATCCTAATGGATCCGACTCTTGAAGTAGTCCTTGTGCAGATCCTCACTACTACTCAGCCCTCACAACCACTAACAGGGCCACCGGCTATGGAAGCCACCATGCTAATCTCTAAGGAGTGGGAGGAATGAGAACGGGAAGCTTTGAAGCCTGTTGAGGAGGAAGCTGATGAATACCATGAGCACCCAAAATATGAACACCGAACCATTGACAGGGTGGCTTATGAGGAGGGAATGAGCTCTTCTGAGAGTGGGGATGATGAAGATAGCTTTGGTGCTAAGGTAATCGTGCAAACCTTTAATGATGACCTTGAAGAGGAGTTGGCACAACAGCTGGAGGACACCAAGGTAGAAGAAGAAAGGTCACCCCATGACAGAGAAGGGTAGCCACCAGAAAAATAGCAACAAGAGGATTTAACTAAGGGTGGAACCCAATCTATCAAGAGCCTCAAGGTTGGGCAATTCAAAGAACATGTGCATGAGATTGAGTATGTTGAGGAAAAGAAAGAAGAAGAGACGACAAAGAAAGAGGGTCCCGTGTGGCAACTGTCCACCGTACTTCCTATCAAATGCCTCATGTTCATCCAGGACTCCGATGAGGAAGAGGGAGATGCTACCAAGGAGAAAGAAAAGTCCTCAGAAGAAAAAGGAACAAAAACCTTGGCCTTGACCGAGAGGGGTGAGGGTGGTCACGATTCACCTAAGGGAAAATGTGCTGTGCCCGAGTGGTTGGATAGGTAGCTGAAAAGAAAAACCCCTATGCTAAAGGACCCAAGGGAAAGGTTAGAGGCCATCTTGGCTCGAGATCAAACCATGAGAAAGAAGGAGAAGAAGCCCAAAGTCTGAGCTAGGGTAACGATGGATGCTTCCAGGTCTCGAGCAGTGCAAATAGCAATGCTTATGATTGGCTAGGCTGGGGTGAGTTACAACATCTCCACCATCGACTTGGGGACTACCACCAGAGAGCAGAAAGTCGGGCACCTTGAGGAGTCAGTGGCTACTGTGGTGCATTTGATAAAACAAGATAAGATTTCGAAAGATGAACTCAAGGCATAGGTAGCAGCCTTAACGGATTACATACAACAATGGTCTTTAGTGGACAACCTTCCTACCACATCCATAGACACACCTCAGCTACTATCCAAAGAGAAAATTGATAAGATGGAAAGGAGAAAGAACTTGGAGAAGACCACGGAGGGCTGGTTCTGGTAGGTCTTATGCATCAGAAACATGGAAATTAGCTGGGCTGTGCAAATAGCCAACAAGTTCTTAGATCTGTTGCAATCTCTAGAGGGCACAAGAAGCTCTACACTGACTTCCCCATGACCTATGACTCCACCTTTCCAAGGATCAAGGCTATCCTTTAGTTTCTAGAAGCCACGTGGGAAAAGGAGCTTGCATTTAAGGACGATCATTGGATAATGGATATGTGGTGATGGGACTTTGACAACCAGAGGGAAAGACTAGAACAAATCACGAGCAAGGTGGATCTAGACATTGAATGGATCAAGGAAATCAGAGCAGAATGTGCCTGGTACCTTAAAATGATGACAGAGTACGACATGCCCACAGTGCAAATGGATCTAGAGAAGATAAAGCCCCACTTCCAAAAAAAGATAGAGGACAGGATGTCTAGTGAAATCATGGTGGAGTTCATGAGTTTTGCTGCTCGTGCCTTCAATCAATCAGAGCTATTCAGGGACCAATGCACAAAAATGATGATGATTGGAAAAGGCTCGAGGATAAAGCAAAAGAATGGAGCTACCAAGTGCTACGATATGAAATCATCGAAACATACAAGCTCAAGGCGGTCATCCTCAAGTTCATATAATACACAGCTTCCAAAAGGTAGGAGGATAGCCCCGTCAAAGATTAAGAACTCCCTGAAGGGTAGCTATAGTGAAACAGTAATTGGCTAAGGACAAAAGTGCTATAGTGCCGTCAGAGGAGGACAAAATAGGGAAAAAGACAAAATGTAATTTTGAATTGTGATATATTAGGGGGTAGGTGAAACCCTATTTTGTAATGAATCTTCACCACACAATAAGAATTGATCTTGGCCATTCATTTGAATTTTGGAACACTGTAAATAGAGCTCTCCTCTGATTTGCAAAGGGAGTTGAGTTGTTGTAAAAACATGTTGTAGAAATTTATAAAGAAAAGACATTGACTTGGTGCATTTTCTGAGTTTTTGAAATGTTGCTTGATTAAATCTCCATTGTTAGATGTTTAACTTAGGTTTTATTGCTATTCTAGTTAGTTGTTTTCTTGCTTTGGTAGATTTTAGGAATGTTGTCTTGTGATCATGAAAATTCATGTTGTCTTGATGACTTCTTAGTCCATACTTTTTGTTGTTCGCTAATGGTAGATGGCTATGTAAAGTTAGTCTGGACTTGAATTTGAAGCTGCTCCAAAACTTTTATCTCTACTCATGCATGCACATGGTGAATGAAAGATAAAACACTTGTAGACCTTAGAAGATAGCATAAGTTCCATGATATTGTGATATTTCTAGTTAAGTGGGATATTGTTTTAAGAAGCTGTCCATTGCAGGAACTCCATTGTCACTGTTCACAATTAGTTGCAGATTTAAGAACTTTCCCTCTTCCTTGCCTCCTTTTTTTTTTTTTAATGACTGACCTATGCTAAGGTTCATTGCACATTGTAAAGCCAAATCCAATGACAAAAAATGGAGTTCAAGACTGTTGTTTGAACCTACAGCGAATGCATAACAACTCTTCCATCCCAAGAACTCCATTTCAAGATCCAACTTCCCCACGCTTTGTAATTCCTACGTAAGACCGCCTTGTGATTCTAGCAAATCACATCAAAAAATGGAGATATTCCAAGCACTGTCAAGACTTGACATTAGAGACCTTGGGATAGTGTTTTGCAATCTGATTATGGAAGATTGTCTTTCAAGAGAGGTAGTGCACCCACGCACTGCCTGTGTTGAAAAGTGCATAAAAACACATCAACATGTATGTTTTCCAGTCCTCTCCTCTATTACTTGGTTGAGTAAGCACATTTAATATTTTGTAGTGTTTTATTGTTCTTTACTTCATTTCTTTCTTTAGCATACTATTTCTCCATTGTTGCAAACTTGGTTGTCCATAGAGGTGGAAACACCAAAGTAGGGGTCTGACTAAGGAAAACCCCTTAACATCCCCAACCAACTTTCCCTCTTCTTTGTGTGTAGGTGAATGTGCTACTAAGAGCTATCTGGTGAAAAAAAATTCTTTGTGAGATTATTCTTATCACCCTAACTCTTGAGTATTTACTTTATCATTTTTACCCATTGGAAGTAGTTAGCTAGGCTATTAGTGTATTTTCTAGAGTTTAACATTATATCTTTAGTCCTCTAGTTGTATGGACACCAACAAACTTTAGAGATGCCTGTGTGTCATGTTGTCATCCCAGGATTGTGCTTTCATCCTTGGGCAGAGAGCTAAGGCATAGTGTTGAACCTAAAAACTAGCTCGTATAGCCCCATTTTGAGTTTTGTATATGTAGAGTGATTTAGGGACTTTATAGTAATCATCATTCTTATCCTGTATTTCCTAACACCCTCTTAAGCTAGGGTAAGCTAGGGAAGCCTTCCACTCTTGGGCCTCCATGATCTGGGATACGTTACATTTTTGGTGAACTCAATGTGAACCATTTTGGTTCCACTTTGTGATACTGAAAGTTCCTTTCCTCATATCCTAGGAGTGTTGTAGGTGTGAGTATTATGAGGTTGTCACGTTACAAACCAACCTGTGACCCCTAGCTGACATAGCTAGGAGGTTTTGAAGGTGCTACATAATGAAACCTTAATTGGGTCACTGCATTATCCTTTGGCCTTTGGGGACTCTGTGAGAGTATTGTATAGTGTGTGTAATGGCCTCCTTCCTACATAAACCTATCCCCTTTGTGCAACTTATAGAAAATGGTATTCATATAACCTCTACTTCATAGGACCTACTAATGGGTTTCAATAGGGAACCATCTCCTCTCTACATCCCTACACAGATCAATAGAAATATTGTAGTGGGTGTTCTCATTGATCCAATGTCACAAGTAAACATCATAACTGAGGAGATAATGTTGATTAAGTTTTTACATAAAGATGGCTATGATGCACCTATGAGCACCATCTGCATGCATGACAAGCTTTTCATGCCTCCTTTGGATAGTATTGTCCTATCAGTCTTGGTTGGACCTAAATCTATGAAGTTCTTGTTTGAAATTTTCCCTGGGTTTGAACTCTTTAGAGTGAAGTTGGGCATCCCTTAGTTGGTGGCTATGAATGTGGTACCCTCGAACATGTATAAATGTTTAAAATTTATCCATGGGGGTTCCATGCATGTGATTCATGACACCGATTACAAACCACCAGTCACTCATGGTAGCTACTCCTTGGACTACTCTTGGCCTATGCCTATTGGTCCTCTTCTACCTAGGATGGACCTCTTGCACGAAACATATTAGAATTACAAGAAAGGGCACTTGAGGCCGAAAGTGAGATACCCTCCATCGCCTTATGTTGTTTCACATAGGGCTTTTCTAAAAGCTGATAGTGATGCTGCTAAGGAACATAGGAGGGAATAAGAGAAGTAATCTCGAGGTCCTCCTTCTTCCTCTTTCACTGGTTAGTCTAGAACTTCTTCTCAGTCTATTGTGGTGCTATTAGATTTTATCCTATAGTTGTGGGAGAATCTTATGGTGCCTGCTTTACAAAAGAAGAAGCGTCCTGCATTTGAACTTCCTATTCTGCCAACAAAGCCTAGGCCCATTTGATATAGTAGGAAGAAGGCCTCTCATGGAGAGTCCTCTTTATCTCGACCTATGTAGCCTCCTACAACTCCTGCTCACAATGTAGTGAATTAGAAGAGTCTTGTTGCCAAGGCTCTTGAGCTGACTCTTCTTGTTGCTTCTCAACCTACCCCTCCTGCTCCCATTCAGGAGTCTATCCCTCTGCTAGAAATGAATCTAGTGGACACTCCCATAGCTGAGCAAGAGCTCTCCATTCCTTCATAGCCTCAGACCTCCAATTAAAAGAGTCATAGGAACAACCTTGGGAATGAATGAAAGTGCGAGAAAAATGATCTTTTAGTTGAGCATCTACTACCTCACAGAGGAAGGAAGAAGAGATGAATGGCCCTACTTTAGGGCCTCCTATAGTTCCTTCCTCTCTCCTTCCCTCTACTTCCCTGTAGTCTTGTTTCACATTACTTTTGGCTTTTGCTATGAGTACGAATTCCCCTAACCCCAAGGGGCTATAGGTGTTCATCACCCCTTTAGTGGAGTTGCATTTGCTGATGTTCATTCTAGATGTCGTGCCTTTCCCAAGACCTATATAGATATGAACAACACCTTGGTGGTGTCTACTACAATTTTCTCCTCCTCCTCTTCCTTTGCATCCCTTTCCTCATCTATGGGGATCTCACATCCCTTGATGAAGCAGAAGGTGGAGGGTAGTTCCTCCTGTAATAAGGAATGAAAGAGCAGCCCACCTTCTTCACAAGGTGGTCCTATGCTGAGTTGTTCTATCCTAGTGATGGAACTAGTCATGGCTTCCCCTGAGTTTGTCACTGCTCCTAAGTCATTTAGTGAGCCTGGTAGTGAATCTCTAGCATAGCTTGCCCCATCCATTGGAATTAAACATGACATTCTTATGAGGTGAATTTTTAACTTTGTGGATGAAGTTTTGACCTTGTCAGTGATCTTCGTGAAATTACTGACCTTAGCTCCACAAGAGCTTGGTGGAGAGGACCTTGTGAGGCCCTCTTCCTCGGCCCTTGTTGTGGGAGGGCTAGATGCTCCTTCTCTTAACATCCCACCACTGTAGGCTCATCCTCCTTCCCCCTATGATGATCTAGAGTGGGAAGTGGATGACCTCTTGGTTGATCAATGTTAGGAGGATGACTCTTATTTATCTAAAAGATTAGATGTGTGTGTGCAATGTCATGTGTTCCCCTGTGATAATTCTATGGTGCCTAGATGACCCTTGTTATCCCTGCTGGTGCTTGGATATAGGTGTGGTTTTTTTTCTTGTAAACCTTCCTCTATTTTTATCCTCATTCTTCCATGTTTGTGTTTGATTTTTGGTAAATTGGAGATGATGCAAAGTGTTGGGGGCACTTAGGCTTCCTTTCCATCTTGACCCAATTTTTTTATTCTTACTTTGTCTTCTTATGCATTCTTCACATGGTCTAATGAAGTAGGGGGTTGATGAAAGTTCTTTTATATGTACTATTACTATACATATATATATGAGAACTTTTGACCCCAAAATATCTAGTTACCCCTATGGCCTTTGTTTGTGTTTTTCTCTTTTTTTATTGTTATGACTTTCTCTTCTTGGCTTGAGTTGTCCCTCTCATGTGTGACAATGTCGCTTCTACAACATTTCAATTTTCATAAAATTTATTTGTTTCTAACAAATATTTTCTTGAGAATCTTCACAAACCCATTTTTTTAGAATCACATTCTCAGCAGGAAACCCTAATAGAACATGTTTCCTTCGTCATGGGTTCATAAATAAAGAACTCAAAAAACTTCCTCTGAAGCAGGAAAAACTTTGACCTTCCCCTCGCATGGGGGAATATTCTTCTTTGCAAATTCCTTAATGAAGTGAACATATTTCAAAAGGATTCCTTGATGATGAATCGATTCAAGAAATAAAACATATGCTTTTGATTTGTGCGTACCTTGAGTGGACCCCTTCTTTATGATGGGTTCTTAAGTGACCCCTTTGAAGTTTTCCCAACTTGTTGATGGTTTATGTGACTGTTTGCTTAGTTCTCTGGATGGCTACTTTCTGACATGTTCTACTTGTGGATAGATATGTCACTTTGCAAGTGTGCCTTTCAAGTTGCTTCCTGAGTCTACAAATTCCACTTTCCTGGGTTTCCTCCATGTGAGAGATCTTTGGGGTTTCTCCCCTACATGTATGTGGGTCTATAAGGAACTTTCTTGGGGTTTCCTTCATGTGAGAGTTCTTGGAGGATACCTTCCTTGTAGATCTACAAGTCTGTGAGGCACTTTCTCAGCTTCCTTGATGTGAGAGATCTTTGGGGACACCTCCTTGCAGGTGTACAAATCTATACGGAACTATTTTTTGGTTTCCTTCATGTGAGAGATCTTGGAGGATACCTTGTAGGCTTGATAGCCTATGAGGCACATGCTTTTTAGGGCTTCCTTCATGCGAGAGATCTAGGGGGTTGCCTACTTGCAGGTCTACGAGCTTGTAAGACACTTTCAACTTCATAGTTTTGAGAAGCTATGAAGTCATTTGCTTGCCATACACCTTTAGGTTCATTAGATTGTGGTCTACTTCCTCAATGATTCAGGTATATATTTCTAACCTAGCTATTCTTTGATCTACTTTACCAAAGCACTAATAAGTATTCTTTCTCTTTAAAGTGGGGGAAAAATGTATAGGAGCGAATTTTCACCCCTTATGAAAATTCCCCTTTTCCATTTCTCCACTTTAAAAAAAAAAATTTGGAGGCTAAGTCCCACATAAGCCTACTACGTTCATTCCACTTGGCACCTATTTTGAGCATCGACAAAGGAATTTCTATTGAGGACACCCATGTGGCACGTAGATGTCTACATGATGTGCTTGCATCCCTAATAGATTCCTGTGGATGGAGCCTATAGAGGTGTTACACCTCACATTGGTAGTCAACTTGTAATGCCCTCTTTAGTCAACCAACCTAAATGTTGCCATTTTCTTCATTCTCTCCTTCAAATTCACTCCTACATACACTTCATCTTCTACAATCTTCTAAGCTTTCAACTCATCTTCTTCACACTCTATTGCACTCACTTTTGGCATTCCCAAGCACTTTTAGTAGCACTTTTGCACTTCATAGTAGCAACAACATCACTCCATCAATTCAGTAGACAAAGTGTGGGATGCCACCATTGCAGCAGAGGATCAAGTACTCTCATTTTCTCCCCCATTATCCTTGAGTGTTCTTGGTGGAGGTGGTAAGTTTTCCACTCCTCTCCTCTATTACGTGGTTGAGTAAGCACATTTACTATTTTGTAGTGTTTTAGTGTTTTTTACTTCATTTCTTTCTTTATCTTACTATTTCTCCATTGTTGCAAACTTGGCTATCCATGGAGGTGGAAACAAGAAAGTAGGGGCCTAACTAAGACAAACCCCTTAATATCCCCAACCTAATTTCCCTCTTCTTTGTGTGTAGGTGAATGTGCTACTAGGAGCTAGCTAGGAAATGAATTCCTTTGTGAGATTATTCTTGCCACCCTAACTCTTGTGCATTTACTTTATCATATTAGAGCATATATTTTCTACTTAATAGCATTTTATTGTCCCTTTGGAAGTAATTAGTGAGGATCTCATTCTATTTTTTAGAGTTTAACCTTGTCTCTTTAGTCCTCTGGTCATACAAATGCGAGCTTACTTGAGAGATGCCAACACGTCGCCCTATCATCTATCTAGCACACTTATATCCTCGAGTAGAGAACTTCTTGAGGCATAGTATTGAACTCAAAAACTGGCTCACATAGCCCCATTCTGAGTTTCGGGTCTGCGGAGTGATTTAGGGACTTTATAGTCCTCATCATTCTCATCCTACATTTCCTAACACCCCTATTAAGTTGAGGTAGGCTAAGGAAGCCTTCTGGTCTTGGCCCTCCATGACTTGGGGCCTTGAATGTGGTTAGTCCCCCTACCTTATAGTAAGTACTTATCCAATCAAGCATACCAAGATATAGGTGCTTGCTTGAGTCCATACAAAGCTTTCCAGAGTCTGCATACCATGTTTGGATCTTCTGATAGTTGGAAACCATCTAGTTCTTCAATGTAGACCTCTTCCTCTAAATCACCATTCAAGAAGGATGACTTGGCATTCTTTTGATAGACCTTTAAATTCTTGTGAGTAGTAAAAGGAAGAAATCTCTTGATTTCCTCCATTCTAGCTACTGGAGAAAAAGTCTCCTCAAAATCAATACCTTCAAGTTGTGAATAGCCCTTACATACTAATCTGGATTTTTTCCTTGCATCTTCACCATCTTCATTTAGCTTGTTATATAGAACAAACACTTTTTTCCTATAACATTTTGATCAACTTGTCTAGCAACCAATTCCCATGTCCGATTCTTTTCTATTTGATTAAATTCTTCTTCCATTACCTTTATCCATCCATCATATTTGATCACATCAATAAAGGTTTTGGGCCCAACCTTTGATAGTAGTTACACAAAATCACTTGCTCACTTTCTTTTTCAAGTCTTCTCCTGGTCAACACACACTCATAGATTATCTCCAATGATTTGATCTACTGAATGGTTCTTTTGAACATACTTTGTTGAATTCTTAGGGGAATTTTTAATTCCTGTTCCATCTCTTCTTAAATTCTTATGCTTCTTCTTCAATGAAGGGAGGTATATCATCTATCCACAAATCTCTGGTTCTTATGAGATTTGACATAAGTCTTCATTGAATTTAACATTTATGCTTTCAATTATATTTCCCAATCTCTTATTGTAGCATCTATAGGCCTTGCTTCTGGTTCAGTAACCAAGGAAGATCTCTTCATCACATATTGAACCAAACTTTCCAAGGCCTTCTTCATCTTTGGGTATGTGCAGGATCATCATGGAAAAAACAAGCCCTTAAGTGGCAAAAAAATCAAAATAATTAGAGTTAGAAAACTTGACATAAAAATTTGAATAAGTTATTTATATTATTTTGAAAATATATTAGAATAGAATCTATAGCAAATTGAATTTAGTTTCTAAACTACTGGGTTTTGAAAAAAAAATTCTATTTGGTGAAAATTTGAAATTTCAATGTAGTAGTACTTAAATTTTATGGAAAAAATAAGAAGTAGGTGTCTAAATGACCACCCTAACCACAATAAAATGATAATATTTTTTTTATAATATTTTTGACATAAGTAGAGGACTTATGTTCGGATGTGATGCATATTTTTTTGTAATTTTTTTCCAAGTAAATAATTAATTATAAATATTTTATTACAACTTTTAAAAATATAAAAAAATGTAACCTTAACTTGGTAAAAATTCATGAAATTCAATTTTTTTTTCTTTAATCCTATAGTATGTGAAGCATAGAATGTGATACATGTTTTGGATTCCAAAAATGTGATATTGTTTTAAAGTTATAGATTCTTTTCAATTAGCTTATCAATCAAAACTCTAGTCATAATTCAAATAGAAAATAAATCATAATTATTTATTAAATTCAAAGTAAAGCATACTTTATATTGGTGGAAAACTAGGAATCTCCTTTGAAAACCCTTTTCATTTCATCAATTTTGGGTAAAATACAAGTCATTAGCCACATACCCTACAAATACCCATCATATCACCACTTTTTGGCCCATCATGATCCTGCACATACCCCTATCCTGATGTAGCATTTTCTACCAAATATTTTGAAGTATCTAATAGTGGGAGGTCTTCCATACCATATCTCTTAAGGGTTCTTAGTGATATTAACCCTCAATTGCACTCTATTAAGTAGGCAAAAAATAGAATGGACTACTTCCTTCTAATACATTTTAGATAGATCTACATCTTTCATCATTTCCCCAGCCATCTCTTGCACAATCCTACTTTTCCTCTCCACTACCCATTCTACTAAGGAGTTCTAGAAGTAAAAAGATGTCTCCTCATACCATGATCTTTACAAGACTTTTTAAATTCATTTGAATTAAATTCACCTCCTCTATCAGATCTTAAGAATTTGATCTTAGCATTCATTTCATTCTCAACTTTTTCATTGAAGATTTTAAATTTATAAGAAACTTTTGATTTTTCTCTAAAAAATGTAACCCACGCCATTATCGAGTAATCATCAACAAGAAACATAAAATACCATTCACCTTGTTGAATCTTAGTTCTTGTAGGTGTTACCCATGGGGGTGTGTGCAAGATCATCATGGAAAAAATAGGCCCTTAAGTGGCGAAAAATTCAAAAAAATTAGAGTTAGCCAACTTGACATAAAAATTTGAATAAGTTATCTATATTATTTATGTGTAAGAATACAATCTATAGAAAATTGAATGTAGTTTCTAAACTACTAGGTTTATTTTTAAAATAAGAAAATCTATTTGGTGAAAATTTGAAATTTCAATGCAGTAGTATTTAAATTTCATGGAAAAAATAAGAAGTAGGTGTCTATCTGACCACCCTAACCACAATAAAATGATAATTTTTTTTATAAGATTTACATATAAGTTTAGGAATCATGTCTCAATGCGATGCATATTTTTTTTTTAAGTTTTTTCTAATTAAATAATTAATTATGAATTTTTTTATTACAACTTTTAAAAATATAAAAAACTCATATGTCTGACCACCTTAACTTGGTCAAAACTTCATGAAATTCAATTTTTCTATTTTTAATCTTATAATATGCGAAGCATAGAATTTGACACATGTTTTGGATGAACAAAGTGTGATACTATTTGAAATCTATAGATGTTTTTCAATCAACCTATCAATAAGGACTTTAGTCATAATTCAAATAGAACATGAATAATAATTATTTATTAAATTTAAAGTAAATATTAATTTATATTGGTGAAAGGCTGATAATCTCCTTTAAAAACCCTTTTTGTTTAATCAATTCTGGGTAAAAAAAATTGTTAGCCACATACCCATCATATTGCCACTTTTTGGCCCATCATGATCCTACACATACCCGTGGGTATACTATGTATCATGAAATTTTAAATTTTGTCTTCCTTTGTCTTTAATTTCTTACTTTCCACCCAAGTCTAAGGTCTTTTCCTTTATTTTAGCCTTTGTTATGAATCCTCTAAGTTTCTAACACCTTGTCGCTCATTTTTTAAGTTTTGAAACCTAAGTCGTTGGCGCTCGGTGTCTTTAAACCCTATTGTTAGGTTCATGTTTTTCCCAACCTCCCAATGGCCTGACCTATCCTCCTTTCATAACATCAAGTTTGTTTTCTATTGTGTAGTTAGAGTTGGAGGTTTTCATAACTTTGTAACTCCCAACTTTAGGTTATAAATTTCATTTTTCTACAACAAGGTGATATGTTGTCCACCCCACATGTTTCAAGGTGCTTCCTATGCATTTAATGAGGCATATGGTACAACTTGGAGATTTATTATCAAGGATATTTGAAAAGCACATAAATATTAGGGTTTTCTTTACCAAGGATTAAAATAAAGTGCCATATTAATTCAGCACCAAACACACGTCTTGTCATTTTACATGACTTAAGGTGGTGGGGATTTATTTGGTTGATTTTTTAGTTGCACCTATGCCTTCGATTATTATTCATTAAAGCGTACAAGTGCTCCTCTATGTACTGTGAGATCATGTAGTCTAGAATTGAAAATCGTTGGCTTGGCGTAAGGGACATGGAGTTGGGATCCTTTAAGATGGAGGAATTTTGGGCACATTTGGAAAGTAAGAGAAGGTCTACTATTGACACAAAATGATTAGAAATCATATTAGATCATGTTGGTGGTTTTCCAGAAGCTGTGTTGAGCGTGGACCTAATAGGCGTAAGTGAGACAAGATATATTCCAGAAACATAGGAAATGAAAGCTGTGGATGGGACTGTTGTTGCTAAAATTTCTCTTGATGTAGTTTCCCATGTGCTAAACATTCCTGAGAGAGTTCCTCTAAAGGACATGTCTGTTGTGTTGGCTATTGATTTTTTCAAAGCTAATGACGATTGGTGTGAGAATTCTATGGCCAAGGGATGGTTGAAGTTAGAGAAAAGAGGTAAGTCACAATTACCTACCAAACTTAAGAGAATGCATTTCAAATGGGAAATCATAGATGACATTACTTGTTGCATTGCATTATTGCAAATGCAAAAATTGAGTCTTTTGAAGATTGGATGCTTCAGTTCATTTTGGTTATCTGTGATGAGAATGTGTTTTTTGATTGGGATTAGATAATTTTATTTCATTTGAACAAACAATTAGTCAATCTCTAGGAAAATGCTACCTTTCATTTATGTTCTTTCTTAATATACATTATAGCTAGTCAAAGGTCCTTTTGGTCGGGATTAAAGCCATGAGTACCTCCAACTTGTAGCATACCTATATATAAGTGTTATCCATAGTTTACCAAGCAAGTTGGAATCAGAGATTATTTCCTTGTTAATGATGCATTCTTGATGGAAGTTGTGAGGAAATTGGATGGAAACCTTGAAATGCATCTTTCTCCTAAAAAAAAGTCTTTTGTATCAAATTTTGGAAGTTTCTATATTCAATTTGATAGGTTGTACTACTTGAGGATAGGAGATTTTGAGAAAGCCTCATTAAAATTGCTTAGATATCTTGAATAATAGTTGGTGTTCTTGGAGGTTTGTAGACAAAGGGTAGTGGTGAATGTAAAGTACATGAATATGGGGAAGCGGGGGTACATTTTCCCATTGAAAAATCCTTCCTTCACATGTAAAAATAATCAAGTGGCCAAATGTGCTGAAGGAATTCTGAAAGGGTATAACCTCCAACATTTATTCATAAGGGAAAATTTTGATAGAAAGGATTTCATGAGACAAAATTTATATGGAGAGAGTTCATATCAACATCAACCTTCTATTAAGGACTTTTTTGAAGATTGTGTTGATGAAAATGAAGTCTTGAAAAGAGATTATATGAGGTTAACCCTCAGAAAAATATAAGTTTTTGGTGTTTCTTTCTAGATTCTTGAAAATGCAATTGAATTTTCAGTGTGGTGATTGACCTAGAATATGAAAAACTATCTGATAAATCTCATCCCAAGGTTGAATGGAGTTAAAATGAAGTTTTTAATATGAATGTATGAGTTGCTCCAATGTTGGAAAGAACTCAGGCCTAGTTAGAAGGAATATGGTGACAAGCTATAGGCTCTACTCAAGAACCAAAATCATCTTAGAGAAATGAACAGGGTTCGACTCAGATAGTTGCAATGGGTACATCATTAGGGAAATTGGTTACTAGGTCTTCTAGTGCAAATTCACAGTTCGGGGGCGATGGTGAGAAGCTTGAAGAGATGGATAAATTGAAGTCAATGTGTGAATAGGACAACATATCTATCCATACTCCTAAAAAGAAGACTAGTCAAACAAAACATGTGCCTAAAGATTTTGATGCCATTTTAAAGCAAATTGTTGAAGACAATACCTTTCCTCCTTTTTCTAAAGTACCCTCTTCCCTAGTGGAAAAGATACCCATCACTCTTGGTGAGTCTAAAGAAATTGCTCAAGGAAATAAGGATTCTATTTTGGTAGTAGTCTCGTCGGTATGGCTAGAAAGGGTAGTAGAGAAAAAGAGAAAATATAATCCTACAACAATAGTTGGAGTAGATAAAATTGCAAAGTTTCTCCATACTTCCTCAAGGCCAAAGAAAGCTCATAAAATATCAAGAATGTTGACTAACCCTACTTCTGGTAATCAAGTATTAGAGATTTTAGATCTTATAAAGGATCTAAATGAGGATGAGATAACATTAGCTGACTATAAAGTCACACATGTTGATATGGGGCCCAAAACACTTGAAGGTGATGTTTATCATGCTAATTATTTAGTGAATGCCTTGATTAAGTGGGTAAAGGAAGAAATAAAGGAAAAGGTGACATTGCAATCTCCTATTCTTGATTTTAAAAACTTTATTTATTCTATAGTCCCCCTTCTATATCTAGTGGATCCTCAAGTTCTCAGGTAGAAGTTATTGATGGGTCTACAATACAATTAATATATATATATACTATTAATATATATTTATAGTATATATATTAGTATATATTATTAGTATATACTAATAATATTAATATATACTAATATATATATACTAATAATATACTAATAATATACTATTAATATATATATATACTATTAATATATATTAATAGTATATATATTAGTATATATTATTAGTATATACTAATAATATTAATATATACTAATATATATATACTAATAATATATACTAATATATACTAATATATATACTAATATATACTAATAATATATATATATACTAATATATATATATATACTAATATATATATATATATACTAATATATATATATACTAATATATACTAATAATATACTAATATATATATACTAATATATACTAATATATACTAATAATATATATATATATTATTAGTATATACTAATATATACTATTAATATATATTAGTATATATATTAGTATATACTAATAATATATACTAGTAATATATATATACTATCCTCTTTATTAGTAAATCTATGATTTTCTATACTCAATTTTTTGATAAAAGGAAGGAATTGATGGAAAATCTACATCAAATTAGGAAAGATCAGACTAGCCTCTACATGCTCTCAAAAGAAATGAAAGAGTTGATTTCTATGGATTGAATGAAATTGATCAAGGAACAAATTGTGAATGATCCAAGGGAGTTAGATCCTTCTTAGTTTAGCTCATTGGAGTGGAAACTAGCCATTTATGACAACTTGGTAAAGGAGATTTCTAAGGAACTTGAAAGGTATCTAGACATGATTGTGGAGATTAAAGGAAATTGTCATGACCTAAAGGAAGAGATAACTGATGAGTTTGATGAGAAGATTTTGGATTCAAAGGAATTTTTTCTAAAATTCAAAGAATTATTCAATAAGGAGATGGCAGATCCTACCACAATAATGAGAGAATCTTTCTCAAAGCTCGGTAGATTGCAAGTCAAGATTCCTCAATTCCTTTAAACATGAAGCAAATAGAAGGTATGATGCTCTAAATGAGTTTTAGGTTTCTCTAACCAAGTTGAGAACCAAATTACAGATCACTGTAACACCAGGGAGCAAAGAGATATTTGCAATTATTACCAGGTATAAATACTACAAATCTAGTATTAAGGCATAAGAAAAAATGTTGCAACAAGAAGTGATCAAGAATTTGGAAGATGAAGAGGTTGAGGTGGAAGGAAATTATGCACAATTATTTTTAGTATTTCATGATACTTTCTTTTAAGTGAAAAACTATTTTAATTATTTAGTATGGTTACTTTCAAGAAACCGTTAACAAAGACCATTGGTTTATGCTTTAAATATGGGTTTGGCTGATGTGATTTAGATATTTTGTGAAAAATTTGATTTACTCATTAGAGAAAAACTTTGTTATCTTGATTTAGTGATTTCTATTATTCTGATATAGAAGACAATGGTGGAATTTATGCATTCAAAATATTTTAATTATGGTGTATGAATCTGTTATGCTTATGTGGAATGTTTTGCTAGTGTGCGATCTATTATTGGAATGATAGATACTTTGATTTATGGCATCATTGTAGTATCATTTATCTATGAATAAGGATGTTGTGGTGATATTTGATTTAACTTTAGTTGTTGAGTATTTTTAGTTTTATCGTATGAATTCAATGAATGCCTTTAAATATTTCTAGTTAAAAGCCCCTTCATTTATTTTCTTTCTAGTTAAAAGCAACATTAGTTAAGGGTATGTGCAGGATCATCATGGAAAAAACATGCCCTTAAGTGGCAAAAAAAATAGAAAAATCAGAGTTAGGCAACTTGACGTAAAAATTTGAATAAGTTATCTACATTATTTCAAAAATATGTAAGAATAGAATTTGTAAAAAATTGAATGTAGTTTCTAAACTACTAGGTTTGTTTTAAAAAAAATATATATGTTTGGTGAAAATTTGAAATTTCAATGTAGTAGTACTTAAATTTTAGGGAAAAAATAAGTAGGTGTCTATTTGACCACCCTAACCATAATAAAATGATAATATTTTTTTCTAATATTTTATATATAAGTAGAGGACTCATGTCCTGATGTGATGCATATATTTTTGTAATTTTTTTCCAAGTAAATAATTAAATATGAATTTTTTATTGCAAATTTTAAAAAATATAAAAAAATCATATATCTGACCACCTTAACTTGGTAAAAACTTCATGAAATTCAATTTTTCTTTTTTTAATCCTATAGTATGTGAAGCATAGAATGTGACACATGTTTTGGATTCAAAAAATATGATACCATTTTAAATCTATAGATTTTTTTCAATCAATCTATCAATCAGAACTTTAGTCATATTTTCAATAGAAAATGAATAATGATTACATACTAAATTCAAAGTAAAGCATAATTTATATTGGTGGAAAGATGAGAATCTCCTTTAAAAACCCTTTTCATTTCATCAATTTTGGGTTAAAAAAAGTCGTCAGCCGCATACCCATCATATTGCCACTTTTTGGCCCATCATGATCTTGCACATACCCTTAAAAAATTATCCATTGAATATGAAATGAAGGTAGCTTCCACCTTTTAAAATAAGTAGAGAATCAGTCTAAAAATTATATTATTATTGATTCAACCGTGGTTATATTTTTCACCTTAATGGTCATGAGAATATAGAGTTAGGTGATAAATCTATCAACCAACAGTAGGTTTGCATGGGTTAGTGTGAATCAACTCCAATTGTATTGTAGAAGAACATTAATTGATCTTAAACCTTGTATTTTTTCTACTTTCCCCTTTGATACTCCTTGCATAATGTGTTTGCAAGTTTATTTATCTCAAGAATATCTCTCACTACATAAGTAGAATTGATCTTCATCATATTGTCAAATTTGATGTGTGTCATCTTCTTGTGCCACAACCAACATTCACCAAATTGAGCCAATAAAAAAATTCTTCAATTTTCGTCATTTCAATTTTTCTTAATACCTTCTACAGCTAATCTTTTGGATCCTGCCTTCTTTATCTCACAACCTTTGGCATGAAATTTAAGGTTGTACACTTTACTACACATTTGATTGACACTAAAGATATTGCAATTTATCCCTTTGACATAGAGGATATCCTTAGTATTGTTCTTTCTATCAATTTTTATAGAATCCTTTCCACAAATTTGTGGTAACTCATCACCACAAAACTTGATAGATCCACCATTCCACTTCTTAAGGCTAAATGAACCTCTCTTTTTCACCAATCATGTGGTTAGAGCAACCACTGTCAATCACCCAAGCATTTTTTTCTTCCTTTGCATGGAAATAAGTCCACACAACCATTAATATTTCACTATCTTTGTCATCCTACAAGGTACCAAACTTCTTACATTATTTAACATCACTCTTTTTTTTTACCAACTTTCAAGGCCATGAAGAGGGTTTCATCATTTGAATCAATCATTATCCTCATCTTCTAAGGAATAACTACTCTCCTTGGAATAGAGAGTCCTTTTGAACTTTTCTCTTTGGTTGCGATCTTTTGACTCTTTAAAAGGACATTTAGAGGAAAAATGACCAATTCTCCCATAATTGAAGAACTTGAAAGGTAACTTAGCTTTGTATTTTATAGTTATGTTCTTCAATCTTCTTACAAATTTTGTGTCTACTGAGCATAAAAGTCAACATTCAAATTAGTTGTTTCATCTTCTTCCTTCTTACTAACTTTGAATTTTACTTCCTTCTTTGGAGCATCTTTTTCAAACTCTCTCATTTTAAAGGTTATGAGAGAACCAAACAATTGATCTACTAGATACTTTCCAAGTCCTTAGATTCTTCAATAGTAGATACCTTATAACTATAAGATTTAGGGAGAGATCACAAAACCTTCTTCACAATCTCATCTTCTTTTACTTATAAACCAAGACCTTTGATGCCAATAATCACTTCATCCACCTAGAGCATGTAACTAGAAATATCTTCATCCTCTATTATCCTTAGGGTATCAAATTTTCTCTTGAAGTTTTGCATCTTGACTTGTTTCACTTGATTATCTCTATAAAATTTTTAAAGCTTTTCCTAGAAATCCTTAGTAGAACTACTATTCATCACTTTCAAAAGTTCTGAATCAAACTAATCCATTCATGATAGCATTATTTTCCTTGGAATTGCTTTCATACAATCTAATCCTAGCTAGATTTTATGGAACAACAATAAGAGCAATGTAACCATCCTTGATATATTTCCAAGCACCAAACCCTAGAGAGTTTAGATGGTCTTCCATTATTAATTTCCAAAAGGTGTAAGTTTTTCCATCAAACCTAATTGCCTTGTAAGATCCATCATGTTCCATCTTAGACCTTTCCTCAAGTGGCTAGGCTTCTTAAAGGAACTTGGATCTAATAAAAAATATTTAACACACCTAGATACTAAGAGGGGTAGTGAATCATTATCTTCAAAAACTTAAACCCTTCAACACAATGCAAAGTTAGACATTTAACAAGATCAACAAACCATAATCGAATCAATAATACTTAATCTAATTAGCAACAATAAAAGATAAAGCAATAAACACACATGAAAAAGATAACACTAGATATATGTGGCAAATCCAAGAATGGAAAAACCATGGAAGGAAATCTCACAATATATGAAGCTCACTTCTTATAGAATTACAATTTTTTTTAAGGCTTATTGCCTAAGGAAGCACACTGCTCCCCGAAGGGCTTGTAGGCTAAGGTGCACAAAATTAGGGAAAGATAAAAAAGAAATTGTAGTATAAGGTGTATAAGCCCATGGAAAGATACAAGGACCTAATAAAGAGACTCACTATCTGATAATAAGATACATGAAAACTTAGATTTACAATATATGTCAACAATACACTCTGTTGACTGATTATCTAAATTATCTTTTCATAAATCACTACATTATTCCACATTCACACTACACCACTCACCTTGCAACTAATTTGTTCTTCCATTTATATCCTCTGCAAGATCACAAGACACTAATTAGGTTGAATAGAATAAAATACAAACAATGATCCTAACAAGTCATCCACAAAAATATATTTGTGGTGAAATTGGTCCTATCTAAGGGATAGAGAGGACCAAAAAATAAATTATTACATATTCCAATGTGATTCCAAACAACACACACATTGGCACACATCAACCCTAGTCAACAACAAGGAAACATTGCTAGTCGACCCAGATATTGTATTTACTCAATGTGGTTATCAATAAGATAGGACATAACCCAACCTTAACACAACTTCAAATGTTGGAGCAGACTGCCAAGAATATAGCGCAAGCAAGAGAATAAGCCCTATCTTCCAAACATCCTTAAATTACCTAGAAAACCAACTCAAAATAATGTGTGACACCAAAGAGATCAATCATTGATGTGTAGACCATAAAGAGTTTTTTTGTGAACATCCAATGACACTTATATATACTTATTTCACACTATGATGCCACAAACAACCATCGAAAACCAAACAAAAAAAAAAGTTCTGTAGTATAGAAAAATGTCATTTGTTACATAAATTCACACTTGTTTGGGATCTTGTGAAATAACTGAACTTAATTGTGCTTATTTGGGGTGTTACTAATCTATGATTTTTATTGATTAATTAGGCTTCTTCACAAGCCTTAATTAATGCATCTTTTTGAGGATAATCTTGACATAAACCAACATCCAATCATAATTCATGCGATTTTGGATTGTATGGCCTAGATTTAGTGATTTGGGACTCATATACTACCTTGGGTGTATGGATCTCACCTAAGTTTTGGGGCCTCGATCTAGATTTCACAATAATCTAAGCATTTCTTGAAAAATGTGTCCCAAAGCCTAGGCTAATGGGATTCATACACCATTTCTAGTGTATGAATCATGTGTGGCTTAAACCTAAATTAAATTCAAATTTTTGGTGGGATTTTATTCTCCTAGATCTGATGTCAGCTTGTAGTGTTGTAATTTCAAGAAATTTGGCATAAATAAGTATAAATACAAGACCTTATTTAACTCATTTTCTCCTAACAACCTAAGCTTTCAAGTATTCATGCATTAGAGAAAATTGGTGATTACAAGAGTTTACAAGAGAATTCAAGGGCCTTCAAGAGCTGATTATCAAGCATTTTGGAGCATCATTCAAGTATCAAGCATCATGTGAAAGTCATCATGCATCATGTTTTTTTTGAGTTAACATTTGTGATGTAGGATTTCACGATTCAAGCAAGTATTCAATTCAAGATCCGTATCATTCAAGATTCAAGATCTACATTCAATTTATCCATCTCATTCATGTTTGCAGCCTTTTTTTTAAGGGTTTGGTGAGTTGCAACATTGTATATTTGTTCATTCATCATTCCTCCTTTCCATTTGATTGCATTACAAGGTTTGATTAACAAAATGGGTTTTGACCACGGAAAATCCCTTTCCACTAACAAAATGACATTTTCCCCTCTCTTTAGTTTATGATTTGTAGATCTAGGTTGAAGATCCTCTAAGGAGAAATATTTGAGAAAAGTTGTCAAGGTTGAAAAGTATTCAAAGTTGTCACCTTGTTTACAAAACCCTTTAAAGAAACCTATAAAGAAAAATTTAGTAAATTGGATCCAAAAACTAGGTTGATAAGACAAAGCAGAGGTTGAAGAGAAGATTCATACTTTGACTTTATGAAAAAAAATAATTGGGATTAATATGCCACTTCTGGCATATGAGTACCTATATAGGGATTTTTCTAAGTTTTAGGTGTTCCAAACATGTCTTTGCTAGATTTATGTTCCTTCCTAGAAACCCTAATCTGGGACTAAATCACCTAGCCTAGTGTATGAGTACATGTGTGCATTAAATTTTCTATTTTCAACATTTTAGTCCTCTATTCAAAATTCTATAGGTTTCTAGGTTCCCCTTTGTACTTATCTAGTTTTATGTTATGTTTTGCATTCATTTCTTGGTCATCTATTCAAGTATTGCACATCATTAGGTTTGATCATTAGGTCTTGCACCTTACTTCTCTTTCCAAGCCCTACCTTGATGGTGAACCCCATTTTAGCCTCTAATCATACCCTAGGACATCCCTATTGTAGATCTCTTCCCGGGTATGTGTAGGATCATGATTGACCAAAAAGTGGCAATATTATGGGTATTTGTAGGGTATGTGGCTGACAACTTTTTGTTTACCCAAAATTGATGAAGCGAAAAGGGTTTTTAAAGGAGATTCTTAGCTTTCCACCAATATAAATTATGCTTTAATTTGAATTTAATAAATAATTATTATTCATTTTCTATTAGAATTACGACTAAACTCCTAATCGATAGGCAGATTGAAAAACATCTATAAATTTCAAACGATATCACATTTTTTGAATCTAAAACATGCATCACATTCTATGCTTCACATACTACAAGATTAAAAAAAGAAAAATTAAATTTCATGAAGTTTTGACCAAGTTAAGGTGGTCAAACATACGAGTTCTTATATTTTTTAAAAGTTGTAATAAAAAATTCATAATTAATTATTTACTTGGAAACAAATTACAAAAAAATATGCATCACCTCTGGACATGAGTCCTCTACTTATATATAAAATCTTATTAAAAAATATTATCATTTTATTATGGTTAGGGTGGTCAGACAGACACCTACTTCTTATTTTTTCCCTAAAATTTAAGTACTACTGCATTAAAATTTCAAATTTTAACCAAATACATTTTATTTATTTTTAAATAAACCTAGCTATTTAGAAACTACATTCAATTTTCTACAGATTCTATTCTTACATGTTTTTGAAATAATATAGATAACTTATTCAAATTTTTACATTAAGTTGCCTAACACTAATTTTTTTGTATTTTTTTGCCACTTAAGGGCCTGTTTTTTCCATGATGATCCTGCACATACCCTCCCCTCATTCCATCCTTGGATTGAGATCTCTAGGGTTTCCTTGAATGAGAAGTGAAGAAGATTGTTGTTCTATGTCCTAAACCATAAGAGCATATAACTTTCCTCCTTTCATTTTTTTGAACCTATATTTATAACATCCTTATTTCTGATTTGGAGTGCATTATAAACCTAGATCTACTTTCCATTAACTTTGCATTATCCTTGGATTGAGATCTCTAGGGTTTCCTTGAATGAGAAGTGAAGAAGATTGTTGTTCTATGTCCTAAACCATAAGAGCATATAACTTTCCTCCTTTCATTTTTTTGAACCTATATTTATAACATCCTTATTTCTGATTTGGAGTGCATTATAAACCTAGATCTACTTTCCATTAACTTTGCATTAGGTTTTGTATTAGTTGGTTTGCATCTAGGGTTTCAAAATATTGGATTAGTGAAAGTGCATATAGGTTGCATTTTTTCAGCTTGCATCATTGAATTTTATCTAAAATCTACATTTGCACTTATTGTAGACATCATCCAAAATAGAAAACATAACATTTACACTTAATTTTTTGAAAATGGTGCAAAAACTTTAAACTAGGATTCATATGCCCCTCCGGGTTATTTATTCCTAGTACAAGAAATTTTTCCTAATTTATGGGTACTTTTTGGTGACTTTTATTCACCGTTTAAACACCTAAAATCCCTAATTGGGACTCATACGCCGGTCTAGGCAATTTAGTCTTGTTCTATATTTTATACTACATTTTCCAACATTTAAAACTATGTTTTTGTACTTCCATTTTTTGTTGTTACATTTCTATTTCAGTTTACAGAGTGTCTATTTCATTCATTTCATTTCATCTAGATTTATTGGGTTCATTTCATGCATTTTCTTATTTTAAAATTGCATCTAATTATCTCATTCTAGGTTATTGCATTTCATTTCATCATGTATATGTGCTTTGGCAAGCTATGGATGTCCTTAAAGTGCTTAGTGGATGTGCCAAGTTGTTCTTTTCAAAATGAACCTAATGAATTTGAACTTACTCATTCCCATTAAACTCCTAATGCATGTCCTAATCATGATGTTGACATCATTAGAGAAGATTATGAAAACATGAACAAATTTTTAAACAATTTCCATAAGAACCTTAAGAACAATGCACCCTTTTATCCATCCATGAAACAACCAACAAACCCTATCATCCCACCACTTAAGATTTTTGGTTATTTAAATCCTAAAATTGAGACAAAATTTGAGCCTAAGTTTCCTACAATAGGTGAACCTAGTTCATCTAATCAAGCAAACATTCAATCAGTCTACATTAACAAAGCCACCAACACTTCCATCAATCTAGAAAAGACATATGGAAAATGATTTATGATCTTAAGTAAAAAAGGATGTGATACAACAAATGAACATGAAATTCATCAACTCTTAGAGAAAATACCAACTAAAGATACTTGGAACATAGATTTTTGGCACCCACTTTCTTTTTATCACTTCTAGGGTTTTTCACCTAAAAGGAGAAAGATGGACCAAAAATGCTTATGCTCACGTTCAAAGACTAGTGTGATATGGATTTAATAAGGATGAAATGTACTTAGATGCAATTTTTGAATGCAAGAAACTAATAAGATTGATTGACTAATGAATAGGAACTAAAGGAAAGCAACTAGTTTGAAAACACATTGTGTAATACAAAATCACTTAGAAATGAATGCAAAACTAAAAATAACTGAATAAAATTGAAAGTGTGCACTTGGAATATTGAAGGAGGATATAAGTGGACTCTAGAATTCTACTGATATTGATTTTTAGGCTTGGTGGTACTCATTCACCATTTTGGGTGAATCAGTCCCAGTTCTACAAAACTAAGCCAAGATTTGTTTTTGACAAAAGGGTATTTAAAATTGCAAAAAACAGAAAACTAGCCTAGAATTGAGACTCATTCTCCACCCATGGAGAATAAGTCCACTTTTGAATTTCTAAATTGTCAAAAGTGGAATTTGGAGCCTCTGATCTGCACTTTGACTTCCTATAGGTGTTTGCTTCCAAAATTTTGATTTGTAGGTCTGAAAACGAGTTTTGTTATTGTTTTGAATTTTTGAATGAGGATAAGACTTGAGAAATTTTGTAAATTGATATTTAATTATTTAGAAGCTTCCAAGAGGTCCCTAAATCTACAAACATCTAAGGCAAGAGAGATAAAGCTGGATGTTAGGGCATGGGGTTTTCCCTTGGTCAAACCCCTTATAGGTAATTAAACCAAAATGATGAAAGAATGTAATGAAACATGAAATAATGAAGTTTATTACCTTTCCATTAATTTTTATCTTGTAATTCTACAACAAAACATGAGGAATATTCCCTTGAATGTCTGAAAATTGATATCCCAATGCCTTGAAATGATAAAACCCTAAGTTGCTTGACTTGGAATGGAAGAATGGTGAATGAATAATGAAGAATTAATTATAGGAGATGGGAGAGATATAAAATGAGGATAAAAGCACTTATTTATACACACTTGTGCCTTAGTAAACCAATGATACCTCATCATAGGCCAACATCAAGTGATTTTGAATAAAAACTAGAAAGGAAATTTGAAAAAAAATGAATTTGGAGCCAAGGGGACTCATTCGCCACCCTTGGAAAATGGGTCCTACCTCAAGCTTGAAAGTGGATGTCAAAAATTAAGTCATTTTTAATGTTGTTTGTCAGGTTTATATTAAAAAATACACTTAATTAAGCCTTATAAGGGCATAAAGGGGTCAAATAAAGCATAAGAAAGGTAATTAAGTGGCTATGCACTCACAAACACATAGGTGGCTATGGGGAAAGTCATGCCACTGAATGCACTTCCCGCTCAATCATATCAAAGTTATATCTCTTGATAAATTTAATAAGGTGGCACAAAGGAAAATGATTTTTGAGCTCTATGAGGTAAGCAAAAATCCATATGCTTGACACTCATAGACTTTGTTAATGCAAAGAACTGTAAGGATTGTTCAAAAGGATTTTACTTAGTTTGTGCAATGTCTCCAAGAGAGGATAAGTGCAAAAGATCTCATCTTATTTCTAATAGAGGAAAAGTGCAAGGTCCCATCCTAGGAAACATCATGCTTAATGTCTTCAAGAGAGGATAGTCACAAGGAAAAGAAAATCACACAATGAAATGTGAGTGGTGATGTATGCCCCCACATTAAAGTGGTTGAAAACACCAATATTGTGAGCAACTTCTTTAAAGTAGAAGAGGACATGCGAGCTTAATAGGAAATCCCTATGCCAAGCTCTTTAATGAAAAGAGAAGTATGTCAAATGCGAGCCAACTTAAGGCATGCCATCCACATCCCAAGCTTGGTCTTATGTGTTCATGAAAATTTAACAACTAGCCAAAGGATGAAATGACAAGTGACATACGAGGACAAGGCTATTGAACCCTTTACCCCCACTTAGTGCAGGATAAATGTGAGCTGAAAGGATTGATGAGATGCAAGTGAGTGTAAATTGGTATCAATTGGAGGAATTAGGTGCCCCCATAGAGGGAAGCATACCAAACTCCTAAAAAAAGTTTGAGTTTATGACTCAAAGCTTTACATTCATTAGTGGAATGACCATGAACTCTATGATAAACATAGACATTTGGAGTCTTGGAATATCATTTCTTTCAAGTTCTTTGGAGGAGGGTGATAAAGTGATCTTGGAGGAGTCTCAATAAGATACCCTCTTGATCAATACAAGAATGTGGTCTTGTGGTTGTCATCAAAGATCATCTTGCTTATTAGTAGATATCATACTTACGCAAGACTTTATAGAAATTGCAAGATTTTTCTTGCTCTATTATGGGAGGATATAAAATCTAATACATTCAAATCATGAGAATTTTTTGAGATGGCATTAACATTAAGCAAAGGTGTAGTTGTGTTTTGAATGTTTCAGGAAGGATGATGTTCAAGGCCATTAGTTGTGAAGGATGATTTAGGAGTGTGTTGTGTGAGATTATTGAGGTTGAATGAAGGTGGGTAAAGGATGAGAGGGTTGTTAAGATGTCCCATGGGGTATGTATGAGGTCCACTAGTCAAAGGGGATCTAATGTACACTTTTGCATTTATAGCCTCAATGGTCTTTTTTTGATGTATCTCTAAGGAAAGGAAATCGAGAACCACTTGTTGAGATAACCAAGATACATTATGATTGTTGTCATATTCTAGTATCATTATATTCTCCCTAGGAGGAGAATTCTTAGGAGAACAACATGCCACATGTGCTTGACAAGTAAGACTTGGTTCTTCTACAATAACTTCATTTCCAAGAGGGGAATGATCAATGATGGGATTATGAAGAGGGGGATGATTATGAGAAAGTGTTAGGTGAGTGTCCATTGTGTTTGAGGTCTCATTCTCTTGTTCTAAATTATATACCCTACTAGGAGAGATTGTAATATGTTCATCCAAGTTTGAGGTTTGTAAAGTAGCTTCATCACAAGTGGGGGTGGCATCAAGAGAAGGACCACTATGGTTTGCAAATAGATTGGCCCATAGGATAGGGGCATTAGGGAAGGGAGGGTCAAAGGTTTCATGGTTCTTAATAGGGATGTCTTCTAACACCAACCTATCCTCTTTACATTGAGGAGGGATATTAGGAGATGGAGAATTTATATTGTTATGACCATGGAGACTTGGTAAGGTGATGTTTAGGAATGTGCCTATGATCTCGTGTTCTTGTTGTCTAACATTATCCAAAGGGTAATAAGGAGATGGAAAATAAAAACCCTCAAGGTTTGTAACTTCTTGCACAAAGATACCTTCAACACTAATAGGAGAGGTATCAAAAGAAGAACAAGTATGTTTGTTATGATTGTCTACATTTCCATTCACACCAATGGGTAATATAATGGTGTGGTCAGGGATAACATGTTCCTCACTATTGTAATCAAAATAAAACTCATAAGAGGGAATGTTATGGTTAGAAAATCCATGATTAATGAAAAAAAAGGCACATATTTTGAAAGAAAACATGGTACAATGAAAGAAAGTACAATGAAATGCAATTTTTAGTTTTAAGCAAGCTAATTTTCTATTTACACAATGCCACTATTTGAAAATTATATGTTATGAATGCAAAAGTGAAATTAAACAATGCATGAAATGGGCTAATGTAAGTGAGATCTAGTGAAATTGATGTTATAAAAATTCAGCCAAGTGATATGGATAACTAATGGTAGCAAACAAAATCCTAAAAATAGGGTTTTTAGCTTTGTACAAGGCTATTTCAGGGGTGAAAATCGAGTAATTCGCCCAAGGTGGAAAATGAGTCCCAGTATGGACTTTTTTTAGAAATTTTTGAAATTTTTGAGGGATTATGATGGTTTCTGAGTGCTATGACGCAAACCTAAGGTAAAAGTGTTGAATTTGAGAAAATTGAAATGAATGTAGATGTGAAAAATGCAACCTAAATGCACTTTTTTATAAATGCAAAATTTAACACCTAGTATACAAATGAATCATGCAAACCCTAGTGAAAGATAGATATATGATGATGAAAGGACTCCAAATTAGTCAATAAAGCATTCAAAAATTAGGTTCACCAAAATGAACCGTAGATTTTTGGGATTAGGAATGCTAGGTCTCTTTTGTTCAATTAGGGTCTTTCACCTAATGAAAAGAGATATATCCCACACCCAAAATCTAGGTGGTTCATTCAATATAAGATATGTATGATGAAGTTAAGACTAAATTTAATGATCTAGATGCTATAAGATGACCAAATTGATTAATTGTCAATTTAAAACCTAAGAAATATGACTTGTTTGAAAACACATTATGTAATGCAAAATAATAGAAGAATGAATACTAAAATGCAATAGAAATAAATCAAACTAAAAGTGAACCTAGAATAATGGAGGCTAGAAATGAACTCTAGAATGCTGTTGATGCTTATTTTTAGGTCTAGTGGGACTCATTCGCCATTCTGGGTGAATTAATCCCAGTTCTGCAAAACTGAGTTGGGATCTATTTTTGACAAAAGGGTATCTGAAAATACAAAAAACATAAAAATGACCTGGAAGTGGGACTCATTCACCACCCATGGTGAATGAGTCTACTTTTTAATTTCTAAATTTTCAAAAGTGGAATCTAGAGATTCTGATCTATACTCTGACTTCCTACAGGTGTTCGCTTCTAAAATTTTGATTTGTGGGTCTAAAAATGAGTTTTTGTTATTGTTTTTACTTGTTGAATGAGGAGAAGACTTGAGAAACTTTGTAACTTGATCTTTAACGATTTCCAAGCTTCCAAGAGGCCTAAATCTACAAACACATAAGACAAGAGAGAGAAAATTTTGATGTTAAGGCATGGGGGTTTGCCTTGGTCATACCCCTTTTAGGTAATTAAGCCAAAATCATGAAAGAATGTAATGAAACATGAAATAATGGAGTTGATTACCTTTCCATGAAGTTTTATCTTGTATTTCTGCAACAAAACATGAAGAATTATCCCTCAAATATCTAAAAATTGATATCTCAATGCCTTGAAATGATAAAACCCTAGGTTGCTTGACTTGGAATGGAAGAATGGTGAATGAATAATGAAGAATGAATTGTAGGAGATGGGAGAGATATAAAATGAGGAGAAAAAAACTTATTTATACACACTTGTGCCTTAGTAACCTAATGATACCTCATCATAAGCTGATATATAGTGATTTTGAATAAAAAACTGAAAGGAAATTTGAAATTCTTTTGAATTTGAAGCCAAGGGGGACTCATTCACCACACTTAAAAAATGGGTCCCACCTAACGCTCGAAAGTGGGTGTCAGGAATTAAGTCATTTTTAGTGTTGTTTGTTGGGTTTACATTAAAAAATACACTTAATTTAGCCTTATAAGGGTGTAAAGGGGTGAAATAAAGAATAAGAAAGGTATAAATAGTGATAACAAGCCTATAAAAGTGTGAAATATTGTTACAAGACTTTGCAAAACTTTGAAATAGGACTTGATAAGGGATAGAAAGGTGATTTTTAGATGAATTATAATAAAAAGAGTCTAGAAAAGTGTAGAAATGTGTTACAACACTTCAAAAAACATTCACAAGACATTAACAAATGCATTTTATTCAATTTGCAAGTGTCCAAGACCTAATGTGGATGCATAAAATTTCTCACAACACCTGAATCAAGGTCTCATTAAGTCCAATTTATTATGAATTAATCCCATGTCAAGCAAAGGGTACTTTTTTCTATAGCACAATACGAAATGGATATGATACCAATATCCTCCTCCTGATATTAGTTTCCTCCTTCCTAAAGAACAACCAATACCTCATAATGATGATAAGGATGATACGATTGTCTTAGGTCCTCATCCTTGATAGTCAAAGAAAGGAATTGGTGAATCTAGAAAGTGGAGAAGGCCTTACAAAGTACAGAAACTATAATTCCCTTATCCATCAACTTCAATGTTTGGACCTCCAAAGTTTGGTCATATTTTTGAGGGCCCATGTAAAATATTTCCTAATGCACTCAAAATAAGCCTAAGTGGCTCAATTTGAGAGCTTATAACTTTGTACCCCTTTATTATCATCAAAAATAAAATTGGGGAAATTTTGAAAACCTATTGGAGATGCCACATTTCCATTTGCAACTTCCCATGATCAATTTTAATAAGGTTTTTGATGCCCTTGTTTGGAGGTCCAAAAGTTTGTTTTTTGTTTGTAGTTGTTTAAACTTTCTAAGTCGACCATCTTTTAGGTGTTGCAATGTTGCACTAGTTGAATGCCAAATCCCACCAATATTTTTATATGATTCTATGTATCTTAATGAGGCACCATACTAGATGGCATAGTCTCGTGAATCAATTTTTCAAGTTTCCTAGCTTGATTCCACTTGCAAATTGTTCAGATTTGCAAACTAAACTATGTAAATCTGTAAAAAGTGCCCCTACATTTGAATTTATATTTGGTGACTTAATTATTTGCACATCAAAGTGAATGTTCCCCATGATTTCCTATATAATTATCTACCATTTTGTCATTTTGTAGCACACCAACACCTTATTTGGTATTTTTTCAAAGACCATTCCAAATGAACTTTTATATGGTTTTAGAATTAGCAGTTTTAGAAAAGTCTGAGAAGGAAACTTTGAGGATTGATATCTTTCACCTTGGGCATCATAATAATCATCCATTTTATTCTCTAGATTCTTTTTATAACATTTTACTAGAGTGCTAGCTTTCAGGGCTTAGGGAGGTGATTGGGTTAGTCTCCAAAGCTGATTGTGAAGGCTACTCAAGTGATTTTGGCTAGAATTCAAAGGTGGAGAACATCAAGTTTAAATGGACATTTTCTCAATTTTTTGCATTTAGAATGCATCCATATAGGGTTTTAGAGCATTTGTAGGGACCAATTTTCCAGAAATGATAATTTTCTTAGTCAGGCCCACTGGGGACTCGACTAAATTTGTGGCCTGAGTGATCAAACAATTGCATATTTTTAGATAAATATATATTATTTAAATTTTCTAATTTAAATAATACTATACTCAAATTATTACTTGATGTGATTGAAGTGCAAAAAATGACATTTACTATCACCATAAATGAATTTTTCTATTTTTGGTCAGAGAGAAAATGTAAGCTACACATAGAAGGATTAACACAAAACTAGAAATTTTTGAATAATAGAAGCAAAATGGAGAGGCATGTATGAATACAATTCATAAGAGAAAGCACTAAATAGTTGCAAAATGTTTCTTGGAAATGTGGATGCATAATGGTTCGATGGGAATACTTTCAAAGCGGACTATTACATTTGATGTTTTGAGTTAGTTGCCTGAAACTACTTGGATACAAGCAATATGTGAAGGACAACAAAGGTGCACTTAGGGGTTTCTTATAGTAGCCTAATCCATGCATTAGGCTTCAGTGATGATCCACATAATTTTGTGCATTACATTGTACCAATATACCATGAGTATAACTTCTTCTCAAATTGAAGCTACTAGGAACAAGAGGCCGAGTGAAGGAAACTACAATGGGATAAAGTCACTACAATATTTAATCTTGCTAGATTGTTTGAACAACCACATAAATTTTGAAAGGAAAATATATTATAGGGCAGAGTTATTGACATGAGGTTATCTTTCGATGGATTATGGGTACTCAAGGAGGGTAGTTCTATTCTCTATAAATTATTTCATGTAAACCTTGAATTAGGATGTGCTTGTAGCTATGAATCTACAAGAAAGTTGCATTGTGAATTAAATCTTGCAAGGTTTATTTTTTCATTTGGATAATCTTATTTTGGTCCATTGCTTCACACATTCATCCTTTAAGGTTTTGGACCAAGTATGCTGTGTTGGGGAGAGAGATACTAATAGAAGAACTATATCAGTGTTAGTTCTATACAAAATCTTATTGGAAGCCAATTTAAATAAAATTGTTCTATGCAAGTTGAAAATTTTTCTTTAGAGATATTGGGGGCCAAAGTGATCAGTTTGTGCATCAATAGAGTATACGTTTGGAGCAGGGGTTTGATGGAAAAATATTCAAGCAATTCACAATGAGTGCCACAAGAATAGTTAATTTATTATGCATTGTGGCATATTCAATATTCCTTCCATCATTATGAAGATAAGCAATGATAAGAGACATTCTGCGAAATGAAAGGAGGGAATAAAAAATAAGTCAATAAGACTTAAGACAACTACAAAGTTGTATTGTAAATGGTAGCAAAATCATCAAAAAATGAGATCATCAGGTGCTCAACATCGGTTCCTCAAGATTTCAAGCTACAACATACTAGGCATAGGGAACATGGAGAGTGTATCTCAAATGGAGCAGCATATATCATTTTTGAAGCACTGTTGAAAAGAATACAAAAGGAGGTATTAAGAGAATGTGGCCACACATTTTGAGAATGTTTGAGAATATTGTAAGGTATTGATGCATATAAAGGAGGTTTTTTTTCAACCATCAAAGTAGCTTAAAATGAATGGATCTAAATAATCACAATATGTTTTCAAAGGAAAGAACTGTGTTATAAAGTTATGGTGCCAGGATCTTTTGAAATGCATGCTAAGTGAGAGGCAGCTATGAATCAAACCAAAATGACAAAATTGATATTACAAAGGAGGTTTTTAAGTAGGGATAGTATGCAATCAGAGTATAAAATCATCAAAATTGTTTGAGGAAAATATTTTTGTGGCTCGTGCATATTATGGAACAAATAGGGCAGGCATTGTATTATACATAACTTTGGCACCCTCAGAATATATATTATACCTTGTGTGTTGGAATTATAGTAGGAGACATTTCAAATTCAACACTTTCAGGTACTTGTGCACAATATTAGGTAAAATCATTGAGTTGTGGTGGAACTCATGGATACACCTATGCATTTGGCAAAGGCCTGTGCACTCCCATGGCATTGAGCAAAAGATAGAGTAGCTTGTTGGATACTATAAAAAATTGATCAATTACTACCAAGGGCTCCCAACTAAACAAAAAATTGGTGAAGAATGTAGGATGGAAATGGTGGAGGCATCAAATTTAGGGCATCTTCTACTCCTATCATGCGTCATAGTTTTGTTTTCTTTTTTCACTTTGGATCAACAATGTCTAGGTGATGAAAATATTCCATTTTCCCGCATTGCTATTGATTTTCTTTTCCTCCATTTTGTATCAGTGATTGGCAGGGCTATTGAGGTTTTGTCAGGGCATTGCTAATTAATATTTGCATTTCCAACTATATTAGCAATTAGCAATGAGACATAGTTACATAGTTTTGTCAAACATCCCTATTTTAATTCTTTCCTTCCCAAATGAATTAGAGATGTGCAATGAAAAAGATTGGTAAAGAGTATGATGGGCTGAAGTGAAAGATTTTTAAAATTTTCTAAACCTTCAAATTGTTTGCGGAGAACATATAGTTTTAAAAGGCTTCCTTTCAAAGTGTAAATTTTAATGTGAAAACAAGTGAATGGCTTTCTATAGCCATTTTATGTTTTAAAATCTTCATAAATATTTTAAATCAAGAAATTTTATGTGCTGGGCAATTAAATTGAAAATTCGTGGGTAAAATATTACATTTGTCTAAGAGAGTTTTAGAAGCCTTCACATTTAAAATGGAAAAAGGATTAAATTCTCCCATATTAAAGTCAAATGTTTTATTTGCTAAGATCAAAATGTAAAAGTTTCATGGTAAGAGAAAAAGGAAAACATAGCTACAAAAAAGTGAAAGATGAATAGGTGAAGGGGAGATTTTTATTTGTATAGTGAAGGGGTTTTACAAGCCAACAAAATGTTCTCTACAACAAGAAATTTCTTCAACGTGGGTAAAGAGAAAATAAAGAGAATGATGAGTCTTCACAAGGAGGAATATTTTTCTATTGCAGGGCAGTGGAGTGAGGAGCAAGAAAATAGAGAGCATATTGAAGATTCTTTAGCAAATAAAGAAAATTACAGATCAAAAAACCTTAATGTGCCATGTGTCTTCTTCATATCTCTGTTTTAGGGTTATTTCACTTTCTTTAAGTGCAGATTTTCTATTTCAAAAAAGGAGGTTGTTCCCTGCTTGATCTCATAGGAATTGCTCTCTGCTTGGTCTCATGGGAATACTATTGTAACAAGGTTTAAAATGTATAGTGTGATCCTATGTTCTCGAAGTTTATGGCAAGTCTTGTAATTGAGAATGTAATTGTAGCATTGTCATATAAGATAAATAAATAACAAGAATATCTGGGTCAGTTTTGTCCACTGTAAACATTGCATAAGTTATGAATATAATGAAATCAAGGATTTTTGTTGTTCATCTTCTTGTATTTCCCTAAATGTTTGTTCAATTTTATTACTCTTATTCAAGGAGTAAGTTAAATTGTACTAATAGGAATGAATATTTATGCAACTGTATGGTTGGATAAATAAATTATGATTGGTTTAGTTTCTATACTCAATAGTGTAATGCATCATCTCATAGGAATAGTTATGATAGAGTGGATTCTTAATAAGATTGAAATTATTTGATTTAGGTGACTACACCCTAGAATCCTAGAATATGGCACTAGTCTCTTGATGTTGTGATTTCCTAAGATCATTTTGTGATTAGCTACAACTTCAAATCAAATTTACTTATCTATCTTTGTGCATTTGTGTGTTGAGCTTTAATGAATCATATATCTCATGTTTAGTGTGTACACTACCATAAATGTCAACCATACCTTCAAAGTATTGTGTCTGATAAGCATATAAAGGAGATTTATCTATTCACTATGTGTTTAATACTATGACACACAAGTATGTAAAAGCACAACATTAGGATCACCCTCCTAGATTCAACAAAGCCTAAAGTGTAGAAGATATTAATCTCTTTGATTGAATCTTGTTCGTTGCCCATATTAACCCATTGAATTTGAATATGATAGAGTAGCTACCCTTTAGGACTCATTTCATTTGTTGGTTTGGGAAACAACAGACTGGCGACTCTACTAGGGAGAATCATAGGATTATCCATTTGGAAAGAGTCAAGGATTTGTTGAATTTGAACATTTGGTTCATATAGAAAATTTTTTAGACTTGGAAGTGATTTTGTTGTAGAAATTTGAAAGAATATATGTGTGACTCTACTATGGGAGAAGACCTAGAAGGAAATTCATCTTTGAAAGAGATTCATAATTCTTAAAGTTTAGTCCTCTATGAAGAGAGGTGGTGACTTTGTCAAATGAACCTAGTGAAGATGTGAAGAAAATTTCAGATTTGCAAAGATTTCCAAATGGGAAGAAGAATTTACAATAGGTGCAACACATATAGGTATTCTCCATATTTTGGTTTTCAAGAATCATAAACCTGTATGTGAAAACCATACTTGTAAATCATGTAAAATTTGATTCTCTATTCAGTGATTAAGCACTAAGGAAGGGAATAGTAGTGAATTTTATGCATACTTTTGTATTACTAGATTGTAGTCTCTATTATGAAGTGAAGTATGCAATATTTTTGGAGAAACCCATTTAAAAGGTCTTAAGCAAGTAGAGATAAAATTTACATTGTAAGAGCTTAAGATCAGGTTGAGAAAAGAAGTCTAAGTTTCCCTATGTAACTAAAAAGTTGATACAAAAAATATTGTAAAGGTTTAAGAAAATGTATCATCAACCTATGCATCCTAGTGGGCAGCCCCTACCATGTCATCGAAGAATTTTCTCTATAGAAAGATATAGACCATTGAATTTGAATGGTATTGAAGGTTTCCAAAACCTTGTTGCTAATGAAGTTAGAGAATTTTTTCCAAAGTTCAAAGGGAAAAGATCATAATCAACAACTCAACATCTGCAAGAACTTTCTAATTTTATAGGAGATTTTGAGATAAGTCATGAAGATGTTATCATGAAGTTCTTTGTTCAATCTATGAAAAAAGATGCTAGAGATTGGTTTCCATATTTACCAGTTTGTTCTATATCTTCATGGAATGAGTTCATGGCTACATTCATATAATAGTTTGGAGAAAGGATTAATCCACTTTTAGTAAGACAAAAATTTAATAACATCCAGAAAGAAGAGGATGAGTTAGTTTTGGCTTTCAATCTTAGATTTTTAGAAACATTAATGAAAATCCAAAAAAATGTGCTACCAAATGATGTTGAGTGTTTGGTTGTGTATCTTGGTGCATTTGATAGCAAGATGAACTATCTATTAAGGGATAAAGAGCCTGCAACATTACATCAGGCATATCAAAATTCCATGGATATTGAGAATAATTTGAAATACTCAATGATGAAAAGTTATTTGGTTGCAAGTGTTGGTTATCCCAACCCACCTCATGCAAATATAATTCAAGGATTAGATAGAAAAAATGATTGTTAGGATGAAAATAAATTTTCTATTATGATTTCTCCATCATCATAGTATGAAGATCATGGTAAGCTCCAAGTTGAATGTCAACAAAATTTGAGCACTATTGATCAAAAAATTTTAGTGCAAGAATAACATGAAATGAAGATACAAGGGAGAATCACCATATAATTTTTTTTTTTGAGATTTTTGGATGCTTTGATAGAAGTACCCAAATATTTCAAACTTGATGATTTTGTGTGCATTGATTTGTTTTGTGATATTTATGAATCTGGGATGAGTACTTTTCCAATGGAATTGAAGCCCCATAGCTTTGATCAAATTCCTATTTTGATAAGATTGTAGAATCAACCGAGTGTGGTTCAACACAAAATGTGGATTCTCAAAATGAAGATAGTAGTTGTCCTCTTGATAAAAATGAGATGACAATGCAAATAAGTGAAAAGAGCATTTCAAAAGAACATTGTGACCAACTTACAAACAACACATATACTGATCAACACAACAGTGATGAAGAAAATGATACATGGGATGATAACAAAATAAATATGCAAGAATTATTCTCTTGTGATATCTCATATGATGGATAAGTAAATGAGACATCAGGTGTTACTCCATGTCATGATGTGATCAACAATTACAATGCATGTGTTGCTGATTTTTTATTACAAACTAGTGCTTATGATCTGAAAGTGTACCCTCAAGCATTCATTTTGAGGATTTTGAACATGGTTTGTGTAGTGATGTATTTTATTGTGATGAGAATCATGATGAGGTTGATAGTTTTGATTGCTTCTTTGAAGATTGTGATTTATTTTCTGAGGATGATATAGAAGCATATTCATCACTTGAAGAATGCAATGATATAGATGCTGATGATGTCACTTCTCTACTAGTGAAGGAACAAAGTGTATGTGGTTAATGCATGGAATGTAATTCAGGTTTTCTATCAAAAGAGAATGTTCATTGTATGAGTGATGCAGAAATGGGAGATAAATATGTGTATAATTAGTATGTTGATTCATAACATAATGCTAAATATGATAAACATGATGAATCTGCTTGTGCCCCTGCTGGTCATGATTGTTTATATGAATCAAAAGTAGAAATTTTTGTGATACATGAAGAGGATGATGATGTACATGATGGTGAAATAGGGGATTCATTTGGGGCTAATCAAGTAGCACATTATGAGAATTATATGGATTTTGAGTCAACATTGTTACCCATGGATGATATTGAAGAGCTTGTTGATTCAAATGACAATAGAGTTGTCAATTGTGTTGATACTATAGAAATTCTTGATCCATGTGTAGAGTAGCCAAGAAGTGAAAATAATGGCGGATCTCATGTTAATGAGTATAAATCTGAGTACAATTTTTTCTTGTTTGATGCTCCCGATCTTTAGAGTGTGTACATGGACAAGTTCTCATCCTTTGAGGAAATAATTTATGTGAAAGAAAATGAATATTTTGGTTCTATTGCTAATGAGGAGTTTTTAGATAGCAGCGATTTTTTCAATTTTGGGTTAGCACACATATCAACTGATATTGCACATGAAGATACCAATGAACATGGGTGTCTTTTTATTGTCCTTGTTGATGTTGAATTGATTAAGCCTAATCTTGAGTTATTTTGCATTGAGTTGAATGATGATGAGAAGAATGCATCAGAGTATGTCTTTTAATCTAAGATGAATGCATTTACTCATCTCTTGGATGTTAATGATACATATGATCCTTGTTTCTATGATACCAAGGTATGTTCTAATGTACCTACACTAAAATTTCAAATAATGTGCCCATGTTGTAGTGATCAATATAAGGATACTCCAAAATATGTATCTTTTATCTGACATATGCCAAGATGATTTGCATGGAACACAACAAGTTGTTTATGAGAGCTTTTAGTTTGATGTGAAAACTAATTTTTTTGTCAGATTTTGTGATGTCAAAGATCAAATGGATTATCAATGTTTTTATTTCTTCTAAAGTTCAAGTCACTTTAGAAGCAATTAGCTGAAGATGGTGATATGCATCTAGCCAAGGTGATCTCAATGAAGAACCTTTAGAAATGAACATGCATGAATGCATACCTTTCAATGTGGAAAATAACTATGTTAAAGATCTTCACATGGATATGAAATCAGACATAAGTATAAAATCAAAATGTGATGATCAATAAAAAATGAAATGATGCTTGTGTGGGGTCATGGAAAGGTGGTGATGATTGTGAAGATGAAATTTATTATCAATTTCGAGCTGCACTTATCTTAGATGATCATTTATGATTCTTTTTATTTTCAATTATTTGGTGAGGGTTTACATGGTGAGCTTGATCTCCAGGTTAGCTCTCTTAAAATATTTTTTTTCCCATGAAAATCAGTAACCAAAATGATGCCTATGTTCTCAATTGTGTACCAAAATGTGAGCTTTTTCCTTTTTAGTTGAATGATGCCTTTATGAAGTGTGATATTGATTTAAGTCATGAGGAATGTTATGATGAACATGCAAGTGTTTTGTTTGGTGAGAATAACATATGTATGCCACAAAATAATTAATATTTTTAGTTTGTGCAAAAATACCAAAGGTTTAGTAATGATGATTGCACTTATGGTATTCAATGTAGTAGTTGGATGAGAGATGTCAATATGTTTGATTAGTGACATTCCAACTATATCTTCAAATTGGCTTTAGTAAGATCAAGGGAAAAATGTGTTTATGATAGGGGAAAGAATAAGATTTTATTTTATTGTATGACCTTGGGCCATCACATGCGGTATTATGTTCAACCCATAGTAGTTAGGGGCATAAATCATTTTTCTTGACTCTGTGCCCAATGATTTAGGCACTTGGTTTGTTCCTAGAGTTTTGAATTCTTGCCATACCTGCAGGGGGCATGCATCCTTGAGCTAGAGCCACTGTTGGGACCTGCAAAATTTGGCCAGATTTTTGAGGGCCCATGTAAAATTTTTCCTAATGCACTAAGAAGTATCCTGTAGAATAAGTCTAAGTGGCTTAGTTTGAGAGCCTATAACTTTGTACCTCTTGAATATCATGAAAAATCACTTTGGGGAAATGTTGAACACACTGTTGGAGATGCCATATCTCCATTTTTAGCTTCCCATGATTATTTTTAATAAGTTTTTGATGCCCTTGTTTGGATGTCCAAAAGTTGGTTTGTTGTTTGTAGTTGTTTAAACTTTTTGAATAGACCATTTTTGAGGTGTTGCAATGTTGCACCAGTTGAATGTTAAGCCCCACCAATATTTTTCTATGATTCTTTGTATCTTAATGAAGCCCCATGATAGCGAGCATAGTGTCATGCATCCATTTGTCAATTTTCCCAACTTGATTCCATTTGCAAATTGTTTAGATTTTCAAATTGAACTATGTAAATCTACAAAAAGTGCCCTACATTTGAATTTATATTTGGTGACCTAATGACCTTCACATCAAAGTGAATGTTCCCCATGATTTCCTATATAATTATCTACCACTTTTTTAGTTTGTAGCACTCCAACACCTTATTTGGTATTTTTTCAAAGCTCATTCCAATTGAACTTTTTCTAGGTTTCAGAATTAGTAGTTTCAGAAAATTCTAAGAAAACTTTGGGGATTGATATATTTCACCTTGGGCATCATAATAAAAATACTTTTTATGCTCTCGATTCTTTGTATAGCATTTTACTAGAGTGCAAGATTTTAGGGCTTAGGGAGGTGACTGGGTCAATTTTTGTAGCTGATTCTAAAGGCTACTTAAGTAATTTTGGCTAGAATTCAAAGGTGCAGAACGTCAAGTTTAAATGGACATTTGCTTAATTTTTTGCATTCATAATGCATCAAGATAGGGTTTTAGAGAATTTGTGAGGGCCAAATGTCTAGAAATAATATTTTTTTAGTTGGGCCCACCAAGGACCCAACTAAAATTGTGGCCTAATGATAAAAAAATTGCTTATTCTCAAATAAATATATCTTATTTAATTTTTCTGATTTAAATAATACTATACTAAAATTATTACTTGATGTGATTGAAGTGTAGGAAATGATATTCACTATCACTAGAAAGGGGTTTTGCTATTTTGAGTCAAAGAGAAAATGTAAGCTACACAAAAGGATAAACACAAAAGTGGAAATTTTCAAACAATAGAAGAAAAATGGAGAGGCATGTGTGAATACAATTCATAAGAGAAAGTAGGAAACCATTGAAAAAAATTTCTTGGAAATGTGGATGCATAATGGTCATATGGGAATAGTTTCAAAGTGGACTATTACATTGGACGTTCTGAGTTAGTTGCCTGAAACTGCTTGGATACAAGCAATATGCATAAGACAACAAAGGTGCACTTAGGGGTTTGTTATAATAGCCTAATCCATCCATTAGGATTTGATGATGATTTGCGTAATGTTGTGCATTAGATTGCACCAATATACCATGAGTATATCTTCTTCTCAAACTGAAGCTAATGGGAATAGGAAGCCGAGTAGAGGAGGTTCTTCTTCAACCATCGAAGCAACTTAAAACAAATGGAACTAAATACTGGAAATATGTTTTCAAAGGAAAGAACTATGTTATAAATGATATGATGCTAGGATATTTTGAAATGCATGCTAAGTGAGAGGTAGCTATGAATCAAGCAGAAATTAAAAAGTTGATATTACAAAGGAGGTTTTTATGTAGAGATAGTATGCACTCATAGTATAAAAGCATCAAAATTGTTTGAGGAAATTATTTTAGTGGCTCGTACATATTATAGAACAAATAGGGTGGACATTGTCTTATGTAGAAAATTTTCACCCTCAAAATATATATTATGCTTTACAAGTTGGTGTTGTAGTAGGAGACATTTCAAATTCAACACTTTTAGGGATTTGGGCTTAGTATTAGGGAAAATCATTGAGTTGTGGCAGAACTCATAGATACAACTATGTATTTGGCAAAGGCCTATGCACTCCCATGGAATCGAGGAGAAGATAGAGTAGCCTGTTGGCTATTGTAAACATTTTCTCAAATACCACCAAGGGCTCCTAGCTAAAGAAAAAAATTGGTGAAGAATGTAGGACTCAAATGGTGGAGGCTTTGAAGTTAGGGCATCTTTTGCTCTTATCATGCGTCACTGTTTTTTTTTTTTCCTTTTTCACACTTGATTAGTGATGGGTGATAAAAATATTCCATTTTGGTGCATTTCTATTGATTTTCTTTTCCTCCATTTTGTATCAGTGATTGGCGAGGCTATTGATTTTTTGTTAGGGCATCACTAATTAATATTTGCATTTCCAATTATATTAGTGATTATCAATGAGACATAGTTGCATAGTTTTATCGAACAACACTATTTTAATTCTTTCCTTCCTAAATGAATTAGATATGTGCAATGAAAAATATTGGTAAAGAGTACGGTGGGCCCAAGTGAAAGATTTTTAAGTTTTTCTAATCTTTTAAATTGTTTGCAGAGAACATATAGTTTTAAAAGGCTTCCTATCAAATTGTAAGTTTTAATGTGAAAATAGGTGAATGGCTTTCTATAGCCATTTAATTTTTTAAAATCTTCATAAATATTTTAAATCAAGAACTTTTATGTTCTGAGCATTTAAATTGAAAATTCACAGGTAAAATATTATATTTTCCCAAGAGAGTTTTAGAAGTCTTCACACTTAAAATGGAAAAAGGATTAAATGCTCCCATTTTAAAGTTAATTTTTTTATTTGTTGAGGTAAAAATGTAAAAGTTTCATGGTAAAAGAAAAAGGAAAACATAGCTATAGAAAGTGAAAGATTAACAGGTGAAGGGGGGATTTTTATTTTTATAGTGAAGGGTTTTTACAAGGGAGAAAAATATTCTCTACAATAGGGAATTTCTTCAATGTGGATAAAGAGAGAATAATGAGAATGATGAGTGTTCACAAGGAGTATTTTCTTTTTTGTTGTAGGGCAGTGGAGTGAGGAGCAAGAAAATAGAGAACAAATTGAAGAGTCTTTAGCAAGTAAAGACAATTGCAAATCAACAAACCTTAATGTGTCATGTGTCTTCTTTAGATCTCCATTTTAGGGTTCTTGCACTTTCTTTAAGTGCATATTTTCTATTTTAGAAAAGGAGGTTGTTCACTACTTGGTCTCACGAGAATACTATGGTAAGAGTGTCTAAAATTTATAGCATGATTCTAGGTTTCTAAAGTTTATTCTAAGTCTTGTAATTGCGAATGTAATTGCAACAATCCATATTGGATAAATAATTGATAAGATATTCTGGGTCAATTTTCTCGACTGTAAACATTGCATTAGTTATGAATATAATGAAATCAAGTATTTTTTTTGTTCATCTTCTTGTATTTCCTTGAATGTTTGTTCATTGTTATTACTCTTATTCAAGGATTAAGGTAAATTGTACTAATAGGAATGAACATTTGTACAACTTTGTTTTTGGATAAATAAAGTATGACTGGTTTAGTTTCTATTATCAATAGTGTAATGCATCATCGAATAGGAATAGTTATGATAGAGTGGATGTTGTAATAAGATTGAAATTATTTGATTTAGGTGACTCCACCCTAGAATATGGCACTGGTCTCTTGGCATTGTGATTTCTTAAGATTATTTTATGAGCAGCTACAACTTTAAATCAAAATTACTTATCTATCTTTATACATTTGTGTGTTGATCTTTAATGAATCATATATCTCATGTTTAGTGTGTACACTACCATAAAGGTCAGCCATACAGGTGGAGATCACCCTCCCAAGTTTAATACAACTTGAAGTGTAGAATATTTTAGTCTCTTTCATTGAATCTTGTTTGTTGGTCATATCAACCCATTGAATTTGAATATGAGAGAGTGGCTAATCTTTAGGACTCATTGCATCTATTGATTTGGGAACCAACATGCAACTGAAATAACTCTACAAATACTTCTACATCAAGGACTTATTACATTACCCCCCGTAATTGAATATTGATCTCCAAATCCTAAGAATACAAACACATCACATTGTTGATATAATAGATTTATTAGACATAGTATTGATGAATATCAGACTTTAAAAAATATTTAAAAAATTGTATATCATAGAAATAGTCACTTAAAGCATGTCCCTCTACTCCTTGCTATGTAATGGTTGTTGGATCATAACATTCTCACTATTACATGCTTTACATTCATTACAAATCATTTCAAAATGTAAGGAGATCTTTCTCATCACCTATCTCAGCTCATTTTTGTCTTGCACTCATTGGAGGCAAGAATTAGATAGCCTTTTCATAGTAACACATTTTTCATTGTCCCTTTGGCTAGTTGTCTACCTTTTGTATACAATGAACACAATTGGGATGTATACAAATTGCTAGAGGTTCACTCACATGTACCTTACTAGTCTTTTGCATTATTTGTTTTTCATTTTTCTTTGTGTGATTGCATGTGCATAATGTGATTCTCATGCAGTTCTGTTTGAAGTATATCTTTCTTTGTGACATTCCTCTCTTTGTACCTACATTATTCTCTATGTCATTAACTTTTTTATCTTTTCATTTATCTTGTGTTTTCCTTTTGGGGATGAACAAGGTGTGGAGACATCCATGTCTCTTCCATGTTGACCCAAAATCTTTTCTTTTATCTTTTCCTTTGTCTTGTGTTTTCCTTCTGGGGATGATGCAAGGTGTTTAGACATTCAAGTATCTTCCATGTTACCCCAAAAGGATTTTTTTTTTTCACTTTTTTTGTGTCATTCTTCCAATTCTATGAGTATTTGGGGAATGCTGACATTTCTAAGGTCTATAAAAACATTGTAGCAAGAACATATTGTCCTCAAATCTATGGATCCCTTATATGATTTTGGGATTTTATTTAGGGGGAAACCCCTTTTCATGATGTAGCTTTATTTGGAAACATATGACTTGGAATAGGGATTTCCAAGGTAGCTTTGATGTCCTCTCTATTGTTAGCATCTTATCATTGTCTACTTTAAATTAATTTCTCATAGCATGGTGTTTAGCAATTTCTTTAAAGTGGGGGTATATGTATTGAAATTATTATTTTTCATTTCATGTTTCATTGTGTAGTTTTCTTGAATCATGTGATGTATATTTCACTTTGTGGTGACATTGGGTGTGATGTACTTCAAGAGTGTGATCTCTCTTAGCATATTACATTCCTCTTAGTGGCTTGATATGACACATTGCATCCCCTAAGTTTTGAATCTTCTATTATTTGATTGGCCCTCTCTTGGAGACATTAGGCACAATGCTCCCTTAGTTAAGACCTTACATGATCTAAGAAAAAATCCTTTGAAAATACCTAACACTCTTCTTACAATTTCAGTTAAATGGAAACCTTGTATAAGACACTTTACTTGTCTATGGAGTCATCTTGTTTGTTCATGACTATTAAGTATACAAATCTTTTCTTTCCTCATGAAGCTTGAAGTTCATTGTTGTGTGGAACCTTATAATTAAAGTTATAAGGAGGTATGGCTTTGGTCTAGTTGTATGGGAAGCTAAACTGAGGCATGACTTTCCCATAGCCATTTTCTTGTTTTTGTGAGCACATACTGGTCGTGTTTGATACTCACCTAGTAGATAGCCTAAAATTTTGTTGCCTTAGAGTGAGCATGCATTTTTGGAAAAATAGCTTAGATATGACCAACATCACAATGGAAAAATGATCAAAGCTTGATCCACCCCTTTTTTTTAATTTTTTTTCCCTCTTTATGTCTTTGGCAGTGCATGCTTGTGCCTTGTTATTTCTCCTTATGTTATTTTCATGTCTCTTCCTTTGTGCCTATGCTAGTTTTCCATAGGATCTTGATCCTAGGGGTTTGATCATACCTCTTGATTGTTGTCATCCTATCCTACTAGCGTTGGTACATTAGAACCCCTCTTGAAGTGTGTTTGTGTACTTTAGTGTGATTTTCAAGCAAGTTCCTCCTCTCACTAAAGTTCCTGAGCTAAATGTAGTGTCAAAAAATGTTGTCTATTACTTTTTGCACTTATTTGGGCCCTTGAGAACTAAATGAACTTAATTGTGCTTTATTTTGGGTTTCGTAAAGTGTTTTATTACACTTTCACAATAATCTATGGTTTTTATTGATTAATCAAGGGATTCTTTATGCTTTAATTGGCCTTATTTTTCATCTAGAAGCCTTAATTAATGTATCTTTCTAAGGATAATCTTGAAATAAACCAAAATCCAATCATAATTCATGTGATTTTGGATTGTATGGCCCAAATTGAGTGATATGGGACTCATACATGACCTTGGGAATATGGGTCCCACCTAAGTTTTTGGGCCCCGATCTAGATTTCACATTAATCTAAGCATTTCTTGAAAAATGTGCCCCAAAGCCTAGCGTAATGGGACTCATACACTACTTCTAGCATATGAGTCTGCATGGCTTAAACCTAAATTAAATTTAAATTCTTGGCTGGATTTTATTCTCCTAGATCTAATGCCATCTTCTAGTGTTGTAATTTCAAGAAATTTTGCATAAACAAGCTTAAATACAAGGTTATTTCAATTATTTCACTCATTTTCTCCTAACAACCTAAGATTTTACAAGAGAATTCAAGGGATTTTAAGAGCTGATTATAAAGCATTTTGGAACATCATTCATGTATCAAGCATCATGTGAAAGTCATCATGCACCATATTTCTTTTGAGCTAACATTTGTGATGTAGGGTTCCATGATTCAAGGCAGTATTCCATTCAAGTTCCATATCATTCAAGCAAGAGTCAAGTTCTACATTCACATTAGCCATCTCATTCATATTTGTAGCCTTTTGTTCAAGGGTTTGGTGAGTTGCAATATTGCATATTTTTTCATTCATCCTTCCTCCTTTTAATTTGATTGCATTACAAGGTTTGATTACCAAAATGGGTTTTGACAAAGGAAAACCCCTTCCCACTAAGAAAAAAAAAATTCCTTATCTTCAGTGTGTGATTTGAAAATATAAGTTAAATATCTTCTAAGGAGAAAGATTGGAGAAAAATTTTCAAGGTTGCAAAGTTGTCAAAGTTCCCACCTTGTTTACGAGACCCTTAAAAGACACCTATAGACCATAATTTAGCAATTCAATTCCAAAAACTAGGTTGAGAAGACAAAGTTGAGGTTGAAAAGTAGATTTAAACTTTGAATTTCTAAAAAATCTAAGTAGGACTGATATGCCACTTTTGGCATATGAGTCCTTGTATAGGGATTTTTCTAATTTTCAAGTGTTCTAGACTTGCCTCTATGAATTTTTTGTTCCTTCCCAAAAACCTTAATTTGGGTATAAATCATGAAACCTAGTGTATGAGTCCCACTGTGAATTAAATTTGGTATTTTTATCATTTCATGCCTCCATTCAATCTTCTATAGATTTTCACATACCGCTCTATACTTCTCCAAATTTATTTTCTATTTTGTATTCATTTCTATGTCATTCATTGAATATTTTCACATCATTAGGTTTGATCATTAGGTCTTGCACATTACTTCTATTTAAAAGCCCTATCTTGGTGGTGAACCCTCCTTTTATCCTCTAATAATACCCTAAGAAATCCCTATTATAGATCTCTTTCCCTAATTCCATCCTTGGATTGAGATCTTTATGGTTTCCTTGAATGAGAAGTGAAGAAGATTGTTGTTCTACATCCTAAACCATAAGAGCATACAATTTTCCTTCTTTGAAAAATACATCATCACAAAAGCCCATAAGAAACATGCATGAGATAGAATATTAGTACACCAATTTTCGGTAAACACCATCACATGAAAGATGAATAGAGACACTACACAAACACTAACAACATGTCCACTAAGTTGTAGGAGTAAAAACAAGAATGCAAAGAAATACAAAGCATTTTCTAGACTAGTTTTGACAAGCTACCAAACTTCCAACCAATAAAAATTACTAGAAACCTCCTTGGAAACACTAGTGACCTAAAAATATAAGAGTAAAGCACTGGAGCCCAAACCACAAAACCATATCTTCAAAGATGGAGTAATATGGAACATTATCCTTAGTAGTCTTAAAGCAACTTCCAGTAGCAGAAATTTTCACCAATATCCAAAGACCAAAAATTCCTTGTAGCAACACATACCTCCTTAGGAACAATAGGAGAGAGAGAATACAACTAAACCAAATATTTTTGTGAGGGTCTTTCTTACACTTCTAGGGTTTTGGAGCTAAAAGTAGAGAGGTACCCAAAATCTTAATGGCTCACTCAAGAACAAACCCTTGAGATTCCAATGCAAAGGATATTGAAATATGTCAAAGGGGATTGTCCCAAGGGCTATAAATTAATAAAAGAGATTAAATACTAAATTTAAACTTAGAAAATGTAAGATGTTTGAAAACACACTGTGAAATGAAGACTAAAAATGTTGATCCTAAAATTTTGACCTACTAGGACTCATTCACCATTCTAGGCAAATCAGTCCTAGATTTGGAAAACTGTACCAAAGCTTGTTTCAGGAAAATGGGTATCTGAATCCAAAAAAATCTCTAAAAAAAATGTATAGTAGGACTCATTCACAACTAATGGAGAATGAGTCCACTTTGACCTTTCTAAAAACTTGAAACTAGAATTTGAAGCTCTTAGTTTGCTCTTCATGTTCCTCCAAGTGTTCAAATCTGAAACCCTAATTTTTGAAACTATAAGAGACTTTTTGTGAATATTTTGACCTTCCGAATAGGGATATGTCTCTAACAAGTTTTCCACCTATTCTTCAATCATTTCCAATCCTTCAATGTACCTAGATCTGCACTCACATAAAGAAATGGAACAAAAGTGTTGATTGTTAGGGCATGGGGGTTTATCTTGGTCAAACCCATTTTAGGTAATTAAACCAAAATAATGAAAGAAGATAATGAAGCATGAAATACAAAACAATATAATTAGAGACTTGAGATGATGATGGATCTTGAATTTCTAGAACAATGGATGAAGAATCTTCCTTTGAATGCCACAAAAAACTATCTTGATGACCTTGTGAAGACTTAAAATGCTAAACCCTAGCTTGCTTGACTTGAGATGGGTAATGAATGAATGAAATAATGATTAGAAGGTTTTTTATATAGTAAATATAATCAAATTCTTGTTAATTTGATCCCCAAGGCTGACATTGAAGAAAAAAAACTTAAAACCTATTTATTCCCGCTCAAACCCTAAAAATAGCTCAAATGGGACTCATTCACCATTCTGGGTTCATGAGTCCCACCTAGATGGGACTCATTTTACCAAGGTAGAGAATGGGTCTGAAAGGGGCTCTTTTGGCAGCTAGGATTTTGGGGAGTGAAGAATTTCAGCTTTTATGTTGTTCTAGTTAGGTCTTTGATCAAAATATGCCTTAGGATGCACAATATGGGGTCATAGGGGCCTATTAATGATGATATAAAGGGTGATTAGGGCTAAGGGCACAAATTTCAATGTGAAAGTGTTATTAAATACACTCTACAACATTAAAATGAGGTCCACATAGCATAGAAAGGCACAAGTTCCATTGTGAATGTGTAAAACACATTATGACACTAGATTAAAACTCAGTTTAATTTACAAGCCTTCTAGATTAATGTGAGAATGAAATTAAATACATTTTACAATATTGAATTAATGAAAAAGTAGTTCCATTAGACTTTAAATGCTTAATAAAAGTCTAGAAAAGTGTGAAAGTCATTTACAACACTTTACAACATCTTTACAGGACATCAATCAATGTGGTTTATTTAGTTTACAAGGGCCCAAGACCTAATGTGGATGTGTAAAACACATTACAACACTAGATCAAGGTGTCAAGTTCAATTTATCATTAATTATTCCCATATCAAGTGTGAAAATGTTTGGAGATCCATTTTTCTATGCTACATTTAGCCCTCACTTTAGTGAGAGGATGAAATTGCTTCAATCTCACACTAAAGTAGACATTCAAGAGGGGTCCAAGTGCACAGATACAAATGGTTTAGGATAACAAAGAACAAGGAGGTAATCAAGCCCCTAGGATGCAAGATCCCAATTCAAACCATCATAAGCACAAAAAAGATAGGCATAGGTTGTATAATATGTAGCAAAACAAGATATGTGATCATGCAATGTCAAGAACTAAAAGAAAGAAAAATGAGTAATAAAAATGAGGTGGATCAAATATGCGCTCACTATGGGGCCACAAATTTCCAGGTCATCCCTAGGGTGAGTTGTCCCAAAGAAGTGGTTTAGTGAGAAAGTCAATAAAGTGTGTCAACTTCCCATCATATAATGATAAAGTCATTCTTGTGTGTCAATTTCCCATCATACTAACCATACCAAAGTTATCCTCTTGATAACTTTGATAAGGAACCACAATGAAAAGGATTTTGTAAATTCTTTTGAATTTCATTTAAAATTTTATTTTGTTAAAAGGGATTTTTCTTTGTTCACATGAGGTCTTATTCTTAGGGAGCATTGTTCCTAATGTCTCCAAGAGAGGACAAGTCAAATTTCAGATTGCTTCCCATGGAATGCCTCATTCGCATCATGCCATGTCAATAGATCATAAACTCTAGGATGAAATCAAACCCAATGAAACCACCAAGAAGATAACACATCACAAGAAAGAATAAAAATCATGCCATGAAATTTTGTGAAAATATGTCATCTATGTATGCCCCCACTTTAAATAAGTTGCTACACCATCACTGTGAGAAATTGCTTTAAAGTAACCAATGAAAGAAGACATGAGAGCCAGCTTGGAAAGCCTTATGCCAAGTCATATGTTTCTGGATTGAGCTACATCATGAATAAGTATGTCACATGAAATTCAACCTAAATAAGGCATGTTGTCCACATCCCAAGTGATGAGCCTAGTTTTTGGTCCAATTTTGGGTAGAATATACAGTTTATTTGCTGACGTTTGTCATGGAATTTGATGCTAAATGTTGATATTTTCATAATGCTTCCCTCAAACCATAGACCTAGACTTAAATCCTATCTCTAAAAGCTTTAATGACATTTGGAATACTATGTGGGTTATCTATATTGATTTTGCATGTGGTTAATGAATTTTGCTTAAGGTAGTTATAGATGTGGAGTTACTATGCATACTAACATTGTCATGCAGATTTAGTATGCTAAGTTAAGGAAGACACTGCCAGTTGGGCATGCACCATAATGTCCAGCAAAGGAATCACTCCAAGTCATAGGAGGTTGACAACACAAGATTCTTCATTTAACAAAACATAACCTCCTTGTAGTGGGCTTTAATGATTAAACATGCATGGGCATTACTACTATGCTAGATCTATGTTTGGACCTACATGTCTGAAAAGTTTCCATCCACATGTAATTTCTATTGCTCCATTTTCCCCATTTTCCCTAAATGGAATCCTCCTAGTCATGTAGTTGAATACCTTGTTTAGCTGATTGTATAAATAATTATTTGATGCTCCTTCCTTAGAAGGTTGCACGACTTGATATTCTTCTTGCATTCTCTAGTTTTCAGTAATAAAAATACACGACTCTTTTGTACTCATGATTTACAGTGAATAAAATAAAGTTTTGAGTTTGAGCATCTGAGTTCTCATTATTTTTAGAGGATATTTATCCAAGGGATCCCACTTGGTGAGTAATTTGTCTTCTTATTTTAGCATTAGTTTAGTTTTACTTGTTTTTTAGTACTTAGAAATCTAGAACTGACTATTCCTACAGCCACTAGAATTCCATTCTATGACTGTTCTTGCAACCAAAGTAGACATAGTAGTTTCTTGTTTGTTGCTTATATTTTCATTCCTATTATGCATTTTAGTTTAGCATAGTTGTTGATTAATGTTCAACATTTGTCTCATTCCCTTTCAAGTAATTTACTTTCAGTATTGTGTGTTTCTTAGTTGTAGAATGAAATGAGTACTTTGAGTTCCTAGTGCACATACTGTGTTGACCTATTTCATGTTCACATCCTTGGGTTGACAAGTTAAATCCACCTTCACAATGATTGAAATAGCTATTTAAGTTAGATGTCCAATCTCCGAATCATGGCTGTAAGGGATTAGTTATTAAATCATTGTAGGAGGCCAACATTTTTGGCACCGTTGCCAAGGATGGTGTCAAACTAGGAAGTCTTTTGGAGTCATTGGTAGTTTTTCTTGTTGTAGCATTTCTAGAAGTTTTTCTCAATATATCCTCATTTAGGAAGTAATGATCCCCCTTATTCTTTACCAATTATTTGTGTGAGTAGACTGATATCGAGTGATACTACATGCATAGAGGAAGGAGAAGGGATGCTTATGGGAAATTCCTTCCTAACAATCCTACTCCATTCCAACTAGTTCAATATCATAATCCACAAAGAGAAGAAGAAGAAGATCTAGACCCCTTTCCTAATGCATATCCTAATTTGAATAGTTCAGAAGTCTCCTCTGAAGACCAAAATCAGTTTGAGAACCCTTTTTATTTGTAACCACATGAAGTAGGCATGGGTGATGCAAATAGGAACAAACAAAACAAACCAACTTTTCCTTTCACCATTTCCCATCAGAATGAAGTTGACAATATCAAGAACATTCCTTCCTTAACACTCCCCAAGTTTTATGGACTTGTAATAGAAGATCTTGGTACCCATTTATTTAAGTTTGAGATACTCTACAAGAGTTATGATTACACTTTGATGCCCATAGGCTTAAACTATTTCCTACCACTTTGAAAGACGTTGCATAAAGATGGTTCATGAGCATACGTAGAGATACTGTGGAAACATGGGAAGACATGAAGACAAAATTTCTTGAGAAATACAAGGAATATTTTAGGGAAAGTGACATGAGAGGAGGTGACATTTTCAGGATGCAATAAAAGGAAGATGAGATCCTGGAATGCTACATTGCAAGGTTTTTGGTTTGCCTACAAAAATCTCCACACCATACACTTAATGAAGACTCAAAAAAGTATATTTTCCTAAGAGGAATCAGTGATAGATGCATTGATGCCTTGGACCTCACAGGAGGAGGAGATATATCACAAGTTCCTTAAGAAGATATCAAGAAAATATTCCAAAACTACTCTAGGGAAGCTTCAAAGAAAGGGAGAGCTTACCAATATTACATAGGTAATTCAACTACCAGTGGAGTTTCAAGAATAGAGATTACTCATTTGTTGGCAGACTTCGAGCAAAACATTATAAATAATCTAGCTACTCAGCTAGATACATTTTAGGCCAAGAAGAAGCAAGAGGAGGAAGATGAAATGTTGACAGTATTTCCTCCACTACACAAAAAATAAGGATGACTATAGATGCAAGATGGTAGCTAACCTTGAAAGAAAGTATATTCCACCTGAGTTTAAGCCAATCCAAATTGAGGAAAACCAAGTCTACTATTTTTCACAAAGGAAGCTTTGGGTTCCAAGAGAAGGTATGCCACTAGATCCACTATCCTATGCTAGGCCATATTTTAACTCCTATTCATCTACTAACTAATTGCAACCCCCATATCCATCTAGTTATCGAGGATATCCACCATAGCCTTGGAGTAACCTTCCAAATTCTTGGCCCAGTCATCAGAGTTCTCTACCTCAATGGCAACAACCTCAGGGGAATTAGCAAAAATTTCAATGGAATTGGTAGCCACCTCTAGGAAATTAATAGCAAAAAAATCAATGGAGAGAACAACAAAAATACTGAGACAACTAGTTACATGTAGCCACCTTCTCAGCCCCAACAACCTACTATAATGCCTCCACATACTAGTCCAACCTCAAATGCGCCCAAACTACTCAGCTACCAGCTCAGCCCACACCCAATCCAAATAATAAACCACAACAATAACCTATATACTTTTCTAATTAAAATCAATTCCCTGCATATGCTATGAGTACATAAGTAATATCCACTTGCATTCATGAAATATTCTACTAGCCCCTTCCAAACCCATTATATCATTGAACTTCTAGTGGAAGAGGAGGACGATCCTTTAAATGATTCTATTCAGCCAAGTGTACCTAAAAATGTTGAACCAGTCCAAGTCAAGCAGACTGAACAAGAATCACAATTTCCTTAGAGATTGGAAGTTGCCAAGAAGAAGAAAAGGAGGATACCACCTTTGATATTTTGGATCAGTTGAAGCATATATATGTCTAGATACCTTTGTTTTAGGACATAAAGGATGTTCCAATCTACGACAAGGAAATCAAGGAAGCATGCCTCAAGAAGCCAGGAAGGAAAAAGAAAGACCCAACTATAGTTCATGTGGTGGGCCAACTAGCTAACATCATGCTAAAAAAAGTGAATATCCCCAAGTATAATGACCTAAGCAGTCTTGTGGTAGTGGTTGTCATAAATAGAATCCAAGTAAAGAATGCTCTAATACTTACCTTGGGAATGATTTCCATAGAGGGTATCAATGAAGAACATTCCATACCATCAATAGGTAAGGAAGGAATACAATTCTTGACGGTAGACATAGTTGAGGCATGACTGACAACAACCAGTCCATAGAGGCAAATGTCATTTGGGTCCAGTTTGACTATGACTACCCGATTTTTTGTGAAAAATTTCAAAGAATGGTGTAAAGTGATGGTTACTGTGCCCACAACATGGATCCAATGTCTCCCTAAGAGGATATTATGAGGTAAAGGCCTAGGCATCACATAAACCAATGTGGGTAAGGTAACGGGGCCTAGCTGAAAAGGTAGTATTGATGTACCTAGATCTTGGTAGCCAACATTATCAAATCCATGAATGTACAAAGAGGAAGCAGCCAAGGAAGATGAATCAACTTTTATTTTAGGTAGTAGGTCCATACAACAAACATTGAGTTTCAATCTAGTGTCGATGAGCGTACACCTCATACTAATGTTATTAAAGTTAAATATGATAATTAAAGGTTTTTCTTGCTTTTGCATGTCCAGAGGCATGAGTTCTTGTAGGTGGAACATAATATTCAGTCAATCCACATGAATATGGGCCATAAATGTATTAACATTTGTAGGCCTAGTAGAGGTCGGAAAGAGAATATTTTGTAGGGCCTCCTGAAGCATCTCTTGATAAATCAAGGCAGTCTAAAGTAAGGCCCAAAGCAAGATATTAGTCAAAGTTGCTCAATAAGATTATAATCGTCTGGTGCTTTGATCGCAGGTTTAGTGCTACAGGAAGGTTTGACAGGGGAGGTGGTAAAGAAGTAGGTTGTGAAGTAGGAATAGAAGGTTGTTGATCCAAGTTTTTTTTGTTACTCCTTGTGGGATATGTGTGTTCAATGGCGTTATAAGATGTAGAATCCATACCTCTCATGAACATTGAATAAAATTTTAGTGAATCACTGACATAAAATTCCACAAATGATAGGGTCGGTTTGGTTTATGTAGATGATGGGTTTCTTAGGCCTTAGAGGAGCCACTGAGACCACCACCACATTTATTGATCCCTTAGCCTCTAGAGAAGAGGCTTGTTCAGGAGAATTATGGATAGGGGGAAATGCTTCCAAGAAGTCATCTAGAGCATCCTCCAGTATATCAAAATATTCCTTAGAAAAGTCACCATGATGAAGGTGAAACATCATAAATAAACTTCCAACATTCACGTCAAGTTCACCAAAATGAGATATAAGAGGGATTTGCTACACATGGGTCTCTCTTTCCTCGGGAGATCACCAAGCAAAGAACTGCCCATATACTTAGGATAGAAAAATTATACATAACCAAGAACACAATAATTTCTTAGAGGAAACAGTCAAAGGTCCTGAGAGAGCCAGATCAAAAGTATTTTTTCCCAAAAGAGAGAGTTGTTGGACAATGGACTTTAGCGTAGATCTAAGATGCTAGCATGGCACACTATCATCTGAAAGTCATGTTGGCATCCCGAGCAATAGAGAACTCAAGAACTCAATAGAAAAAAAGTAATCCTATTCAAAAACTTAGGAGTGATATACACAGAACTTCTAACTAACTAGAAAGCCAAATAATGAAGGAAATATCACGATACTTTAAGAAAGCTTACCTTCTTCTTAGACACTCAAATCTTCACTCCAAGCTCCTTTTTGTGACCTGCACACAAGGTAGCAAGGATAATTTTTTTGGTTGGTTGTATAGGGGGTACCTCAAACAAACCCCACTTTGGTGTTCTGACCTACACAAACAATCAAGTTGGAAAGGATTACAGAAGGAGTAAATAAGCATGTGGTTAAAATAATACCTACTCAAGGAGTAGAACCCACACCATGATAAGCATGTGGTGAAAGCAATACTTGCTCGAGCAGTAGAACCCACACCACTAAAGAGTAGAAAAATGCTTTCACAAGGAAATTGAGAAAGGGAGAGAGAGCATTACCCATAGGCCAAGGCCCTCTTCGGAGCATGTGGATGCACTATTGAGTGCTTTCCTAAGAACTATTACTACTATTAGAGGGACCTCAATTGGGCATGGTTTCGCCTGTGACAACACTGCTATCAAAGAAGAAGACTCAAAGTGATAGAAAGAACTTGAATGCGAGCTATTATGTAGTATTCCATTCTTCCAACCTCCCAATGAGAGGAAAAAAGAGGTTCTTATGCTTGCAAAGGTGGCAAAGAGCCATTACTTTTAGAATGTAATGTCCAGAACACGTGTCGCAGGGGTTAACCTTCCAGATTCCACATTTTGAGCTTAGGAAATGACCAAGACATGTGTTTTTCCAAAGCCTATATTCTCAAAGAATGCGTCACTAGTCTTCTATTGCTCAACCACTTGTCCTTCTAATGAAAGTCTGAGTTGAGGGTTTTTTCCATTAATATTTTAGAGTGTCATAAATTCTAGGAAAAAATATGGAAATATGGAATTTCCCCTAGGTGCAATTCTATGATATTACATTTTGTCCCTAGTTTAGTTGGCTCGGTTTTGAAAAATTCAGCCTTACTAAAGTAGAAAAGAAAAATTTCACCCAAATTTTTCAATTTTACAAATTTTCATGCCAACAAAAAGAGACCATAGTGGCTATCACAGTTGAGCTAATTAGGATTGTAGATTCCTCGAGCATCTAAGCTTAGCAAACAACATCTAAATAGTCATGAAAATTTTGAATGTTTCATCATGTAAAACTAAATGTTTAGGTTAGCTTCAAAAAATCAGAAAAAAGCTACCATAGAGAGAGGAATGATCAAGAAAAAGGTCATTGATTTAGAGGAAAATATGATCAAGAGACGACCTTATGCTCCCTCTTGAGTTTTCTCCCAACTCAATGGGGAAAATTTAGGAGAAATTGGGAAGCTACAACTCCTAGGGAAAATAGGCCATAGGGGGCCTATATATACCTAGGTGGGCCCCTAAAAGGGTCATTTTCACTATTCACCATGAGAAAATTGTTGAATTTTGTGAGATAAAAGTGAGAAAAAAGTCTAGTAGGAGAGAGTATGAGGAGTTGAGGTTGGAGTAGCTACATTGAGACATTGTTGAGGGCCACAAGGTGGACCAAGTAAGTCAAACTCTCATTTTTAGTGATTTTTTATGCATTTTTTAGATTTTTTCTACTAGCAAGGTGCACATACATCCTTTTATGCACCTGCATCCTGAAACTACATTGTCATCTTATATTATCACTTTCATCTCCTTTATGCACTACCATCTCAAAGATGTGCTGATGTCTCTTAGGAAACCATGGTGGTGGGGAGACGCATGTGTGGTGCGTGGATGTATGCACATTGTGAATGAATCTTAGTTATTTTTTATAATTTTTGATGTGAGTTGTCAATGTTCTAATTCAAGATTTTCTTTATTTTTTGTAGAAGTACCCTGAGATTTAGGAGCATCCTAGAGGGCGAGGATTCTAGTTGGTCTACGAGCAGAGAGACCTCTTATCCACAAATGAGGTTACACTTTCAGAGAGCATTGGTTTCTAGCACATTTTCACTATGCAAGAGATGAGATATCATGAATGGATGATTATAGCCCTTATGGAGTGATGGGATGCCACAACATCATCTTTTTAGTTACAAGTTGGTGAGATGACTATCACTCTCAAGGATTTCTATCAGATCCTCAAACTACCTATCCGTTGATGGCAGGTGGCCCTAGATGACACACAATCTGCATGGGAGAGATTGGAGGGCTTCCACTACTTCATGGGTAGGATAGATGGTGGTGATGGAATGAGCCACATTTACACACACTGGTATGACCACGCAAGGACCACAACATCACTGATCTGTCTAGTTATGGTTGTGATTGTTGCATTTCGGATCACGATTGATGAGTGATGCTCACACCTACATGGGGGCCTCGTCCATACTATTAGGGAGATGGTAGAGCATAAAACTATATTTTCCTAGGGAAATATCATGCTTGCACACCTCTACCAAGATTTGGGCTGGTAATGCATTATGAGTACCATATTTTAACAGTGTGCACACTTTTGCAAGTGTAGGCCTTCCCCACATGATGTTTACCTAGTTGGTTGGTTTTCCATAGTTAGGACCATATTAGAACCCCATGACCCACTAGTATGATATGATAGGTTAGTGGAGGTTTAGAGATCTACAATTTTTGCAACTACAATTTGATACCCTCATTATAGATAGGGTCTGATGGAGGCCTTGTTGATTTTTCAATTGGGTGGATGATAATAGGTCTTTGAGGAACCTGCAAAGAGACCATTTTTTGATAGGGTGTAGGGATTATATTATTGTACCCTACTACTAGAGTTGGGTCATGCGATAGAATGGTTGACCTCAAACCATACCATCAAATGTGCCTACCTACACTAGGGCCCATAGGAGCGCGACAAGGGTTAGGGACCGCTATTACAGACATAGTCCCCTCTAATGATGATGAGCTTGATCATGATCTACCAACCTTAATGGTGGTAGATAATGTAGGTGTGGTTGTAGATTTCACTTGATGGTGGGATAGGCATTGGCTAGCTCTTGTGTTTGGCAAGGGTGCTTTGAGAGGGGACCCTAGTCCATAGAGGGAGTTACTAGCCTTGCCATCATAGGATAGGAGGAGAGGCTAGCAGTAGGACAAGGAGGAGGAGGAGGCAACACTAGCGAGGCCAAGGTGACAAAGGAGATCAGATCCCCCACCAGTGAGCCTTGTCTCTTTAGCACCACTATCTTCCACTGCGGTTACACCACTTGCAATACTAGGAGTGGCCACTAAGGCTGGAGGTGTAGGTATGAGCACTAAGCCTAACCGTAACCTAACATGGTAGTCATGGGATCCAAGTATACATGGTTTATTGTTCTATGCTTTGTAATTTCAGTTTGATGACATATGTATTATATATATATATATATATGCCATGTGATACTGATATCCTTTCCTTTTCTATGGTTTTAGAGGATGCACGGGGATGGACCGAGCTTATAGCTCAATGCATATTAGAGGTGGCCCCTATAGTATAGATTCAAGGATCAGTCCTTGAGGCCTACCAACTAGTGTCCATGGGATGTCATTCCCCTAGCTCTAAGTCAGTCGTACACCTACAGACTACATATGGGGAGAGGGGTACGAAGATCATCCAACTCACAATAAAGCTAATTAGCATATGGGGACAACATGACCAACTATCGGGGGAGCTATGGACAGTGCTCGCTAGGTGAGACATGGTAGTGAGGAGTGATGATGCTACTGAGCCAACACATGATGCCCTTTAGATCCATCTCGATGACCTCAGTGGGCAGTTGTCATCTGTGAGTCTGATAGAGTTTAACAATTATGGGACTAGCTATGATAGGTGGAGTTAACGATATCTTCCTTGCAGGGGGAGATCAGAGGGATGCGGTTAGCTTTTTCTGTATCACGCTTTCATCGTTCATGCTAAATGACTTCCATCCAACACCTCCCATATCTTCTAGAGCATCCACTAGGGCTAGAGGAGTTCAAGAGCCATGTGCCTTAGTGATCAGAGATCACCATCATTACTTTTTTTGTGTACATCATTTTTGGTAGTGAGATACATACATGTTCATACATACTTGTAGATCTTTTTGTACACACATATATTCAAGAACCAGTCATTTTTGTAGTAGTGTCCCAATACATGTATATGACATTGGATATATACATTTCTTATATATATATATATACATATATGGGTACATTGATTTTGGGTTCATGGCATTGTTTATCTTGATGTGTGTGTTTTTTATTTCTCATGTGTTCATGTTATGGATGTTATGTTCTCATGTAAATGTATGCTTATATTAGATGCTAATATGATTTAATTAAACACACATGGTTGTATGTTAATTAAATATAGTTATTATCTAATGAACACATACACACATACAAATGGTCACTCATAACAAAAAAATCATCATAATGTGTTAATGAACAATGTCAACATATGCAGTACTATTACTCTTTTTGTAGGGAGAGAGCACCACATAGGTGACACATAGGACATTATGCATAGTTGTGACAAATATACATGGCATTAATAAGCTCATTCAAATACATTCCATCCATTAATGATAATCCATAAGTTCCTAATCCATATACAAAAAATCACAATGTAAGGGCCTAACTAGTTAGGGCTGAATTTTCCTCTCTAGTCGGGCAGGGCATTTACATTTCTTTGATTTTCACAAAGAACCAAATCTCCTATTTTCATTGTATTTTCTAGATAACCACCAATGATAAGCTTTAAGATGTTTGAGGGCTTGTAATCAACACTCATCGAGCATCTCTAGCTAATGCAAGTGGTTGACTTGATAGGTCTCATTATTAATTATCCCTTTTAGGGAAACTTTTGGAGACAATATTTACAATTCTAAGGGCATGATAGTTTCAACACCATACACGAGGTTATAGGGTGTTGTCCCTATAGCTCTATGGACACTTGTGTGTTAGGCCCATAAAGCATACATCACTTGAATGTGCCAATCTTTATTATTTTTATTAACTATTTTTCAGAGAATAAGCTCAAGATTTTTATTTGATGTGTCTACTTGACTGTTAGATTGAGAATAGTAGGGTGTGCATAACCTGTGTTGGATGTGAAATTTCTCAAGGAATTGCTTCACTTCCTTGTTTTTAAATGGTGTACCATTGTCAAAAACAAGTGTAGCAGGAAATTCAAATAAAGAGATGATGTTGTTCATAAGGAAGCTATAGATAGCTTCATCATTTATGGATCAAAGTGGGATAGCCTTGACCCACTTTGTGAATTAATCTGTAGTGGTAATGATGAAGGCATGTCCTTTGGAAGAGGGAGGTGATATTTTTCCAACAATATCCAACCCCCATTTAGCGAAAAACCAAGGGGAAATTTGGTTTTGTAACTCTTGGGTGAGCATGTGAATGAGTCAGCTATGTTGCTAGCATTGAGGGCACTTGTGGATAATGTCAAAGGAATATTGTTCCATTGTTTTCCAATAATATCCCATGTGTATCAATCTCTGCATCAGGGATCTACCACCAAAATTTCCACCCCTAGAGCTTGCATGAGCTTCCTTAAGGGAAAGGTGTATTTCCACTTTGGTAAGAAACCTAAGAAGTAGGCCATTATAGGCCTTCCTATAAAGGTTGTCTGATAGGATGACGTAGCAAACTGAAAGCTTCCTCACGTGAGTGTAGTCATTCTTTGTCGCATCATCGAGGAAGTTCCTAGTTTTTATATAGTTATAGATATTAGAAAACCATTCCCTAGAGTTTACATGGGAACACATGGGGAATTCAACCTCAGGTTCTTTTGGAACTGCAGGGGTTTGCAAGACATAGAATATAAAGTGGTACTCTTTCATATCTTCTTCAAAAGGTGCTAAGGAAACAACACTAGTCATGGCGTCAAAATGTCTATTTTCTCTCCTAGGGACATTGTTTATTGTGAAAGAAGAAAATTGTTTGAGCAAAGACAAGGCAAGGTCTCAGTACCAAGATAGCTTACTTTGCTTGGCTTGATATATTTCCATTATTTGATTCACAATAAGTTCAAAATCACTTACGATACGAAGGTGTTAGATTTTTAGTACTATTGTGGCACATAAACTAGCTATTAGGGCTTCATACTCAGTGATGTTATTGGTACAAGGAAAGTCTAATCGAAAGGACAAGGCAACTAGTTTTCCTTTGGGGGATACTAGAACTACCCCCATTTTAGAACTAGTTTGACACCTTAACCCATCAAAATACATTTTCCATTCGAGATCATGGTCGATTGTAAAAATGTTTTCATTAGGAAATAAATCTAAGATAGGAAAGGAGTGAGAAGAGGGAGCATCTACTAACTAACTAACAACCACTTGACCCTTTATTGATTTCTAAGTAACAAAATTTATGTCAAACTTAGAAAGCAACATAATCCATTTCGCTAATCTTTCTGCTAGATCGATGCTAGAAAATAGATTCCTTAAAAGATCCATTTCTACTATGACGTGTGTTTCATCATGGAGGAGGTAATGCCTTGACTTCTTTGAAGTGAAGACAAGAGAAAGGCACTACCTTTCCATGGAGGAATAACAAGTTTCACAATCAACTAGGATGCAACTAATGTAGTAGATTTCTCTTTCCTTTTCAGAGTTGTCATATTGAGCTAAAAGACCTGCTAAAGCATATGGTGAATCAGCTAGGTAGAGCGAGAAGGGCCTATCTTTTATAGCTGGCATCAATACAAGAGGGTTTGCTATGTAGGTTTTGATCAATTCAAGGGCATTTCAACATTCCTCATCCCATATGAAGTGAACATCCTTTTTTAATAGATGAGTGAAAGGAAGGGTATGATTAACCAATTGAGATATAAATCTATGAATTGCATGAATCTTCCCTTATAAACTTTGCAACTTGATAATATTCCTTGGTGGAGGCATGTTAATGATAGCATCGATCTTTTTAATGTCAACCTCGATCCCACGATGAGAGACTATGAACCCTAGACACTTGCTGGTGTCAATGCCAAAGATACACTTAACGAGATTTAATCTCATTTTGTAAAGTCAAAGTCTTTCAAAAATAAGGTGAAGGTTCTTAGGATGATGTGGGTGGGTTATGAATTTTTACAATATGTCAGGGTGCTGTCACAATAGTGGTTTACAATTCCTAAGAGGAACGAATTTTAGCTGAAATCACATATTTTTAGAAAATATAATGATTTAAGCCTTAAAAATTTCCATTTTAAGGATTCCAATTGAAGAGGGCTTGATCAAATCACCTTAGATGAAACCCCTTTGGATAGAACCTCGCTAGTTTTAAACCATACCTATAAATGCGTCTCCTTTACACCTATCAAAATGCTGATAAAAAATCCCTTTTGATTTAGCTTTTGGGGAATCAAATGAATTCATTTAAAATTTGTTTCAAATGATTATGGTATTCCTTAGAACAAGCTATCCAATGAATATAATTTTAATATGTTTTGGTTTTGTTATGTATTTGTTTTTTAAGTTTTATTAAACATAGGTTTTTCATCGAAAATGAATTTATTTGTTCATCACATGTGGAAAAATAGAAGATTATCAAAAAAAAAATTGAAAAATATGAGTGCACCAGATATTGAAGTCCTTGATCCAACAAAAAAAATTAAATTAAATTTTGACATATACAAAAAAATTTATGCGTCATACGGTCACACTGTGTCTGAATTGTAATTCGTTTGACTTTGAAACTTTATTAAGAAGAAAATATTCAATAAAAAAATATCTAACCAAGTGGAAGCACTAGATATTAGAGATACAAATCTAAATCTGAAAGAATTAGAATTTTATCCTTCATGGAAAAAAAGTTATGCATTATACGGTGTGCATCACTTTTTAAAAATGTTGTTTTCTGAAAAAAATTAATTTTCGTGGGAGATGGAAAAGGAAGTACAATTTGATTCCAAAAAATTTGAAAAAAATATTTTTAGAATCTACAAAAGAAATATGATGAGACTCTAGTTTGCACCATCTTCAAATTCCTCACGATTTAGCCACTATAGGTGCCCAAATGTGAAGATTTAGTTAAAAATAATAATTTTAGTGTCCAGTTTGGCCAAAAATTGTAAACCACTATTATGGGATCACCCGTCATCAATGTAATCTTCTAGAATCTTGTGAATGAAGTCATGAAATATCAGGGTCATCATCCATTGGTAAGTAGCTTCTGCATTCTTTAACCCAAAGGGCATGACCACATAACAAAAGGTACCCCATGGGGTAGTAAAGGATATCTTGTACTGATCATCTAGGTTAATATGGATCTAATGATAACTTGAGAATCCATCCATGAAAGAAAGAAATGCATGGCCTGTAGTCAATTCAAAAATAATATCTATATTAGATACAATGAAAAATCATCTTTAAGAGAAGCCTTATTAAGGTCTCAGAAATTGATGCATATGAAAATGTGACTGTCATGTTTACTAATGACAATTATGTTTGAAATCCAAGGGGAATAATCAATGAGATGGATAAATCTTACTTTTAACAGTTTCTCTATCTTAGTCTTAACTAGTAATGCCACTCTAGGATTGATTTTTCAAATGTTTTGCTTAACCAGCTGGGCATCGGGACACAAAATAATATTGTGAACCACTATAGATTCATCAATACCAGACATATCCTCATATGTCTAACAGAATATGTCAGGATGAGAATGTAAAATATCAAAGTGTTTGTTTTCTCCTTCTAAAGAAAGACACTTTCTAATTTTGATCACCTTTTCAAGATATATGGGATCCATAGAAACCTCAAAAGTATCATCTTTTAAAAGGGAATTTTGGTCTTGATGCTCAGGTGTTGCAATGTCATCGCTAGTATTAGACGGAGGGTCCTCCTCATCAATATTCAAGATAGATTCCCCAAAATATGCTTGGCTATGCAAGCGATACAGGAAATGTCTTTTGTGATGATAAGAGGGTAGCGAGGAGTATGAGCTTATAAATTCCTCTAATGTTTCATCAGAAGAGAAGATATCTAGAGGAATATTCTTAGCTTTCTCTTTTTCCTCTATTAACTTAGGGTGGACGAGGTTCAATGGTTTGTTTGAAATCATATTAACACTCCACCAAAGCTTTAGCTTAGATTGTTCAATGGAGCAACCTAATTCCAAGTTATGTTTTCGTGGTTTAAGATTGAAGGTATGTGTAGAATTATCATGGAAAAACTAGGCCCTTAAATGGAAAACAATTCAAAAAAATTAGAGTTAGGCAACTTCATGTAAAAATTTGAATAAGTTATCTATATTATTTCAAAAATATGTAAGAATAGAATTTGTAGAAAATTGAATGTAGTTTTTAAACTACTAGGTTTAGGTTTTTTAAAATCTATTTGGTTAAAATTTGAAATTTCAGTGCAATAGTACTTAAATTTCAAGGAAGAAATAAGAAGTAGGTGTTTGTCTAACCACCCTAACCACAATAAAATGATAATATTTTTTTATAAGATTTTAGATATAAGTAGAGGACTCATGTCCCGATGTGATGCATATTTTTTTATAATTTTTTTTGAAGTAAATAATTAATTATGAATTTTTTATTACAAATTTTAAAAAATATAAAAAATCATATGTCTGACCACCTTAACTTGGTCAAAATTTCATGAAATTCTTTTTTTTTAGTCCAATAGTATGTGAAGCATAGAATGCAACACATGTTTTGGATTCAAAAATTGTGATACCATTTGAAAGCTATAGATGTTTTTCAATCAACCTATCAATTAGGACTTTACTCATAATTTAAATAGAAAATGAATAATAATTATTTATTAAATTCAAAGTAAAGAATAATTTATATTGGTGGAAATTTGAGAATCTCCTTAATTTTTTTTTTCATTTCATCAATTTTGGGTAAAATAAAAGTCTTTAGCCACATACCCTATAAATACCCATCATATTGCCACTTTTTGGCCCATCATGATGCTATACATAGCCTTGATGGGGACTTGAATTCCCTACTCGATACATCCTAGACCTTTTTTCCCATAACCATATCAAGAAGCGAGCTCAAATCTAAATCCATAGTGAGTTTGTAAAACCTTAGGGGGTGGCAGATCCACATAGAGTGCTTTGTTCCACCAACAAACGTCAAATGTCTCTATGGGGGTACTTTTTCCTCCTTTGTTAGATTAAAAAATGTTAATTTATGTTATAAGATGTGAATTGTTCTCCTCAGTGTGGGAATGATTGGTTTCCTGAACAGGATCATTTTTCTTCTCCTCCATGGGAGTATTATCCACATTTATACTAGGAGCACATGGAAGGTCTATGGAGAGGGATCTACCTTGTACTTTGCATTAAAGAATTCATAAAATTTCAAGGAACCCCAATCATCTTGAAGGAAAGAAATTGTTTGAGAAGATGATACGAGAAAACCAAGATCCTTTCATTTAGACAATTCTTTAGTTTCAACACTCACCCTAGGAATGATTTCAATAGAGGGTATCGATGAAGATAACTCAATAACATCAATAGTTAAGGAAGGAATACAATTCTTGAGGGTAGACACAGTTGAGGCATGACCAAAAGTAGCCAGTTCATAAAGGAAAATGCCCTTTGGATCCACTTTGACTATGACTACCTGATTGTTTGTGACAACTTTCAAAGAACGGTGTAAAGTGGAGGTTATTGCACCCATGGCATGGATCCAAGGTCTCCATAAGAGGCGATTATAAGGTAAATGCCTAGGCATCACATAAGCCAACATGGGTAAGGTAACTAGGGCTAGCTACAAAGGTAGTATTGTTGTACCTAGAGCTTTGCAGCCAACGTTATCAAAAACATGAATGTACAAAGAGGAAGTAGCCAAGGAAGGGCTATGTGTAGGATCATCATGGAAAAAATAGGCCCTTAACTGGCAAAAAATTCAGAAAAATAAAAGTTAGGAAAATTGACATAAAAATTTGAATAAATTATCTATATTATTTCAAAAATATGTAAGAATAGAATCTATAGTAAATTGAATGTAGTTTCTGAACTACTAGGTTTGTTTAAAAACAAAAGAAATCTATTTGGTAAAAATTTGAAATTTCAATGTAGTAGTACTTAAATTTTAGGGAAAAAATAAATAGGTGTCTGTCTAACCATCCTAACCACAATAAAATGATAATTTTTTTATAAGATTTGGGTATGTGCAGGATCATGATGGGCCAAAAAGTGGCAATATGATGGGTATGTGGTTGACGACTATTTTTTACCCAAAATTGATGAAATGCAAAGGGTTTTTAAAGGAGATTCTCAGCTTTCCATAGATATAAATTATGCTTTACTTTTAATTTAATAAGTAATTATTATTCATTTTCTATTGAAATTATGACTTAAGTCCTTATTGATAGGCTGATTAAAAAACATCTATAGCTTTCAAATGGTGTCACATTTTTTGAATCCAAAACAAGTGTCACATTCTATGCTTAGCATAATATAAGATTAAAAAAAGAAAAATTGAATTTCATGAAGTTTTGACCAAGTTAAGGTGGTTAGACATGATTTTTTATATTTTTAAAAAAATTGTAATAAAAAATTTCATAATTAATTATTTAGTTGGAAAAAAATTACAGAAAAATATGCATCACATCGCGGTATGAGTTCTCTACTTATAAGTAAAATCTTATCAAAAAATATTATGATTTTATTGTAGGGTGGTCAGACTGACACCTACTTATTTTTTCCCTAAAATTTAAGTACCACTGCATTGAAATTTCAAATTTTCACCAAATAGATTTAAAAAAAAAACAAACCTAGTAGTTTAGAAACTAAATTTAATTTGCTACAAATTCTATTGTTACATATTTTTGAAATAATATAGATAGCTTATTCAAATTTTTTACATCAAGTTGCGACTCGATTTTTCGATTTTTTGCCAAAGGGCCTATTTCTTCCATGATGATCCTACACATACCCATTTTATATATATAAAAGAGGATTCATGTTCCGATGTAATGATGCATATTTTTGTAATTTTTTTCAATTAAATAATTAATTATGAATTTTTTATTATAACTTTTAAAAAATATAAAAAACTCATATGTTTGACCACCTTAACTTAGTCAAAACTTCATAAAATTCAATTTTTATTTTTTCAATCCTATAGTATGCATAGCATAGAATGTGATGCATGTTTTGGATTCAAAAAATGTGATACCGTTTGAAAGCTATAGATTTTTTTCAATCAATCTATTAATCAGGACTTTAGTCATAATTTGAATAGAAAATGAATAATAATTACTTATTAAATTCAAAGTAAAACATAATTTATATTGGTGGAAAGCTAAGAATGTCCTTTAAAAACTCTTTTTGTCTCATCAATTTTGGGTAAAAAAAAGTTGTCAGCCACATACCCATCATATTGCCACTTTTTGGCCCATCATGATCTTGCACATACCCGAAGTTGAATCAAATTTTATTTTAGGTAGAAGGTCCATACCACAAATGTTGAGTTTTGATCAGGTATCAACGAGGGTACACCTAATACCAATGTTATTAATGTTGACTATGATCATCAAAGGTTTTGCTTGCTTTTGCACGTCTGAAGGTAGGAGTTCTGGTGGGTGGAATGTAATATTCAATGAATCTGCATAAATATAGGCCAACAATGCATTAACATCTATAGGCCTAGTGGAGGAAAGCAAGAGAATCATTTGTAAGGCCTCCTTAAGCATCTCTTGATAAACTAGGGTGGTCTGAAGCAAGTCCCAAAGCGAGATCTTAGTTGGAGTAACACGAAGCTACTTGACAAGATCATAATCACCTGGTGCTTTGATTGCAAGTTTAGGTGCTGCAAGAAGGTGGTAAAGAATTAAGTTGTGAGGTTGGAATAAAAGGTTGTTGATCCAAATTTTTTTCCATTACTCTTTGTGGGATATGTGTGTCCAATCACATTATAAGATTTAGAATCCATAGCTCTCATGAACTTTGAATAAAAGTTTGGTGAATCAAGTTACGACTTGAAATTCCATAGATGACGGGTTTCTTAGGGCTTGAAGGAGCCACTGAGACCACCACCACATTTACTTATCCCTTAACCTCTAGAGAAGAGGCTTGTTTGGAAGATTTACGAATAGGGAGAAATGCTTCTAAGAAGTCATCTAGAGCATCCTCCAGTATATCAAAATATTCCTTAGAAAATTCACCATGATGAATGTGCAACATCATAAATAAAATTCTGATGTTCACATTAGGGTCACCAAAATGTGATATAAAAGGGATTCGCTACACACAGGTCTCTCTTTTCTCGGGATGTCTCTAGGGAACAAACTTCCCTTATACACCTCAAGATAGGAAAATGATACGGAACCAAGAACACAATTGTGTCTTAGAGGAAACAGTCAGAGGTCCTGAGAGAGCTAGATCAAAAGTATTTTATCCCAGAAGAGAAATCTCTTAGCCAAAATACTTTAGCACAGATCTAGGATGCTAGCATGGTGCACTATTCTCTTAAAGTCATGCTACCATCTCCAGCAACAAAGAACTTAGGAACTCAATGAACAAAAAGTAATCCTATTCACAAACTAAGGAGTGATATACATAGAACTACTAACTAACTAGTAAGCTAAATAATGGAGGAAATATCATGATACTTGGAGAAAGCTTACCCTCTTCTCGGACACTCAAATCTTCACTCAAAGCTCCTTTTCATGACTAGTACACAAGGGACCAAGGAGAAAGTTGTTGGGTGGTTTTATAGGGTCCTTCCTTGGTCAGACCCCACTTTGGTGTTCCCACCTCCATGGATAGAAAAGTTGGAAAGGATTGTGAAAGGAGTAAATAAGCATGTGGTGAAAGCAATACCCACTTGAGTAAAACCTGCACCATGATAAGCATGTGGTGAAATCAATACCTACTTGAGGAGTAGAACCCACACCACTAAAGAGTAGAAAAATACTTGTACAGGGAAATTGAGAAAGGGAGAGGGAGTGTTACCCAGAGGCCAAGGCCTCTTCGAAGCACACAAACAAACCGCAAAGTGCTTGCTTGAGAACTGTTGCTGCTACTGGAGGGACCTTAGTTTGGTATGGCTTTTCTTGTGAGAGCATTGCTTCAAAGAAGAAGAAGTCTCAAAGTGATTGAAAGAATTTGAATGAGAGCTATTGTGTAGTCTTCCAATCTTCCAACCTCCAAATGAGAGGAAAAAAGAGGTTCTTATGCTTGCAAAGGGGGAAAAAATTCATTACTTTTAGAATGCAACCACTAAGACACGTGTCATATAGCTTAACATTCCATATTCCACGTTTCAAGCTCAGGAAATGGCTAGGATGCTAGTGCATCGTATAGATGTTTGTGTGCTTTGCATTTGTCCAAAGCTTGTATTCTTAGGGAATGTGTTGCTAGGCTTCTTTTTCTCAACCACTTGTCCTTTTGAAGTCATAATAATGAAATTTTGACTCAAGGGGTTTTTTCCATTAATGCTTAGGAGTGTCATAAATGCTAGGAAAAGAATGTGGAAATATGGAATTGCCCCTAGGTTCAATTCTACGATATTACACATATACAATTACTTGGTCATAGGTAGAGTTCCTTCTCACTTCTCTCGAAAAGAGAAAAGGGAACTCATTGAAAAATCCTTTCCTTTCTCTTGGATTATTGGATGTTTGTTTTATACTAGACCAAACCATGTCATGAGGAGATGTGTGAGAGAAGATGAGACATGTGACATTTTGAATGCATGTCACAACAAACCATGTGGAAACTTTGTAGCCAAGAGGACAACAATGGAGGTTTTGAACACAGGGTATTACTGACCAACACTCCACAAGGATTCAGGAAGGCATACTAGAAAATGTGATAGATGTCAAAGAATGGGCAGACCAACCAGATCTGATGAGATTCCAATGTGCCCTTAAGTAGCAATCACTCCCTTTAACAAGTGGGGATTGGATTTTATCGGACCCATTGACCCTCCATCAAATGGTAAGCCTTATATATTGGTATGCACTAATTATGTGGCAAAATGGGTAAAATTTAAGGCCATGAAGCATGCAAGAGATAACAAGGTTGCAAAATTTCTTTATGAGGATATTTTCACAAGATATGGAGTCCCAAGAGAAATAGTGACTAATCAAGGGGCTCAATTCACATCAACCCTTGTTACAACACTAGTTAATGAGTACAACATAAGGCACAAGAAGTGTACTCCTTATAACCCATATGCTAATGGCCAAGTTGAGGTGACCAATAGAGAAATTGAAGCCATTCTGACTAAAAAAATAGTTTTTCATAGAAAGGATTGGGAAAACAAATTACCAAAAGCTTGTAAGGAAAGCATAGGTGTGGAACAAACTCTCCTAATGTCAAAACCTCAGGGAAGAATGCAGATATGACTTTAAAATTTTAATTATAGTCTAATAAGATGCACATGAAAAGAATAACAGAAAAGAGAAATGAATACATACACAATTAGACACCAGATTTATGTGGGAAAACCCTTATGGGAGAAAAAACCACCACACCAAGAAAAGCCTCTTTGTATTACACTAAGGAAAATGACATATAGAGATCAAACTTAACTTTCTGATGTCAATTTACAACAACAACATTCACTGATCAATCTTGTATAGAACATTAATCTCACAATGCTCTCAGATGCATACAATGAACCCACTCAGATCAATCCATGTTTAATCGAGCAACTCTAATCTATCAAAATTTTATCATCATCAACCATTGCAAAGGTTAATTGATTCTCACTAGCCTATTCATTTTCCACACAAGAACAGTCACAACTGTTCAACCGCCAACGGTTGTCCTTCTGCTTCACTCATTGGTCCAAAACACACCATGTAGGACAAACGTCCGATCAAAATGTTCAACTGAATCACATGTCAGTGAGACACTAGACCATGTCTCCTCAATTCCCAAAAAATTCCCAACTGTCCTTATTGGAAAGAGTTATATCAAATGTAAAACCATCAGCCAGACCTACTCTATCAGCAATAAATCTCACTGATCTCCATTGTAGAACTATCAGCAAGACCATCATAATCATTAAGACTTCCAATTGATGTTCAACTCATGTAGCTCTATTGGTAAGACCATTGCTATCAGTGAGAGCTCATACTAAACAAAAATTTTCAGTGAGAGAAACGCTATCACCAAGAGTTCATATCCATTGGAAAGAGTTATCACTGAAGGTATACCTATTAGAGAGACCTCCACTGTTGCTTAAACTCTTATCAAGCCTTCATGTCACCCTGATGACTTCATGTGTAAAACCATCAGTACGACATACTCTATTGGAATGTGTCACTCTAAGGGTTCACATCTCTCCTCGATGCCACTCATCGCCAATGGTCTCCCCAATAATCACCAAGAATCAACCCATTGGAAAAGGTCTGCCCGAATGGAAAGAGATAGGAACTTTCACAGCGATAGCCATGTCTTGTCGATGACTCCCATCAACAAGACAAAACCACACTCTCAATGACTTTGATCTTTTGAAACATAGCTACTGGTCGGTAAGACATTTTAAGGCTCTCACTGATTTTTCTCTTTTAGGAGTTTCATGTCCATAAGCTTGAGGTACATTTTATAACAATCTCCCACTTGATGAAGATCTTACTGACACCTCCATAGCACAACAAAACTACTGAAAATCATGGGCATTAAGGCCCATTGAACTGGCACACCACCTATACTTGTTTATGCTCACTGGTTTCATCAATGTATCTACAAAATTTTCCAGAGTATCCACTTTTTCTAAAGAAACTTTTCCATCCTCCACCATATCTCGTACAAAATGATACTAGACATCAATATGTTTTTCCCTGGCATGGAAAGTGGGATTTTTCACCAAACAAATAACACTCTGACTTTCATAGTAAATTGTAATTTTCCTTGTATCAAACCCAATGTTAGAACACAAAGGTTTTAACCAGAATGCTTCTTTATAGGCATGTATTGCTGCCGTGTATTCTACCTTCAAATGTAGTGGACAAAGCGAATACAACCTGCCACTTACTCATCCAACTAACTGCACCACCATTCATCATGACAATATATCCACTGGTGGATCTTCTACTATCAATGCCCACTACCCAATTAGAATCCACATAGCCTCAAATGCTAAGAGTCTTTTGTGATTCAAATAAATTTCCATGGTAACACAAAGCATATTCTCAAGTACCCTTCAAATATCTGAACACTCTTTTCATAGCATCCCAATGTGTCCTTCTAGGATTTTCCATAAAATGACTAAGTACTCCCACTACTTGGGAAATGTCTGGCCTTGTATAGACCATTGCATACATTAAACTACCAATTGCACTAGCATAAGGCACTTTGGTTATGTCCTCTACCTTAGTAGGATATTTTGGATTGTCTTTAACAAACAGTTTCATTCCCTACAAAACTAGAACAACTAGCTGCTTGTAATCAGTCATACAAAATATCTCCAGAATAGTATTAATATACTTACTCTGAATAAGCTAATTTTTTCTACTCTTCCTGTCCCTAGTTATTTCCATTCCTAGAATATACTTGGCTACACAAAGATCTTTTATTTAGAACTTTGCAGACAACTGAGATTTTAGATCAGAAATCATTAACTTACTATTTCCTATGAACATATCATCAACATAGAGAGCAATAATAAGAACACGATCATTTTCAGCATTGAAGTGCACATAGTGATTAGATTTTGATCTTACAAATCCCAATGACAAAAAAAATGTGTCAGAATTATTGTACCACATTCTAGGAGATTGTTTTAATCCATACAAAGATTTTTTTAACTTGCAAACTAGATTTTCTTTACCTTTTTCCACAAATTTCTTAGGTTGGGACATATAAATTTCTTCTTCAAGGTCACCATGAAGAAATGTTGTTTTCACATCCATCTATTCAATCTCTAAGTCATACACTGCTACAAGTGACAAAAGAAATCTAATAGACGTTAGCTTAGCTACAGGAGAAAAAATTTCTCCATAATCAATTCACTCTACCTAGGAATACCCCTTTGCAACCAACCTCGCCTTATACTTTTCCATAGTACCATCCAGACCTATTTTCTTTTTAAATTCCCATTTGCAGCCAACAAATTTTCTTCCTTCAAGCAAGGGCACCAAACTCCAAGTATCATTCTTTTCTAATGATGTCATTTCTTCATTCATGGCTTCCAACCAAGATTTTGAATCAGGAATTCTAATTGCCTCTTTGACAATCCTAGGTTCATCAATGCTAGAAATTAAAGCATAGGAACAAGTATAATCTAACAAGGAAAACCCATACCTATTAGGTAGCTTTCTTTCACATGTTGACCTCCTCACAGGTTGAGGTTGAGGTTGTTCTTCTTCATCAGAACTCTCAAAACTACTTGAGCTCTCCTCAGCTTCAAGTACATTTTGAATTTTCAATTCCTCTTTATCTGGTGTCGAGGGAATTTCAACTACATCCTTTTTATTTTCTGATTTTCTCTCTAACTGTGGATCCAAAGTAGAAGGCTTCAGCTCATGAAAAATAACACTTCTTTTGTACAAAACCTTCTTTGTATCAAGATTCCAAAGCTTGTATCCTTTTATGCCAGCACTAAAGCCAATAAAAATACATTTAATAGCCTTGTTTTCCAATTTAGACCTTTTTCCATTCAACACATATGCATATGCCTCACAACCAAAGACAAAAAATGTGTCTCAGAGAGGATTTCATTCCAAACCATGCTTCCAAAGGTTTTTTCTCAACAAAATCATAATTCAGAGAACGGTTATTAAATAACATGTTGTTGCAACATCTTTAGCCCAAAACTTCTCCTCCAAGCCAACATTGCTTAGCATACTTCATGCTCTTTCCATCATTTTCCTATTGAACCTTTCAACACCTCCATTTTTGTTGTGGAGTGTAGGGTGTAGTTTTATGTCTTTTGATTCCATGATCTTTATATAGTACCTTTCAAATTCATCAAAACAAAACTCACTGCCATTATCAGTCCTAAAACATTTTATTTTTCTTCTAGTCTAATTTTCCACAAGGTTTTTTAATTTCTTGAAATGATTGAACACTTTTGATTTACTTTTCAAAAAATAAGCAAATTCCCTTCTTGAATAATCATCAATGAACGATACATAATATCTCAATTTAGAAAAAGAGGAACATTTACTAGACTGGAAACATTATAATGTATGTAATCAAGTAAACCAGAAGATTTATGAGGACTTGAGTAGAATGAAACATAGTGTTGTTTACCATATATACAATGTTCACAAAACTCAAATTTGAGGTTACAATCATCAAGCCCTTCAACTAGGTTTTTATTTCTCAAGGTTTTTCAACCTTTTTTCCAATGTGGCCTAGCCTATGATGCAAGAACATAGTATTTTCTACTAGATGTTTAACTTCCATAGAGTTTGCACTATCAAGAACTTTTTCCTCCTTTTTTCTATGAGTAGCCTTCTGTGACTTTGTAGAGACACTATTGCATTGAACAACAAGTGCATCCAACTTATACAAAGTACCAATACGAGCACCCCTAAATAGAACTAATGACCCTCTAGTCATTTTTCAGCCATTTCCAGAGAATGTGACTTGAACTCCAACATCATTTAGCTTACTAACAAAAAGTAAATTTTGAGCCAGACTTGGTATATGCATTACATCATTTATTTCCTTCACTGTTCCATCAGGGAATTGAATTCTAACTCTTCCAAAACCAACTATTTCTAGAGATGAATCGCTTGCCAAATACACCCTTCCACCATTGTATTTTTCATACTTAGTGAACCGGAGTCTATGAGATGTCATGTGGAAAGATGCTCTAGAATCAATCAGGCAGATATCATCTGATGCCCGTGTGGCCATGGTTGCAATGAAAGTGTCTGCATCACTTTGAGAACAATCATTTTCAGAAGAATACTTCTTCTTCTTCTTTTTCTCCTCTTTGCAATCCTTTTGGACATGACTAGGTTGCCCACAATTCTATCACTTTACCTTGGACTTATTACTAGGGGACTTTGATCTCCCTTCTGATTTTGATTTGGACCTCTTGTCCTTCTTCCTACCTTTTTCTTTTGATCTACCTTGAACAACAAGAGCCTTCTTCACCATCTCAAAATATTTTCTTCTCATCTCTTCTAATAAAAGAGAAGCAACAACATATTCCATCTTAAAAGTGGATGTTATACTCCCAATAGCCATCATCAAGTGATCCCAAGAATTTGGCAAAGAATATAACAACATACATGGATCTTCTTCATCAATATTCACACCTATAGATGCTAATTGAGCAATCAACATGTTGAAAGTATTCAAGTGATCAGAAAAATATGATCCTTCCTACATTTTTAAAGAGTATAGCTTCTTCATCAAGAACAACTTATTCACCAAGGACTTGCCCTGATAAATAGTTCCCTATCTTTTCCACAAATAAGATGTCTTTTCTTCATGAACATTTAGTAGAACAATGTCTGCTATACAGAGCCTTATCACGCCCTTTGATTTTTGATCTACAAGGTACCAATCATCTTGCTTCATGCCTATAGGTTTTGTTCCAGATACAACAAGCCAAAGATCACAATCAACTAATAGATCTTCCATTTTGAGTTTCCACAACTCAAAATTGTTGCTATTGAATTTCTCAATTGCAATATTTCCTGATATGCTTTCCATCTTAATCTATAATTTGAATTACTATACTTCTACAAGACTCCCACTAAATAGAATGAACACAAAAAACATAACCTACCCACAAGGATAACACAACTAGCCAGGATCTGATACCACTTGTAAGGAAAGCTTAGGTGTAGAACAAACTCTCCTAACATCAAAACCTTAGCCTGAAGAATGCATATATGACTTTAAAATTTTAATTAAAGTCCAATAAGATGCACATGAAAAGAATAATAGAAAAGAGAAATGAACACATACACAATTGGACACCAAATTTACATGGGAAACCCCTTATGGGAGAAAAACCCACCACACCAAGAAAATCCTCTTTGTATTACACTAAGGAAAATTACATACAGAGATCAAACTTAACTTTTTGATGTCAATTTATAGTAGCAACATTCACTAATCAATCTTGTATAGAACATTAATCTCACAATTCTCTCAAATGCATACAATGAACCCACTCAGATTAATTCGTGTTCAATGGAGCAACTCTACTCTATCAAAATTTTATCATCATCAACCATTGTAGAGGTTAATCCATTCTCACACAACCTATTCATTCTCCACAGAAGAATAGTCACAACTATTCAACTTCCAATGGTTCTCCTTCCACTTCACTGATTGGCCCAAAACACACCATGTAGGATAGACGTTTGGTCAAAATGTTCAACTAAATCACATGTCGGTGAGACACTAGACTATGTCTCCCCCATGCCAAAAAATTCCCAACTGTCCTTATCAGCAAGAGTCATATCAAATGCAAAACCATCAGCCAGACCCACTCTATCGGCAAGACATCTCACTGATGTCCATTACAAAACTATCGGAAAGACAATCGTTGTCGCTAAGAATTGACACCGATGTTCAACTCATGTAGCTCTATTGGTAAGACCATCGCTATTGGCAAGAGCTCATAGTGAACAAAAATTGTCAACGAGAGAAACACTATAGCCAAGAGTTCATACTAAATTCACTAGCCTATCAATGAGAGAAGCATCCATCGACAAGAGTTCTCACCGAAGGTATACCTATCGGTGAGACCTCCACTGTCGCTTAAAATCTTAACAAGCCTCCATGTCACCCCAATGACTTCATGTGTAAAACCATCGGTGAGACATACTCTATCATGATGTGTCACTCTAAAGGTTCACATCTCTCCCCAATGCCACTCATCGCCAACACTCTCCCTGATAATCACCAAGAATCAACCCATCGGCAAGAGATCTGCCCAAACAGAAAGAGATAGGAACTTTCACAATGATATCCATGTCTTTCCGATGACTCCCGTTAGTAAGAAAAACCCAGATTCTTAGTGAATTTGATCTTTCGAAACACAACTAGTGGCCGGTAAGACATTTTGAGTGTCTCACCAATTTTTCTCTTTTAGGAGTTTCATGTCAGTAAGCTTGAGGTACATTTTCTAACAAAGCTGTTTGGGCCTATAGGAAAACCTAGAAAACAACTACAGGCTTCACCCCATTTTAGTTGATCTATGAAAAGACAACTATTATGCCTGTTGAATTTGAATGTAAGACTTTGCATATTGTAGTAGATTTGGAGATGGATATTTCTAAGGAATAAAGAGAGAGAATTGTGTAGCTAAATGCTTTGGATTAAATAAGAAGAGAAGCGCTATAAAATATAGAAGTAGTGTAGAATCAAAGAATCCAGTGGCATGGAAAATTTATCAAGGACAAGAAATTCCAAGTAGGAGATTGGGCCTTGCTCTATGATTCAACCTACCAGGACAATGTAGGAAATTTCAGACAAGGTGGCTAGGACCATATGAAGTTGTTGAGGTATTTCCTAATGGAGCTATTTAGCTTACTACCATTGACCCTTTAAGGTTCAAATTACTTGTCAATGGTCATCACCTCATATTATATCACAAGACAACTTCCAAAGAAAAGTTCCTCCAATAATTCACCCAGTATGCAACACCCGAGGTTCCTACAACCGAAGGAAGTTGACCTAGTTTCCCTCCTTCCAGCTAATTAAGGTAAGTAATTCTCATAATAAATACTTTCACTTACGTGGAAGTCCATTTCTTCACCCATTTTCCCATTCACCCATCCATCATCACCTTTCTCTTTCTTCCATCACTTCATTCCACTTTATCTTCATTAATTGCTCAATTTATTCCCTAAAAGGTGAGCAATACTTTCTCCACTATCTTTGCAGCAAATTATCCACACATTTAGGTATGTGTGCATTAATTGCTATCTTTAATCATCTTTTAAGTGCGTTCATTTAATCATTGTATGTTAGTATAGACATTTTTATAAAATACTATTATTCCCTATCAAATCACCACTCACATCTCACATGTATGGACACATGTCCAAATTTAGGTTGGGAGGAGAAGAAAAGGATGCAAATATATTTCCAATTTGTCAATTTATACTAGGCTATGTCAGAAAATTTAAAATGGGCTGATTTGAAATTAGAGTGAGGATGGCTTGCATGTGTGAAGTGACACTAATTGTAGCCACCATTTATTCCCATCATAATTCTCCTTTATCACTCTTTTCATTCCCATTATTGACCTTGTTGTAATCTTGAGTTGCAAGCAAAAAGGTGGAATAAAGAAATGGAAATTTAGCAGGTACTAAAGGAAAGTGCACTTGATTTTTAGACAAGAATTGTAGGAAAGAATTTTTAGAGAATTTGTTTGATTCCAGACAATGGGAGGTGGGTAAATTTGAAATGATCCCATGGTGCATGATGTTTTATTGCAGGATGCCCAATGCTTGGCCAAATTTAGAAATTGTCGATGATTAGATTACTTCCTGAAGTTGGATGGCTGTGATGAAAGCATTACCCTTGAATTTTCCCAAACATTTTCTAAAGGAAAATCCACCGTAAAATGGTTGGAAGTTGTGGCAACAGAGGAAAGAATTGTAGAGGTCATAGGTTTACCTCCCGATGGTGAAAATTACCCTATTTCTATAGATTCCAGATTAGCTAGGGCTGAGTTTACAGAGTTGAACGACCCCCCACTAAGAATAGATAAAAAAGGTGCCAAGAGAATTTCTCTACCCGAGCCATGGAAGCAAATAGCCATTTAGGTTATCAAATACATCACCTATGAGGGTCGCCAGTAAAATTTGAATTCTGTGCACTTCAAGATTTTGAATCACATGAGACATAGAAGGAGGATGAATGTGCCTAATGTGTTGTACAATATTCTCTCAATCATGGTAGCTGAGACTAAGAAAGGTAGGGATAATTCTATTTCCCACAATTGTCTAATTAAATTGCTAGTTGAAAAGTCTTTTCATGATGTATCTAGAATGACTTAGGAGGAATTTATAAATGTTGATCAAATTATACCTAAGCACTTACAACCTAGGGCTTTACCCCAACCCCATAGGTCTAGCAGGAGATTGAGCATGGTTGAATCCACTCTTGGTGCTTCAACCTCTAGTGCTAGCTCTAGTGTGAATCCTCCTGCAGTAAAAGAAACCATAGAAACTAGTTGTTTTGAAATAGAGCACTCAAAAAAATAAATCTCTTCCTAAGATTTTGATGATGACATTCCACTTGAAACCCTGATGAAAACTAGGGCACAAAAGAGAGAAGTAGAAAAAAGAAAAGGGAAGGCTAAAACACAACCTATAGAAAAAACAGTGCCAAGTTCTAAGAAGAGGAAGGCTGGCACTGTTCATCTTGCCACTAGAGAAAAAATGTGAGAGACCTCCCAAGAAATAAAGACTAGTTGGGCCTACAATTAGTACACCTCCACAGGAAAGCCCTAAGCTTGGTGAGACATGACATTTGGAACCTGAAGCTCCAATGGGGCAGGAGAATTTCAAAGAAGAAGAAATATTTAGTAGAGAAGCAAATATAACACTGGTTGATCTTTCTAACATTGCAAAAAGGTTGGAGGAAAATTAGGATTTCCAACAACATGAGCAAGAAGTCTTGTAGCAAGAAGTCCTACAACAACCAAAAATAGAGTAGAAGGTCCTATAGCCACAACAGAAACAAGAACGAGATTCACTACAGTAAAAAGTGGATGAAGAAACAATACCCCTATAGCCAGAGATAACTAGACAATTTGAGTCCATGCAGATAGTGCCATATGAGGAGCCACCATAAACAAAAATACTGGTAGGAATTCATAATCCTCCTGATTTTATAGTACATGCAGTAATTCTAAATTTATGGAAGGAAACACAAATAAGGGAGGAAGAATGGAAAAAGGAAAAATAAAAATTGAAGAAGGAAATTCAAAAGAGGGATGAAGAGGTTGAGGATAAGAATGAAAAAATTACCACCTTGAAGCAGAGAGTGGATGATATGGTAGCTTTGGCTCCATAGATTTTCGAATGTAGGACCCCACCAAGGGTTTATGCTCTGCTTCTGAAAGAGAAATATCTCTTTCTTAAGCTATCAAGGATTTCCTTAGGTTTGAATCCTTCTATTGACACCACTATTGAGTTTTTTAATGCTTATAGGATTGCCTCACCTAAAATTAAAAATTTGTTGTGTGAATTTTATTTGCATAATTATGTTGTAACTTGAGACCATGATTGGAATTTTCTATTGTATGTTGGGGATGTCTAGTTGAGAGCATTATTTCTTGGATACAAAATGAGATTAGTTGGGGACAACAACATGGGGCTTATAAACAATTGGAGTTTGACATCCATCTACCTGTTAGGGTTGAATCAAGCAACCCAAGGGATATTTATAGAGAATGACATAGAATTCTTCTTATACCAAGTTATGGAAACATGATTATGCCTTAGATTGAGGTAGTTTATAGTGAGTATGAGGTAAAGACAACAACAAAGGAGGAAACCCTGAGAATATGTTTATCACAGAGATGGAATAGTCTAACTGATGAAGTAAAATAGGTTGAGCCTCATTCCATCCACAATTATTCTAGAGCACTAAATTTATTGATAGATATATTTATATTGTGAGAACATAGGGTAAATCTTGGCTTCCCTTAACACTCTAGCCACCCATGCTCAGGTGGCCCATTCAAAACTTCATATTCTACTAGTATAACATTGTTTCAGAAAAAAAGAGATGGAATAGATTTGACAGATTGAGAGGATTCTATTGGGATCCTGATTCACACACTGTAGCCACTTATGTTGGATAACTATCAATTTCAAATTTTAGAGCCTTGACCAAGCAGAAGAACAACCCTTCCCTTGCTACACAATTAGCAAAACATTAGGTTGGGGGGAGTGATGAGCCTAATTTTTGGTCCAATTTTGGGTAGAATCTATAGTTTATTTGTTGATGTTTGTCATGGAATTTGATGCTATATGTTCATATTTTCATAATTTTTCCCTCAAACCATATAAATTGGACTTAAGTCCTATCTCTGAAAGCTTTAATGACATTTGGCATACTATGTGGGCTATCTATATTGATTTTTCATGTGGTTAATGAATGTTCCTTAAGGTGGTTATAGATGTGTAGTTATTATGTGTACTGACATTGCCACGTAGATGTAATATGTTAAGTTGAGGAAGACACCACTATCTAAGCATGCACCATAACATCCAACAAAGGAATCACTCCAAGTCAAAGGAAACTGACGATAGAATATTCTTCAGGAAACTGAATGTAACTACCTTGTAGTGGGATTTAATGATTGAGCATGCATGGGAATTGTTGCTATGCTGGATTTGCATTTGGACCTACATATCTGACCAAATTCCATGCACGCGTAATTACCATCGCTCTATTTTCCCCATTTTCCCTAAATGGTGTCCTCCTAGTCATGGAGTTGACTACCTTGTTTAGCTGATAGTATAAATAATGATCTGACGATCCTTCCTTAGAAGGTTGCAAAATTTTATATTGTACTTGCACTCTCCAATTTCCACTAATACAAATACACTACTCCTTTGTACTAATGATTTAAAGTGAATAAAATAAACTTCTAACTTTGAGCATTTGAGTTCTCATTAGTTTTAGAGGATACTTATCCAAGGGGGGCCACCTGGTGAGTAATCCCTCTTCTTAGTTTAGCATTAGTTTAGTATTACTTGTTGTTTAGTAGTTAGTTATAAATTTGGCACTGACTGTTCCTGCAAGCACTATAATTCTATTTTGTGACTGTTCCTACAGATAGAGTAGTTTCCTATTTGTTGCTCAAATTTTCATTCCTATTATGCATTTTAGCTTAGCATATTTGTTCATAGATGTTCAGTATTTGTCTCATTCCCTTTCAAGAAATTTACTTTTAGTATTATGTGTTTCTTAGTTGTAGAATGAAATGGCTACTTTGAGTTCCTAGTGCACATACTATGCTAGCCTATTTCAAGTTCACGTCCCTAGATTGACAAGTTAAATGAACCTTCATGATTATTGAAATCACTATTGAGGTTAGATGTCCAATCTATAAACCATGGCTATAAGGGCTTAGTTATTAAAGCATTATAGGAGGCCAACACCAAGCTTGCTCTTATATGTTCATGAAAGGTCAACAACTAGCCAAACAAGACAACGACAAGTGACATATGGGGAGAAGGCTCCTAACCCCTTACCCCCACTTAGTGTAGGAAAAAATTGAGCCTAGAATGGATAATCATATGTTGCTCCTTGCAATCAATGTAATACATGCAACTATGGCAAGGAGCAACAACTAATGTTATTTATTATGATGAGTAAACAAATTTTATGCTTGATACATATTTAATGAGATATCTATCAGTTTAGGATGTTCCAAGATTAGGATTTTCTTAGATGAATTGTTTGTGATAATGTTGAAATTGGATGAAAGTTTTATTTTTGAGGGAAAATAACCAAGATCATCAGGCTTTATATCATCACATCCTTTTCTAGGTTTCTTCAAAAGTTCAAAACATCTTCCAAAAATTTTGTCACGTTTGTTGGATTTGGTGGTTGTTTAATTTCCTCAAAGTTTGTCTTGGATATTGTCTTTGCTTTTAAGGTGGTTGAAGCAAATGCTATTGAATTTTGTATTACTATTACTAGTTTCTCTTTTCCCATTTTAGTCTCTTTTGTTATGATCATGTATTCCCCCATGGATGTAGAAATGAAATCAAAGGTTTTGAAAGCCTCTTCCAATAACTTTGTGGCTTCTTCAATTTGTTTTTTTCTTTCTATATCTTTTTGCTTGGTAATGATCATAGCACATGTAACCTTTTTCTTTTGAGGAGTAGAAGGTGACTTGTATAAACTCCTAACATTTTCTTCAAGGCTTGATCCATATCAAGCAATCCAGGATGCTTGGAAGTGAGGGTGATTTTTGGTTTGCACATGATAGTGTTGACATTTGCTTGTACCATGATACCTTCCCTATTAGGATATTTTTTAGGAGAACTACAAATGAGATGTTCATGATATTCAATGTTTGGTTCTTTAATATTTTCTTCATCACAAGTAAGGGAATGATCCATGGTTGGATTTTATTGATTGGTACTGATGGTATTTCTTTGTTCAATAATGGTGTTCTCGTGATTCTCATTGATGGGACCTTGTAAAACCATAATATCTTCATTACCAACAGGAGAGATACTAGGAGAGGGGGAAATTTGATTGTTTTCCACAATATCATCCTTGTTTGCTAAGGTATCATTCTCTTATTCCATAATATTTACCCTAGGAGGATAACTATTTGGAAAGTGACAAACAATAGGTTCATCAAATTTCATGGTTGGATTTGATAAAGTATCTTCATCGCTCATAGGAGAGGCATCAAGAGAAGGATAACTATGAGTTTCATGGCTACCAATGAGTGGAATTATTTGTTCAAATAGGTCTTCCCAAATGGTAGGGGCATCAAGAAAGCGAGGAATAAGACTCTCATGAGTCTCAATAAGGATATCTTCTAACACTAAACTATCTTCATCATGTCTAGAGAATATATTAGGAGAAGAAAAGGTTTGATTGTAATGATTATCTATATTTAAATTCCCATGTATTATAATTTATTCTTGAGTAGGAGAGGTAGGATTATCATAGCTATCAACCTCCACACCAATGTGTTTGTCATGATAATTCATGATTGTATTCTTATTTAGTAAAGAATTTTCACAAGCACAAGAGATGTTGGGAGATGAATGGAGACTAGGTAAGGTAGTGGCCATGATTTTAGCTTTGTGCGTCATAATTTATTTGCAATGGGAGGAGGAGGAAGACAAGCAAGACTTTCATTATTGTCAATGATTGTATCTTCTTTCACTAGGATACCTTTGTCACCAATGAGAGAGATATCAAGAGGACAATTATGATTATCATGATTATTGATGCTTCCATCCTTTTGTGTAAAATTTTTAGTGGATGATCCTAGTGAGAGGAAGTGCTTAACATATTCATCTAACATGTCTAAGTCATCACTACTAAAGGGCTTGGATGATATGCTTTTTCCAAATTGAATCATTTTTGAATTGTTTCTTTTGATGTTTTTAGTTTTTATTTTTTGTTTTCTAATGAATATGATCTAAATGAGCAAGGAACTAATTCTAAAAATGAAAATTGTAAAAATCTAATGCTATCCATAATTTCCATGAATGTAAACATTTCTTCTTTCTAATGATTTAAATGTAATAGAAGCTATGCAAAATTAAAATGTAATGTAAAGACATAGGATGAAATGCAACTTTTCAGACTTCACACAAGGTAATGTACTAATTAAATTATGTAATGATGAAAAACTAAAATTAAGAAATGAATGAATTGAGCCAAATTAAGCTAGATTTAGTGAAATGCATGTAACATGAACTTAGAAAATTGATATAGATAGTTAATGAAAGAAAATAGAAGTGCAGAAACATGGATTTCAGTGCCGTGAAAGTAGTTTTGGGGTTGGAAAGGAACTGATTCGCCCAAGGTGGTGAATGAGTCCCAATGGGAATTAAAAAAAAAAAAATTCTAAAATTTTAATTGTTTTTTATTATTTTTATGTTGTATGACCTAAATACTGAATGAAAATATAGCTTTCAGATGTTTTCAAATGGTTTGAGATGTAAAAATGCAACCTATATGCACTTTCACTAATGCAAAATTTTGAAACCCTAGAATGCAAATTAAATAATGCAAGATGCAATGCAATGTTAATGTAAGTTATTACTAGGATGTGAATGCATTCCAAATCAGAAATATTATCCTCTAAATGTAGGTTCACCAAAATGAACCAAATATTTATGGATATAAAGGTCTCTCTTACACTTCTAGGGTTTTGGACCTAAAAGGAGAGGTACCAAAAATATTAATGGCTCACTCAAGAACAAACCCTTGAGATTCCAATGCAAAGGATATTGAAATCTATCAATGGGGATTTTCATATGGGATGAAAATGGATGAAAGAGATTAACTACTAAATGTAAACCTATAAAATGCATGATGCTTGAAAACACACTATGAAATGCAAAAAGTCCTAGAGAATGACTTAGAAATACAAATAAAGAAAAATATAAAGCTATAAAAAAAAGATTGTGCACCTAGAAACTTGTAGAGGCTAGAATGAAGACTGCAAATGCTACTAATCTTGAAATTTTGACCTATTGGGACTCATTCACTATTATGGGAGAATCAATCCCAAATCTAGAAAACTATATCAAAGCCTATTTTGGGAAAATGGGTATTTGAATCCACAAAAATCTCTAAAAATAGGTATATCTAGAATCATTCAACACTAATGGTGAATGAGTCCATTTTTAATTTTTTGAAAACTCAAAAGTGGAATCTAAAGCTTTGGGTCTACTCTTCCTATGCCTCTAGGTGTCAGAATCTAAACCCTTGCTTTTTGGAACTATAAGTAACTTTTTGTGAAGATTTTAACCTTTCCAAAAGGGATATGTCTTTAAGAAGTTTGCAACCTATTCTTCAATCATCTCCAAGCCTTCAATGTACCTAGATCTGCAATCATAGAAAGAAATAGAACAAAAGTGTTGATTGTTAGGGCATCAGAGTTTCCCTTGGTGAAACCCCTTTTAGGTAATTAAACTAAAATGATGAAATAAGATAATGAAGCATGAAATATGGAACAATGCAATTATAGATTTTCTATGATGATGGATCTTGAATTGTTACAATAATGGATGAAGAATCTACCCCTGAATTCCTTAGAAAACTATCTTGATGACCTTGTGAAGACTTAAAATACTAAACCATAGCTTGCTTGACTTGATATGGGTAATGAATGAATGAAATAATGATTATAATCTCTTTTATATAGGAAATCCACTAAAATTCCCATTAATTTGATCCCCAAGGTTGACATTAACGAAAATTAAAATTAAAACCTATTTTTTCTTACTCAAACCTGAAAAATAGCTCAAATGGGACTACATTCTAGGCAAATGAATCCAAAATAGATGGTAATCATTCACCAAAGGTGGAAAATGGGTCCCACAAGGGATGTTTTTCTAGTAAGGATGTTGGGGAGTGAAGAATTTTAGCTTTTATGTTGTTCTAGTCGAGTCTTTGATCAAAATATGCCTCAGGATGCACAATATGGGTCATAGTGACCTATTAATGATGATATAAAGGGTAATTAGGGATAAGTACATACATTTAGATGTGAAAGTATAATTAAATATACTCTACAACATTAAAATGAGGTCCACATAGCCGAGAAAGGCACAAGATCCATTGTGAATGTGTAAAACACATTACAACACTAGATTAAAATAGAGTTTAATTTACAAGCCTTATAGATTAATGTGAGAATGTAATTAAATAAATTTTACAATATTGAATTAAGGAAAAAATAGGCCCATTAGACTTTAAATGCTTATAAAATTCTAGAAAAGTGTGAAAGTTATTTACAACACTTTGCAACACCTTTAAAAGACATCAATGAATGAATTTTATTCAGTTTGCAAGGGCCCAAGACCTAATGTGGATGTTTAAAACACCTCACAACACTAGATCAAGGCATTATTAAGTCCAATTTATCATTAATTATTCCCATATCAATTGTGAAAATGTTTGAAGATCCATTTTTCTATGCTACAACAACATACCAAAGACCATCAAAAACATCTCACCAACTTTAGCATTACTTCTAATCGTCATCTTAATGCTTCTAAACCTCATCTTACTATATCGTCACGATATCATCTTTGTTGATAGTGTAGACATGCAAAATTTGCATCATGTAGTTTATTAGGTCCATTCATCAACATTAATTTCATTTCTAAGGTTATTCATTTAATAAATAAAAAATTCAAGTCAAAAGGGGTCAAAACATCCTAATCATCATTAGGATAATTTAATCCTGATTAAATTAACCTAACCACCCACTTGCACAAATAAATCAATTTATTGATCTATTAAAATCCTTATTTTCTTTCAAATATTCCCCACTCAACATTTTTTGAATTTTAAATTTTGACATGTCCCCCACTCAAAATTTTAAATTCTGACATTTTCCCCACTCAACATTTTCAAAATTTTAAATTCTGACATATCCTCCACTCAACATTTTCAGAATTTTAAATTCTGACATGTCCCCCACTCAGAATTTTAAATTCTGACATGTCTCCTACTCAGAATTTTAAATTCTAACATGTCGCCCACTCAAAATTTTAAATGCTAACATGTCCCCCACTAAAAATTTTAAATTCTGAAACTCTTACATGTCCCCGCACTCAACAATTTTAAAATTTTGGCACATTGGCCAAAATATGCTCACTCCTCAACCACTCACAAGTTGAAAATTGGCCTCATCTCATTGGCCATCTTCTCATCAAAATATTCTATAAATTGAGGGCCTCATTCTTCATCTATTATCTACAAATCTTATGCAAGGTTACTCTCTTGGATTGAGAAGTAATTTTTTTCTTCTTATTTTTCACCATTGCAATTTATCACCTAAGCTTGAGCAAGGATTGGGAAAGGGTCACTTTTCACAACAAAGTGACAACAATTCACTATGGAATACGTATGCATTATGCATCTTTAATGCTTCCAGTTGAATTTATTCTTGCTATCATATTAGAAAGCATTTTGCATTATTTCATAGCGGCATTTTGATAGACTTGTAGACTACTAACCAATGTTTGAAGTTTTAATGTTTACAAATTTTTAACAGATGCTCATAGATAGTAAACATACTCAATACTACTTTAATTGATAGCAAACAAGGCATGGCACCCAACCATGAACATCAACATCATCACTATTAGTACAACATTTTAGTGTACCATCAACATACAAGTGTAAGCATTAATGACAACCCAAATTCAGTGTTGACACAAGCATCAAACTAAGTGTTGGCATCAGTGACAAATAATTCCAAATATAGGTAACATATGTGCAAAAAATTTACCACATGCTAAAAATATAATTCTTTTAAAAGATGAGAGGTAATAAAACACATCATTACAAACTATGTGGAAAAGTATGTAGTTTAAAAAAAACACAAAAAAAAGAGTCCTCATAAAAAAATTGTGGCCTTTCAAAGCTCCCAAAATTGGAACTACATAGCTAGATCACTGAAAAATAAATTATGAAAAAATAGAAGCCCAAACTGAAAATCACTTGCACCATCACAAAGAGCTTGAAATTCTAGCTCATTTTTTGGAAAATTATGTAAAAAGGATTTTTTAATGTGCAAAAATGAAGTCTTTAAAAATGGTCTTCAAAATCCAAACTACCAACAATGAAGAGGACAAAAAATAAAGGTTTTTGTTGATATGATCATGATGTCAACACCTAATTTGACAAAATTGTCACCAAATACGAAGATTTTCCAACTCTAGAGGTATATCCAAACAAAAATATACCTCTACATAAAACAAATATGCTAACTTTGGAGGTGCCACCAAATTTAAAGCTTCAAATATACAATTGAAAAATTTCCTCCATGGCTAGAGTACTATTTTCTCTAAAAAAGTAAATTAATTTTTTAATTTTCTAATTTAAAAAAGAAGTTAAAAACATTTAAAAGAAACTCTTTTTAAAAAGTATAAAAATGTATATGTTTGGAGGGGAAGTGAGGTAGGTTGAAACCCCATGGAAGCCCATGTAAAGGGGTGAAAACTCCAAGGTGTTATCATCCCTATTAAAGGGGGTGGAACCTTTGGGTAGCATGCCCTTTAATGGGGTGGTCTCCAAGGGACTATTGTCTTTGTCATAGTAGGGTTGTACACCCTAGAAATTAAAAAATGGATTTTTTAAATCTTTTATATTATTTTATTTATTTACATAATTTTATGAGAGCCACATTAATGGTAGTAGTAGCACACAAACTTACAAACATTACATTTTCTCAAAACTTTCATGGATATCAAGATTCTGTATTAGTAGTATTCATATAGATTTGTATGTTTGTACGTACTAGTATAGTGGCTATATAGTTCACCCAAAAAAATCTTGAAAAAATTTCCATCGTGCCAAAGCCTTTAATGACTTATATAAAAATAGAGGTTTTGAACCTTCTAAGCATAATTATGAGGTTTATTTCTCTCTAGGAGACACCTTGTAAAATTATCTTGCTAAAATCCTAAAAAAAGAGAAGGGATTTGCTGATTCAAAACTTTGATACCATGTTGGAAGAATGAAAAACCTCATAGGAGCAAGAATCTAACTAGCAAGATCAATTACCTTCTACATGAAAGAGATAAAATGAAATAATTGTTATACTACAAAAATTATATTAAATATAAAATAATAAGATGACTTTGCTATAAAGACAAGAGTCCAACCCTAAATAAAACCCTAAAAAACTAAGATCATGACAAGTGTCTTAATCATATTACTTGAAACACAAAAAACAAATGACATAAGTAAACTTAAGTAGTAAGGTGTGAATAATTCCTAAAGTGAAACTAATTAGATAAAATACTTTTTCACACTAATATTTCAAATAATATGTTTAACAAAATATAAAGATAGCATAAATATAAATAGTTTTCATATGTTATTTTTGTGGTTTCTTTAATCTAAAATCTAAAAGAAACTATAATAAAATATTAAATTATACTTTCATATTCTAAACAGAAGAGGTTACTCATAAAAAATGCCTGAAGAGAAGAATGTAGAGGGGATGCATCCTTTTTAAATTTTAAGGAACTGTCTATTGTTTTGTTATGAATTGAGTTGTTTTGGATCATGTATAGGATTTGTGGATCCACATGTCTCACGCAATCTTCATGTGAAGAAGATGAATCTGTGCAACGTTTTTTCTTCTTTCACATGATATGATTCATTTGATTGTAGTAACTTGTCTTTCAACTACAAAGATATCTTTTATAGCCTTGGATCTCCATGTGAAAGAAAATGAATTTGTGCAATATTGTGTCATCTTTCACATGATGAGATTCATACGATTGCAATGACTTTTCTTTCAACTTTTCTTTGAACTATAAAGATATCTTTTACAACCTTAATCCATCCGTTTATCATATCCTTAGGTGTAGAATAATAGAACTCCATTGATTTTTATGAAAAGCAAGTCGCTGAACCTATACATACCTTTATCAAACACCCCTTGTTGTCCCTAGCGCTAGGATGATAGAACATGCACCTTAACACATTGGAAATTTAAAAAGTGAGGTGACAAACGCGGAAAAGGGTCAATCAAGCCAACGAAGGCCGCGGGATTAATTCAATGATGGAAACTTGGAGGTGTCAATTATGCATTTGTTGGACCCCACGCTTCCCCTTCATCAACTCCTTACTTCCTTATCCATTCCGCAAACTACGCATATTTCTTACGTTCTTTCGCTATTTATGTTTTTCACTGCACTCGCCACCCATCAGCTACCAATCACAGATTGCCATTATACTTTATTTCTATATAGAGGATTTGTAAGTCGGAGAAGTCTAGAATTTTCAGTAATGGGTGCCAAAGCTTCAGCTGGAACTGCTAAATCCAGCAGGACAATCTGCAGGATGCTGCCTCTGGAGAGAAATATACAGAAGCCGCCCTCTGTAAACATTGCTTTAAAGAAGAACATGGGACAATTTTCAGTTAAAGTTGTCAGCTCTGGGGAATCAGGTATGGATTTACACATGTTTTTATAGCTTCATATGCAAACTCTGATTGCTGTTCAGTTTTCTGGTTCTAAAAGTGAAAACAGTATATTGTGAAGAGGTTTTCTTACATTAAACTGGTCTTGCAGAACATCGGAGCATGGTGGACGAAGATATGTTAGTGTTGATAAAACGGATGCATCGGCTGAGAATGGAGGAAATGAATTATATTCCTCCACAGCACTGGATGGAGTGGGAGAAAAAATGGTATCCAACTTATGACTCAGATGTTTGCTCCTCCCTCCTGTGGTTGCAGAACATGCTCCTTCATACAAGACCTGGTGTTGCCATGGCCATACTGGCTTTATTCTCCTTCAGTGTCCCAGTATCTTTTTTGCTTTTTTTAATGGAATTCGCTCAGATGCTCCTTAATTTGCATGTATAACCTTGGAAAACTTGTATTGCAATATTTCTGCTCGTCCCTTGTACTTTTATGTAAGCTTTGCTTATGAAATGTCATTTTATGTACTAAGCCTTGTTTCTGGATTATGTAGTTGGAAAGGAATGGCTAGCTTTTAACAGAATATTTTAGACTTGAGTGATAAAATGTGAGATGAATGAATTACGGTACGTTTGTGGAGGGGAAGCACCCGTAGAGATGCCACCAATGTTCTTATATGAATCGAATTAGGGATACGTCTTCATCTGAAATTGACATAAAATGATTCGATTAAAAAGAAGTCCTTTTAAATTCCTTTAGACCAGCTCTAGTTGGGATGAGGGAAGGTAAGAAAATGGTGGGCTAAGGGCAAAACACAAGGTGAAATCTGTAAAGTTTATATTAATTGTTATGTTTATTTAAATAGATTTTTTTACTCAAATTATATATATTTTGTATTAAGTTTGATTTTTATTTACATTTTTTTTAATATAATTATTATTTGTAAGATATTTATTGTATTTATTTTTTATTTTGTTTTTCATTTCAATATTATCTAGGATTAATTTAGGTTTGATTTTACTGTGTGTAAGATTGAATTTAAAACTTAAATATTTAAACTTAAAATTTCAAAGTTTTAATCTTTCATTAGTTATTATGAGTCAATTTTATATGCTTTTGTGAATTCTTTTTTATGTCTTGACATTTATTTATATTCATTTGTGCAGTCAATTCATACATTAGATAAGACAAATGCATGCAAAAAGAGATAAATCATTAGAACATATTTCATTTTCTTAGAAACAAAGAATCATACATTATATTACAATCATATAGGTCATTTGCACAAATATGCATATTGCTCATTATTTGCTCAAATTTGTGAATTCAATCCATTTAGGGGGGTGACCTAGGAAAACTCAGCTCTAGTGACGTGACAGTCTCCACTAAGCTATTTATAAACACCACATCAATGTTAAGAAAATGCCTAGTATGCAACTTCAATATTGGAAAATTTATGAGATGGAATTTCTAGTATGAGTGCAAACAAACTATACCCACAAAATGGAAGTAGGACACATTTTCAATTCTCACATTAACCCTAGTAGAAAGAAATACAAATATGAGATCTATAAAAAAAATTAGCAACATAATGGCATGTAAAAAAAGAAATAAAGAGAGGAAGAAGAATAGACAAACCAAGAACACAAGATGTACATGGGGAAGACCCTTTAAGTATAGAATATCACTCTCTATAGAACTTAATTGATGTATTATTTAGCAACACCATCATGGTTGCATATGCTTCCAAGATCTTCATAAACATGGAGAATATCATTCTACTCTAGACAAAATTTGACAACTTAACCATGTAATAAAAAACTCATTTCTTATCAAGCCAATCACCCAAATAAATAGGAAATATCCAAATAGGGAACCATAAAATTTTTTATATGTTAGCATAAGAAGTATGTAGCCCACATCTCTATAACACAAATTCTAATTCATATGTCCAATTTTAAGCTGTAGACTAAAAATAAAATATAAGATGTTATCATAAGTTTATAGTGAACCCATTAACTTGGGCACCCCATCTAGTCATACTCCACCTTTAGCAAGATGCATTATGGCAAGCATAATAGACTATCATAAACTTGGTCAATATTATTGATCCACTTAGTAATTCCCCTCTTAAATTCTCTTATGGTTGTTATAGAATCTATTAACACACTTACAATGTCATGTATGCTCTAATACATATTACATGACATAATATTATCACATATTACTACATGACATGTGCACATGGTATGATGGCCAAGTCATAAGTGGGATAATCTCTTTCCTAAATAAGGTATAAATAATTTAAATAAGTATAATTAAAATAATTAATTCAAAATTGGGACTTGCAAGGTCTATGACATACCTAATCTCAACATTCCCCCACTTGGTGTATACCTTGTAAGAGAAAAAAGGAAGCTCCTACAAATCTATGAAGAACCAAGGATACCACCATGCTGTCCCATTGAACTCCACTATATTCATGAGATTCACATAAGCATCTATTGCAATCAAATTTAGAGAATACTCTAGAGAAACTTAACGAACTCTAAAGCATACTCAAATATATCTATAAGGACACATTATGCAACTCTACATCACATTCACTATAACTAGCCTCTACTCATTATCAAAGCATATATCCAAATCTCCAATTTCCTCCAAAATAGGATTTTGTATGCACCATATACTCTAGTCTAGTTAGAATAATAACTACAACCATTCACTCACGTCTAACTAACCCTAACCAATGCCAAAATATCTACTCATGAAATATCTTATAGCTCTCCGACTCCTTATATATTTCACCATCCTACTCAAAGGTATCACCTCACATGATCAGAAACACTCTAATGTGCAAAAACTTGGAGACACTTGGTACCACAATCTAGTTAAACCTATCTACCAAGACATATATAACTCCTTGAAATATCATTATATGAGAAGTGCTTGGTCTAGTATTGAACAAACCAACACAAAATCTACCAAAAAAAATATCATTAAAAATATATCTTATTTTTTTCCAAGAACATGGATAATTATTTTCACATTACAACAAAAATGCTACAAAATAAAGGGTACTCCCTTAAATAGTTTAATGCTCACTATCTTGTGTTTGGACTAAAAAAATCTTCCAAGTTGTCCACATAACAAAGGATAATTATTAAAGTTCCCCATAATGTTGCTAAATTTTTTAAGAAGTACAAGAATAATAAACTCACACAAATAGTGATCATAAAAGCTCCACATAAACCACAAACTGATTAAGAAAATAGGTGAAAATATTGCAATAAAATATTTCCAAAATGTATGCAAATTTAGAATTTTGATTTCATAACATTAGATTACCATAAAATATTATGTCGGGAGTCATATGTTAGCAAATATAAAAAAAATAAAAAATCATGAAGTAGCAATATATAACATAAAACTTATGTGGAGCAACCCTTTCAAGAAAAAATTCACCAAAGAAAAAGGACATGTTGTAATTCTCAATGAGTAAGATATAACAAAAAAAATCCACTCTACACTCTAATAGCATTTTGGAAGCACCTATGTACTTATAAAAAGATGATATCAAACTATTTTCTCACACCTCCAATATATTGGCAAAGATAGAGATTAAAACATTAATAGTTTGACTAAAATAATGGATATTAGAAGCATGGTATCATGAAAAAACCTCATATCCATGGTAGCACAACTAATGTATCTTAAAGTACCATATATGTGTACCCATAGAGGGATATTTGGCTCATAAATCCAAAATGATTTACATCCTCAATTGTGGTGCTTTATTTTGCAGATGATAAGTCATGTGGATCCCATCCATTATGAAAAAAATCTTTATTCTTCAATACTAGAACCTAGAATTGCAAAATAACATTTATTAAATCCAAAGTCAAATAGAACTACCACCTTAGTGATCCACCTCCTTGATGAATGTATATAGAATAATATCAAGATTCTAGGAGAAACTTAGCAATTACAAATAGGGTGAGTGCAAGAAGTTGGTTCCACAAGGGGGAAGTTTCGGCCAAAAAAATATCAAAAGGAATGGGAACCTATTTTTTAAAAAATTGATACCCATTTAAGAGTGGGATCCTAAACCTTGGATCAAGATCTCATTCCTAAATAGGTACCTATTCTAAAAATAGAATGGGTAGCCATTTTAAAGTGGGTAATCATTCTAAAAATAGAATGAGTACCTATTTTAAAATGGGTACCCATTATAAAAATTATATTTGAAATCCCAATCCACTTTTTTCTTAGGTTTTAGGATTGAGAAAGGTTTGGTAACCTAAATCTTAGCCTTTGACCTACAACTAAAAAAGTAAGGTAGATTCAAGAGAAATATCTATCTTTGACAATATACCTAATAGATTTTTTCAAAGATAATTTATGAAATTAAAACCCATTATAGATCATGATGTCTAGTTTTCAAATATATAATTTTTTAATATTTGATTATACTTTCTATTTTTAATTAATTTCTAAGCAAATTAGTCCATAAATTTGAAATATAATTTTTTTTATTTTTTAATAATTTTAATCTTTTTTTTGTAAGAAAAAATTATATGACATCAATCTGTAGACAATTCTCTACACAATCAAAAAAATGAAAAAAAAATGATTAGTTTAGGTAAAAAATTATGGTGTTTATACACATTGATTTTTGAAAATAGTAATGACAGCCAATAAAAAATCAATAAAAAATATTCAAAAAAATTACAAAATAATATCTCTATCAATCTTCAATTTCTTACATATCTTTCCCTAAAAGGAATTAGAAAAATAATTTTATGTAGGTAAAATTATGGTATTCGTACATGTTCATGGTATGGTAAACAAAAAATGACTTTTAAAAAGTTGTTTTTATATATTCCCATTAAAACTTAATTTGTATCATCTAGGTATTAGAATAAATTACATATGTGGAAACTAGATTCAAAATACTAAATTACATATTAGTGACTCTTTTAAGATTCGATGTGTAAGTGTTTCAAATTTTCAGTCCATGTGTGAAAAATTCTAAAAAATAGTAAAACACTTCCTCTTTTTGAACTTTCTATTCATCTAACTTCTTGCATCAACTTAATAGTTTATTTAGTTACATCCTAGGCATCCATGTACACCTTCAAAGAGTGTTGGGGAGACATAAAATATACATAATATTTACATATAATTAATAACACCTTAATCCTAACACTTAGACAACATTATACATTTAAAAGGACATAAATGAATCAAATAAAAGATTTAAGACTCATGAACTATTACACTTAGAGAACTTATTTTTTTATCATTAGATTTTTGAGGGATCTATAAAAATTTCATGAGTGTCAAACTTCTACAATAAAACTTTACCATTCTCTACCATTTCCTAAACAAAGTGATACTAAAAATCATCACGCTTATAATGAGCATGTTACATGGAAATCTTGGCCAACCAAATAAAAATATAACTATTGCAACTAATTAGATACCAACCTTTTAATAAAAATAATATATATTCAATTTCTTTGTAACCATTCCATCTCCTTATAGGCATGCATAACAAGCATATTCTTTCTTTTTGGTAGTGGATAAAGCAAATTTGTAATACACTCATCCACTTCATGGTATTACCAAATAAAGAGAACAAATAAACACTAATGGACCTCCAACTATCCAAGTCACTTAATCTACATCCACAAAGCCCTAAAGTTATAAAGACATACCCACATCATTAGTTCATGATCAAAAAAATATTAATCAAAAGTCCCTAAAAATTATTTGAAAACCTTCTTAACATATTTGAATGATCCTTATCAAGGATAGACATAAGCCTACTCAAAAATTCCCCTATTAGGGTGATATCTATCCTAGTACAAACCATTGCATATATTAGGATGCCAATAATACTAGCATAATGCATGCTAAACGTATCCTTAAAATAATATTCCAACTTAGGAAACATATTTGAATAAAACTTGGTGTTAGCATGATATAGAATACTAATAGATTTGTAAGAATGCATACTATACCACTACAAAATGGTGTCAACATACTTACTCTAATTTAACTTAATATTTTTATGTACTTGATACTTGTTGATTTCCATATAAAGAATGAATTGTTAGTCCACAAATTATATTTAATATTAAATTTTCTAGAAAGCTAATTTTTTATCTCCATAATCATAAGCTTGTTGTTACCAATAAGCAACATGACATCCACATATAACAAAATGACTGTAACTTGATCATCAATAATTTTAACTAAACACAATGATCTTCCTCATTACTAGGAACACCTAAACTCAATAAAAAGTAATCAAACTTCCAATATCATATTCTAGGCTACTCTTTTATAATTTAACTTTTAGGTTGTCACATATAAATCTATTCCTCAAGGCTACATGGAAGAAAACAATCTTAACATCCATTTTCTCAATGCTAAAATCATAAGGTTTAGTATTAGAAAATGGAGATCTAATATAAGTTAACATAGTAATATAAGATAAATTTTCATTGAAATTGGTTCCCTCTCTCTAGGAGTAGCCACTCGCCATTATTCATATCTTATACCAATATAACCATTTGTTTACTCCAATCTTCTTATATTATACACCCAATTGCAACCAATTAACTTTTTTGTCTTAGGAAAACTTATAAGATCTCAGGAATTATAACCATCTAGGGTCATCATCTCCTCCTATAGAGTGTGCATCCAAGACTTAATATCTACTAAAAATAAATACTCCCTAAAATGTATAGGTATTTCATATGTACTTAATCAAGAAAATATATAATAAAAATATGGATAGTCATTGATTCACTAACACCCAATGCCCACCACTCAACTACCGTACTCCAACCACTCCATCATACCAACGCCAAGTAATCAACTAAGAGGTACCACCCACTCAATTGACACACTACTGTTAGGGTTAGAGATGGCAGATATCTAACAATTAAATGCATATTTAAATAATAAACAGAGAAACTAAAACATACACAGAATAAATCATAACACAGAGAATTTAACATGGTTCACCCAATCTGGGCTACATCCACCAAACCGCAACCATCCAATACTTTTATTATCCAGTGCAAAACCTATTACAATCTTGTGAATAATCGTGTCTTTCCTCATACTTTAACCCCCATTCCAACCCCTTTTAACAATCTTTTAGAAGCTTCCAGAATTAGGGTTTTACAAAGTCAGTTTTCTTTCTTTTTCAAAGATTTTTCCTTTTTCGCTGATGACACGAAAAAAATGGCAAAATAAATTTTTTGGGGGCTGCGCCCTCGAACCCCCGCCTGGGGCCAGGCTCGGCCCTGGACCTCAGCGAGGACAGGGGGTGGGGTGTACAGTATACCATGGGCTATATAGTATAGCATGATTAGTCACCACATACCAACAATCTCCCACTTGGAGACTAATCAGGGTCCACACCATCATAACCTCCCACTTGAAGACTGATCCTGGACAACACTGCTACACTTACAACTCCCACTGGAAATAACGACCTTGGACCCTGCTGTTTTGTTATACTTGAATTCAACCTTGAAGGCCAACCGAAACTAAAGAGGAGCTCAGCTTCTCCCTTGGCACCGCCTTCGTAAACATATTTGCTGGATTGACATCTATATGAATCTTGGCCAGCTTGACCTGTCCATCTTCCAACACCGACCGAATGAAATGATATCTCAATTGTATGTGTTTTTTTTTAGAATGCAAGGCAGAATTCTTTGCAAGATGTATAACACTCTAACTGTTTGTAAATAAGTAATTTCCATCTTGTTGTTTTCCCAACTCATCCATGAACAATTGCAGCCATATCATCTCCTTTGCTGCCTCTGTTGCAACACATACTCTGCCTCTGTGGTGGATAAAGCAACCACCTTTTGCAATCGAGAAATCCAACTCACTGCTGTCCCACCAACTGTAAATACATAACCTGTGGTACTTCGCCTGGTATCTATATCCCCTACCAAATCTAAGTCAACATAGCCTTTTAAATCAGTATTAGAGCCCTTAAAACATAAACACTTATTGGAGGTACCTCTCAAATACCTGAGAATCCATTTTACTGCATTCCAATGCTAAAATCTAGGATGACTCAAATACCTACTAACAACTCCTATGTCATGTGCAATATCCGGTCTCGTGCATACCATGGCGTACATTAAACTTCCTAAAGCTGAAGCATATGGTACCTTGGATTTTTTCTTCCTCCTCTTGTGTCTTTGGACACATATCCTTAGTCAATTTAACATGACTAGGCAAAGGTGTGTTGACAACTTTTGCATTCTTCATATGAAATCTTTGCAACACCTTTTCAACATAATTAGCTTGAGATAAAAACAATTTTCTATTTATCCTATCTCTACAAATTTTTATACCAAGGATTTGTTTTGCTGCCCCCAAATCCTTCATAGCAAAAGATTTTGCTAACTATTGTTTTAACTCACTTATGTGATCCATGTTAGACCCAGCTACAAGCATGTCATCAACATATAAACATAAAATAATGTAGCTGTTATTATCCAACCTCTTAAAATAAACACAATGGTTAGAATTACACTGTTGTAGCCTTGCTCAGCCATAAAACTATCAAATTCAAATACCATTGTCGAGGTGCTTGCTTCAAGCTATATAAACTTTTCTTCAATCTGCAAACTAGTTTCTCCTTACCTTTGACCTCAAATCCTTGTGGCTGTTCCATATATATTTCTTCTTCCAAATCACCATGGAGAAAGGCTGTTTTAACATCAAGCTGTTCTAAATGCAAATCTTCAGCAGCCACAATACTTAAAACAATACGAATAAAAGTCATTTTAACAACAAGAGAAAAAATCTCATTGAAATCAATACCCTTTTTCTTTGCAAATCCCTTTACAACTAATCTGGCTTTAAATCTTTTCTTACCTCCATCCTCCTCTTTTAGCCTATAAAGCCTTTTTACCTACAACCAACTTGCATAATTCCCAAGTCTAATTTTCCAGCAAGGAGTCCATTTCTTCTTTCATTCCATGCTCCCACTGAACCTTGGTATCCACCTGCATAGTTTCATCATAGTATTCTGGTTCACCAGCATCAGTTAACAAAATAGTATACAAAGAGGGAGAGAATCTTTCTGGAGGTCTACTTATCCTTGAAGATCATCTAACATGATTTTGTGGTATTTGTTGCTGCTATTGTTGCCTAGCATGAGGAACCACTGAAACATTATTGTTGAGAATATCATCCAACACTACAGAGTCATTTTCTTTGTTCTCATGCTGTAGCAACAGATCTTTGTACAACAGTTTTTCATTGAATATGACATCCCTGCTTCTCACAATTTTTTGATTTTCAAAATCCCAAAGCCTATAACCAAATTCATCAATGCCATATCCAATAAATACACATTTCTTTGATTTTGCATCAAGCTTAGTTCTATTTTCAGAATCTACATGTGCAAATGCTTCACAACCGAAGGTTGTGATAAAAAAATAACTCACCTTCTTACCCTTCCATGCTTCCTCTGGAATACCACAACCCAAAGGATTAGAGGGACCTCTATTGATTAAATAAACAGCAGTGTTTACAGCCTCTGCCCACATTTTTAAAGGCAGCCAATATATGCAATCTCATAGTGCATGCTCCATTATCGTTCTATTCATGTGCTCAACCACTCCATTTTCCTGTGGAGTCCTTGGAACATTTTCTGCCTACGAATACCATTAGAGGAACAATAATCTTCAAACTCTTTACTGCAATACTCACCACCATTATCAGATCTGAGACATTTTATCCTTTTGCCCGTCTCATTCTCAACCAAGCTTCTCCATTTTTTAAAAGTTTCAAATACATCATATTTTTGCCTAAGGAAATAAATCCATACCTTCCTAGTTGCATCATTAATAAATGCAACATAATCTGAAACCCACTTAGAGAAGATGCGAGCTGGATTCCCATACATCGCGCTGCACAAAGCAATTTCTCATCTTTCTTTTTCTTCCCATCCTTGAGAAAACTAACTCTCTTTTGTTTTCCATAGACACAACTTTCACATAAATCCATATTAACACATTTTAGACCTGGTAAAACATTATTTGAATGAAGTAATTTCATACCTTTTGCACTCTTATGCCCAAGTCTATTATGCCACAGTGCTGATTCAGAGTGCACATCAACTATATGATCTTTTACCTGCTGAACTGCAGCAACTGTTCCTGAAGATTGACCCTTTTTTGTAACAATTAAAGTAGAAGGAACAATATGACTTGTACAAAGATATAATGTGCCTACTTTCACACCTTTTGCTACTACTAAGGCACCCTTTGTGACCTTCCAATTTTTATCACTAAATGTAACAACACAACCTTCATCATCTAGTTGCCCTGTTGAAATTAAATTTCTGCTTAACTTTGGAACATGCCTTACCTCACGTAGTAGCCAATGATTCCCATTCTGCAACTTAATCTTGATTCTTCCCTTTCCAACAATCTGACAGGGTTCATTATCTCCTAAATAAACCAGCCAAAAATTCCCTTGGACATAATCAAGAAAATAACTTCTATGGGGGTAGCATGAAAAGAAGCCCCTGAATCTAACACCCAAGAATCATCACCATTATCAAGGGAAAGAATCAAAGCATCCTCATCAGATTTATTACTTACCACATTTGCCTCTTTGCTTCCTTCTTGACATCTCCATCTCTTTATTTTTAAAGGACTGACCAATCTTTCTTCAAATGAAATTTGGCTTACCACGATTACACCTGCGTCCCCTCTTGTCTCTAGATTGGACCTTTTTGTCCTTTGATTTTTAATTGACTTCCCATAATTTCCAAATTGTTTCCTCTCAGCGTTTCTACCCACTTTACGCATTCAAAACCTTTGCGTGTGGATGTTTCCACGGAGCTTTTCCCTCTGAATTTCCTCCTCCAAAGAAATAACACCAGCAACATCATCAAACTTCAATGTATTTGAACCAGAAATAGAATTGCTAATAGCCATTACCAAGCTATTCCAGCTTTCAGGCAAATAACACAAAATCAAAAGAGCCCTAACTTCTTCATCAAAGTTTACTTTTAGAGAAGTTAATTGACTGTGATTGTATTAAACTCATTCAAATGATCAGTAACTGACCCACCTTCTACCATTTTCATATTAAACAAACACTTCATAAGAAATACCTTATTTGAAGTGGAAGGCTTTTCATATAACTTAGCCAGGGTTTCCATCAACTCTTGGAACATGGCACAACATTGTAATATTGGATACCCGCAGAGTTATTGCAGGGGATAAGCCGAATCGCCAAAGAGCCTTTCTATCCAAGATCTCCCAGTCCTCATCTGACATTGTTGTAGGTTTCTTGGCTTTCCCTTCCAATGGCCGCCATAAATCCTTTTGATAGAGATAGTCCTCCATTTGCATCTTCCATAATTGATAGTTCTGCCCATTAAACTTCTCAACCTTCTTACCCTTGTCTGCCATTGCTCCCACTCAACCATGAGACTCCCACTCAGCCGTGAGACTTTCCTATAGACGATAATCAAAACACAACTTCGCTCACGATGCCACTTGTTGGGGTTAGAGATGGCAGATATCTAACAATTACGTACAAATTTAAATAATAATGAGAGAAGCCCAAAACATACAGATAAATCCTTGACCACGAGAATTTAGCATTGGTTTACCCAATCGGGCTACATCCACGAACCCGCTGACCATCAATGCTTTTTATTATCCGGTCTGAAACCTATTACAATCTTACGAATAATCATGTTTTTCCTCATACTGTAACCCGTATTCCAACCCTTTTAACAAGCTTTTAGAAGCTTCGAATTAGGGTTTTACAAAGTCGGTTTTCTTTCTTTTTGGAGATTTTTCCTTTTTCGTTGACGACGTGAAAAAAAAATGGCAAATTTTTTTTTTCGGGGGCTGCGCCCCCGAACCCTTGATTTTTGAGGGTTGTCGCCCCCAAACTCCTGCTTCTTGGGGGCTGCCACCCCCACCCAGGGCCCAGCCTGGCCCCAAACCCCGGCGAGGATAGGGGGCCAGGGTGTATAGTATACCATGGGCTATATAGTATAGCATGATCAGTCGCCACATACCAACAACTACTTGGGAACTGCCCAAAATTAACTAGCTTATGATTGTTACAATACCATCTCCCATAAGCATTTTAAATATAAGAGGTGAAATACAAGAATTCTTTTCTTGGCCACATGAAGAGCTTCTTACAAGAACTTTTTGAAATGCAAGATGATTTTACGATCTTCATAGTGATGTAGCTATTTTCTACTCATGATGCTTAGTTTTTCTATTTCAAATAATTTTTATCAAACCTTTTATCACACAATACCTATTTGATATCATTAGATTTCCATAATTTGATGAAACAAATTCAATTGTGAGTCTTATTTTTTAAAAGTGCATTTTTTGTACTTCATTATTTATTTATTTTCTCTCATTATATTCTAGAGTTTATGCTTTCAACATATTCTCATGTTTTTAGACCTCTAGAAACCTAAAAGGATAAGTGCAAGATGTTGGGTCCACTTCTAGGGGAATGTTTATGCTTAAAAAAATCCCCAAAAAAAAAGCACCCATTTAGGCTCAAGCTCTATAACCTAAATTTTCAAAACAAGTACCCATTTGTTTTTTAAAATAGGTATTATGATTCCACCACCAACTCCTATTGACACTACAATTTTAGTTTCTTCATTTAAAGATTCTAGTAGTTATTCAAAATAGGACGTCTTATGGGATGCATCTAGTGTAGTCACATAACATGCACTTCACCTATTTCTCTTATAAAGTTTAAATATTCTTCACCAAAGGATTCATGTGATTATTTACAACATGAAATCTCTTAAGATGAAAATAATGACCACATGGTATGCATCAATATTTCATATCTATTCACTTAATCTTGAATAGTAATGCTCTTTATTTAGGCCTAGGACTCCTAATTTTCCACATGCCACCTCTCAACATTGAAATTGGGACCATTGTATAACTTCTAGAGACATATTTTATTTTTCTTCTATTATATTGTTTTTCTTAAATGTGAAGAGCTTCAACATTCACCTTTGGATTTATTTCATCCTAAGATAAGAAATATTTCATCCACTATCAAAACAAGATGCATCACATCTTAGGGGTTGGCTACTCTCTCTCTCTTCACATTTCTCTCTTTTGAGGGCTCTCTCTCTCTCTCTCCCTCACTCCCTCCCTCTTTAAAGTGCATCATTGTACTAGGGTACCTAACATGACCTTGTTGCTAGAACTCATTTATATTTCATTCTAAATTACACTAAAGGGGCATGCTGGTGTAAATATTTTACTTCATCTAGGATAGATTTTATTCAAAGTGTAATACACATCAATGAGATAGAACATTAGTAGACCAACTTGTGGTAAATTCCATCACATGAAATATGAATAGAGACACTACACAAACACTAACAACATGTCCACTAAGTTGTAGGAGTAAAAACAACAATGTAAAGAAATGTAACACATTTTTTGGACTAGTCTTTACAAGCTACCAAACTGCCAACCCATAAAAATTACTAGAGACCTCCTTGAAAACATTGCTGACCTAAAAATATAAGAGTAAAGCACTGAATCCCAAATCACAAGACCATATCTTCAAAGATGGAGTAATATGGAGCATTCTCCTAAGTAGTCTTCAAAGCAACTTCTAGTAGCATAAAATTTCACCAATATCCAATAACAAAAACTTCCTTTTAGCAACACATGCTTCCTTAGCAACAATAGGAGAAAGAGCATACAAGTGATCCAATTTTTTTTTGTGTATGAGGGTCTTTCTTACACTTCTAGGGTTTTGGACCTAAAAGGAGAGCGGTACCAAAAATATTAATGGCTTGCTCAAGAACAAACCCTTAAGATTCCAATGCAGAGGGGATCGAAATATGTCAAAGGGGATTGTCTCGAGAGCATACAATTGAACCAAAGTTTTTTTTGTATGAGGGTCTCTCTTACACTTCTAGGTTTTTGGACGTAAAAGGAGAGAGGTACCAAAAATCTTAATGGCTCACTTAAGAACAAACCCTTGAGATTCCAATGCAAAGGAGATTGAAATATGTCAAAGGGGATTGTCCCAAGGGCTGAAAATTGATAAAAGAGATTAACTTAGAAATGTAAACCTAGAAATATAAGATGTTTGAAAACACACTATGAAATGCAAAAAGACTTAGAGAATTACTTAGAAATACAAATAAAGCAAAACAAAAAGCTATAAAATAGAGAGTGTACACCTAGAAACTTGTAGAGGGTAGAATGAAGACTGGAAATGTTGTTGATCCTAAAATTTTGACCTACTGGGACACATTCACCATTTTGGACGAATTGGTTCTAGATTTGGAAAACTATACCAAAGCCTGTTTTGGGAAAATGGGTATCTGAATCCACAAAAGTCTCCAAAAAACATGTATAGTGGGACTCATTTGCCACTAATGGAGAATGAGTCCACTTTTACATTTCTAAAAACTCAAAACTATAATTTGAAGCTCTTAGTCTACTCTTCCTATTCCTCCAGGTGTCCAGATCTGAAACCATGCTTTTTGGCACTATAAGTCACTTTTTATGAATATTTTAACCTTGCCAATAGGGATATGTATCTAACAATTTTTCAACCTATTCTTCAATCATCTCCAATCCTTGAATGTACCTAGATCTGCAATCACCCAAATAAATAAAACAAAAGTGTTGATTGTTAGGGCATGTGGAATTTCCTTCGTCAAAACCCTTTTAGGTAATTAAACTAAAATGATGAAATAAGATAATGAAGCATGAAATATTAAACAATATAATTAGAGGCTTTGCATTATGATGGATCTTGAATTGATAGAACAATGGATGAAGAATATGCCCTTGAATGCCTTAGAAAACTATCTTGATGACCTTGTGAAGACTAAAAATGCTAAACCCTAGCTTGCTTGACTTGAGATGGGTAATGAATGAATGAAATAATGATTAGAAGTTAGTTTATATAGGAAATCCATCCAAATTATCTTTAATTTGATCTCCAAGGCTGAAATTGAAGAAAATTAAACTTAAAACCTATTTTTTCCTGCTCAAACCTTGAAAATAGCTCAAATGGGACTCATTCACCATTCTAGGTTAATCAGTTCCACTTGTATGGGACTCATTTTCCCAAAGTAGTGAATGGGTTCCAAAGGGGCTCTTTTGCTAGCTAGGATGTCAAGGAGTGAAGAATTTTAGCTTTAATGTTGTTCTAGTCGAGTCTTTGATCAAATATTCCTTGGGATGCACAATATGGGATCATAGGGTCCTATTAATGATGATATAAAGGGTGATTAGGGATAAGGGAAAAAATTTCAATGTGAAAGTGTGCTTAAATACACTCTACAACATTAAAATTAGGTCCACATAGCATATAAAGGCACACAATCCATTGTGAATGTCTAAAACACATTACAACACTAGAATAAAACTAAGTTTAATTTACAAGCCTTTAGAGATTAATGTGAGAATGTAATTAAATACATTTTACACTATTGAATTAAGGAAAAGATGGGTCCATTAGACTTTAAATGCTTAATAAAATTCTAGAAAAGTGTGAAATTCATTTACAACACTTAACAGCATCTTTACAAGACATTGATCAGTGCATTTTATTTAGTTTGCAAGGGCCCAAGACCTAATGTGAATGTGTAAAACACCTCACAACACTAGATCAAGGTTTCATTAAGTCCAATTTATCATTAATTATTCCCATATCAAGTGTGAAAATTTCTAGAGATCCATTTTTCTATGCTACATTTATCTCTCACTTTAGTGAGAGGTTGAACTTGCTTCAAACTCACACTAAAGTAGACATTCAAGAGGGGTCCAAGTTCATAGATACAGATGGTATAGGATAAAAAGTAACGAGGAGATGATCAAGCCCCCAGGATTGAAGATCCCAAGTCAAACAATCATAAGCAAAAAATGACACACATAGGGTGTATAATATGCAACAAAACAAGAGACACAATCATGCAATGCATATAAATAAAAGAAAGAAAAATGAGTAATAAAAATGAGGTGGATCAAGGATGAGCTCACTGTGGGGCCACAAAACATTAGGTCATCCTCAGGGTGAGTTATCCCAAAGAAGTGGTTTAGTGAGAAATTCATGCTAGTGTGTTAGCTTCCCATTGTATAATGAGAAAGTCATGCTAGTGTGTTAACTTCCCATCGTATAATGAGAAAGTCATTCTAGTGTGTCAGCGTCCCATCATATTAACCATACCAAATTTATCCTCTTGATAACTTTGATAAGGCACCATAATGAAAAAGATTTTGTAAATGCTTTTGAATGTCATGTAAATATTTATCTTTTTAAAGGGGACTTTTCGTTGTTCACATAAGGTCTTCATCTTAGGGAGCATTGTGCCTAATCTCTCCAAGAGAGGACGATTCAAAGTATTAGATCATTTCCCATGGGATGCCTGATTCATATCATTCCATGTTAGTATCTATACCATACACTTTTGGATGACATCAAACCCAATGACACCACCAAGAAGAGGACACAAGGTATGTGCAAGATCATGATGGGCCAAAAAGTGGCAATATTATGGGTATTTGTAGGGTATGTGGATGGCGACTTTTTTTTACCCAAAATTAATGACACAAAAAATGATTTTTAGAGGAGATTCTAAGATTTCCACCAATATAAATTATTCTTTAGTTTGAATTTAATAAATAATTATTATTCATTTTCTATTAAAATTACAACTAAAGTCCTGATCGATAAGCTGATTGAAAAATATCTATAACTTTCAAATGGTATCACATTTTTTGAATCCAAAACATGCATCACATTCTATGCTTCATATACTATACGATTAAAAAAATAAAACTTAAATTTCATGCAGTTTTGACAAAGTTAAGGTGGTCAGACATATGAGTTTTTATATATTTTTTAAGTTGTAATAAAAAATTCATAATTAATTATTTACTTGGAAAAATATTACAAAAAATATGCATCACATCTGGACATGAGTCCTCTACTTATATATACAATTTTATAAAATAATAATATCATTTTATTATGGTTAGGGTGGTCAGACAGACACCTACTTCTTATTTTTTCTTTGAAATTTAAGTACTACTGCATTGAAATTTCAAATTTTCACCAAATAGATTTTATTTATTTTAAAATAAACCTAGCAGTTTAGAAAATACATTCAATTTTCTATAGATTCTATTCTTACATATTTTTGAAATAATTTAGATAACTTATTCAAATTTTTACGTCAAGTTGCGTAACACTGATTTTTCTAAATTTTTTACCACTTAAGGGCCTGTGTTTTCCATGATGATCCTGCACATACCCCGCATCACAAGAAAAAATAAAAATCATGCCCTTAAATTTTTTTAAAATATGTCATCTATTTATGCCCCCACTTTAAAGCGGTTGCTATACCATCACCATGAGAAATTACTTTAAAGTAACCAATGAAAGAAGACATGAGAGCCAACCTGGAAAGCCTTGTGCCAAGTCATATGTTTTTGGATTGAGTTGCATCATGAATAAGTATGTCAGATGCAAGTCAACCTAAGGCATGTCATCCACATCCCAAGATTTCTCTTATATGTTCATTAAAGGTTAATGACTAGCCAAGAGAGACAATGACAAGTGACATATGGGGATAAGGCTGCTAATCCCTTGTCCCCACTTAGTGTAGGACAAAGGTGAGATTGGAATGGATGATGACATGTTTCTCCTTGTGATGAATGTAATACATGAAAATATGGCAAGGAGCAACAACTAATATTATTTATCATGATGAGTAAACAAATTTTATGCTTGATACATATTTAATGAGATATCTATCAATTTAGGATGTACCAAGGTTAAGGATTTCTTAGAAGAATTGTTTGTGATAGTGTTAACATTGGATGAAGGTTTTCTTTTTTAGGGACAATAACCAAGATCATTAGGCTTTATAGCATCACATAATTTTCCAAGTTTCTTCAAAAGTTCAAAAAATCTTCCAAAAAGTTTGTCATATTTGTTGGATTTGGTGGTTGTTTAATTTCATCAATTTTTTCTTAGATGTTGTCTTTGCTTTTAAGGTGGTTGAAGCAGATGCTATTGAATTTTTTATTACTATTACTAGTTTCTTTTTTTCCCTTTTTAGACTTTTTTTTGTTCTCATGTATTCCCCCATGGATGTAGAAATGAAATCAAAGGTTTTCAAAGCCTCTTCCAATAACTTTGTGGCTTCTTCAATTTTTTTTTTCTTTCTATATCTTTTTTCTTGGTAATGATCATAGCACATGTAACCTTTTTCTTTTGAAGAGTAGAAGGTGACTTGTCATAAACTCCTAACATTTTCTTCAAGGCTTGATCCATATCAAGCAATCTAGGATGCTTGAAAGTGAGGGTGATTTTTGGTTTGCACATGATAGTGTTGATGTTTACTTGTACCATGATACCTTCCCTATTAGGATATTTTTTAGGAGAACTACAAATGAGATGTTCATGACATTCAATGTTTGGTTCTTTAATATTGTCTTCATCACAAGTAAGGGAATGATCCATGGTTGGATTTTCTTGATTGGCACTAATGGTATTTCTTTGTTCAATAATGGTGTTCTCATGATTCTCATTGATGGGATCTTGTAAAACCATAATATCTTCTTTACCAATAGGAGAGATATTAGGAGAGGGGGAAATTTGATTGTTGTCCAAAATATAATCCTTGTTTGCTAAGGTATCATTCTATTATACCATAATATTTACCCTAGGAGGATAGCTCTTTGGAAAGTGACAAGCAATAGGTTCATCAAATTTCATGGTTGGATTTGATAAAGTAGCTTCATCACTCATAGGTGAGGCATAAAGAGAAGGATAACTATGAGTTTCATGGCTACCAATGAGTGGCCATGATTTTTCCTTCATTTGTCATAATTTCTTTGCAAGGGGGAGAAGGAGGAAGACAAGCAAGAATTTCATGATTTTCAATTATTGTATCTTCTTTCACTAAGATACCTTCGTTACCAATGGGAAAGATATTAGGAGAACAACAATTATGATTATCATGATTATCGATGTTTGCATCCTTTTGTGTCAAATCTTTAGTGGATGATCCTAGTGAGAGGAAGTCCTCATGTGCTTCATGTAACATGTCTAAGTCATCACTACTAAAGGGCATGCACATGATATGCTTTTTCCAAATTGAATCATTTTTGAATTATTTCTTTTGACGTTTTCTTGTTTGTTTTGATTTTCTAATGAATGTGATCTAAATGAACAAGGAACTAATTCTGAAAATGAAAATTGCAAAAATCTAATGCTATCCATAATTGCCATGAATTTAAACAATGATTATTTTTAATGATTTAAAAGTAATAAAGGCTATGCAAACTTAAAATGAAATGTAAAGCAATAGGATGAAATGGAACTTTTCAGACTTCACACAAGGTAATGTACTGATTATATTATGCAATGATGCAAAATGGAAATTAAGCAATGCATGAATTGAGCTAAATTAAGCTAGATTTAGTTCCAAGGGGAATTTTTTTCAAAATTTTCTAAAATTTTACTTGTTTTTTATGCTTTTTATGTTGTATGACCTGAATAATAAATGAAAATATAGCTTTCAGATGTTTCCCAATGGTTGGAGATGCAAAAATGTAACCTATATGCACTTTCACTAATGAAAAATTTTGAGACCCTAAAATGCTAGTTAAACAATGCAAGATGTAATGCAATGTTAATGAAAGTTATTCCTAGGATGTGAATGCATTCCCAATCAAAAATATTATGCTCTAAATGCATGTTTACCAAAATGAACCAAAGATTTTTGGATGTAAAGGTCTCTCTTACACTTCTAGGCTTTTGGACCTAAAATGAGAGAGATGTACCAAAAATATTAATGGCTCACTCAAGAAGAAACCCTTGAGATTCCAATGCAAAGGAGATTGAAAATTTTCAAAGGGGATTTTCCCATGGGACGAAAACTTATGAAAGAGATTAACTACTAAATGTAAACCTATAAAATGCATGATGCTTGAAAACACACTATGAAATGAAAAAAGTCCTAGACAATGAATTAGAAGTACAAATAAAGAAAAAAAGGGTGCACTTGGAAACTTGTAGAGGCTAGATTCAAGACTACAAATGCTACTAATCTTCAAATTTTGACCTACTAGGACTCATTCACCATTTTGGATGAATTAGTCCAAGATCTAGAAAACTGTATTAGAGCCTGTTTTGGGCAAATGGGTATTTGAATCCACAAAACTCTCTAAAAAATAGGTATAGTTGGACTCATTCAACACTAGTGGTGAATGAGTCAACTTTGAATTTTTTGAAAACTCGAAAGTGGAATCTAAGGCTTTGGGTCTACTCTTCATGTTCCTCTAGGTGTCTAAATCTAAAACCTTGATTTTCGGCACTATAAGTGACTTTTTGTGAAGATTTTAACCTGTCCAAAAGGGAGATGTATTTAACAAGTTTGCAACTGATTCTTCAATCATCTCCAAGCCTTAATTGTACCTAGATCTGCAATCACACAAAGAAATAGAATAAAAGTGTTGATTGTTGGGGCATGGGGTTTCTCTTGGTGAAACCCCTTTTAGCTAATTAAACTAAAATGATGAAATAAGATAATGAAGCACGAAATGTGGAACAATATAATTATAGATTTGCTATGATGACAGATCTTGAATTGCTACAATAATGGATGAAGAATCTACCCTTGAATTCCTCAAAAAACTATCTTGATAACATTGTGAAGACTTAAAATGCTAAACCATAGCTTTCTTCACTTGAGATGGGTAATGAATGAATGAAATAATGATTAGAGGTTTTTTAATATAGGAAATCCACCTGAATTCCCATTAATTGATCCCCAAGGCTGACATTGAAGAAAATTAAACTTAAAACCTAATTTTTCTCATTCAAACCTCAAAAATAGCTCAAATAGGACTACATTATAGGTGAATGAGTCCCGATTAGATGGGACTCATTCACCAAAGGTGGTGAATGGGTCCCACAAGGGCTATTTTTCTAGTTAGGATGTTGGGGAGTGAAGAATGTTAGCTTTTATGTTGTTCTAGTTAGGTCTTTGATCAAAATATGCCTCAGGATGTGCAATATGGGTCATAGGGGCCTCTTAATGATGATATAAAGGGTGATTAGGGATAAGTACATAAAGTTAGATGTGAAATTATAATTAAATACACTCTACAACATTAAAATGAGGTCCGCATAGCCTAGAAAGGCATAAGATCCATTGTGAATGTTTAAAACACATTACAACACTAGATTAAAACTGAGATTAATTTACAAGCCTTCCAGATTAATGTGAGAATGCAATTAAATACATTTTTCAATATTGAGTTAAGGAAAAAATAGGTCCACTAGACTTTAAATGCTTAATAAAAGTTTAGAAAAGTGTTAAAGTCATATACAACACTTTACAACACCTTTACAAGACATGGATGAATGCATTTTATTCAGTTTGCAATGGCCCAAGACCTAATGTGGATGTGTAAAACAACTCAAAACACTAGATCAAGGCATTATTAAGTCCTTTTTATCATTAATTATTCCCATATCAAGTGTGAAAATGTTCAAATATCCATTTTCTATGCTACAACAACATACCAAAGACCATCAACAACATGTCACCAACTTTAGCATTACTTCTAATGCCCCTCTTAATGCTTCTAAATCTTATCTTAATATATCATCATGATATCATCTTTGTTGATAGTAAACATCCTCAATACTACTTTAATTGATAGCAAACAAGGCATGGCACCCAACCATGAATATCAACATCATCTCTATTAGTACAAAATTTTAGTATACCATCAACATACAAATGTAAGCATCAATGACAACCCAAATTGAGTGTTTGCATCAATGACAAATAATTACAAACATAGGTAACATATGTGCAAAAAAGTTACCAATGTATGCTAAAAGTATAATTATTTTAAAAGATGAGAGGTAATAAAACACACCATTACAATCTATGTGGAAAAGTATGCACTTTAAAAAAAAAACTCCAAAAAAAGAGTCCTTATAAAAAAATTATGGTCTTTCAAAGCTCCCAAAATTGGAACTACATAGCTAGATCACTGAAAATAAAATTATGAAAAAATAGAAGTGCAAAGTGAAAATCACTTGTACCATCACAAAGAGCTTGAAATTCTAGCTCTTTTTTTGTAAAATTGTCTAAAAAGGAGTTTTTAATGTGCAAATATGAAGTCTTTAAAGATGGTCTTCAAAATCCAAACTGCCAATACTGAAGAGGGAAAAAAATAAAGGTCTTGTTGATATCGTCATGATGTCAACACCTAATTTGACAAAATTGTCACCAAATACGAAGATTTTCCAACTCTAGAGGTATATCCAAACAAAAATATACCTCTACATAAAATAACCATGGTAACTTTGGAGGTGCCACCAAATTTAGAGCTTCTAAATATATAATTGAAAATTTTCCTCCATGGCTAGAGTACTATTTTCTCTGAAAAAGGAAAAATAATTTTCTAATTTTCTAATTTAAAAAAGAAGTTAAAAACATTTAAAAGAAACTTTAAAAAATAATATTAAAATGTGTATGTTTGGAGGGGCAGTGGGGCTGGCTGAAACCCCATGGCAGCCCATGTAAAGGGGTGCAAACTCCAAGGTGTTATCATCCCTATTAAAGGGGGTGAAACCTTTGGGTAACATGCCCTTTAATGGGGTGGTCCCCAAGGGAATATTGTCTTTGTTACGGTAGGGTTGTACACCCCAGAAATTAAAAAATGGACTTTTAAAATCTTTAATATTATTTAATTTATTTATTTAATTGTATGAGAGCCACATTAATGGTAGTAGTAGCACACAAACTTACAAACATTACATTTTCTCAAAAATTGCATGGAGATCAAGATTGTGTATTAATAGTATTCATATAGATTTGTCCATCTATATGTACTAGCATAGTGGCAATATAGTTCACCCAAAAAAATCTTCAAAAAATTTCCATCACCAAACCCTTTAATGACTTATATAAAAATAGAGGTTTTAAACCTTCTAAGCATAATTATGAGGTTTATTTCTCTCTAGGAGACACCTTGTAAAATTATCTTGCTAAAACCCTAAAAAATGAGAAGGGATTTGGTGATTCAACACTTTAATACCATGTTGGAAGAATGAAAAGCCTCATAGGAGCAAGAATCTAACTAGCAAGATCAATTACCTTCTACATGAAAGAGATAAAATGAAAGAATTGTTATATTACCAAAAAAATATTGAATATAAAATAATAAGATGGCTTTGCTATAAAGACAAGAGTCCAACCATAAAAAAATTAAGATCATGACAAGTGTCTAAATCATATGACTTGAAACACAAAAAATAAATGACATAAGCAAACTTAAGTGGTAAGGTGTGAATAATTCCTAAAGTGAAACCAATTAGATAAAATACTTTTTCACAATAATATTTGAAATAATATGTTTAACAAAATATAAAGATAGCATAAATATAATAAAGTTAGTTTTCATATCTTATTTGTGTGGGTTCTTTATTCTAAAATCTAAAAGAAAGTATAATAAAATATTAAATTATACTTTCCTATTCTAGAGACAAGAGGTTACTCATAAAAGATGGCTGAAGTGAAGAATGTAGAGGGAATATATCATTTTTAAAGTTTAAGGTTGTCTATTTTTTTGTTATGAATTGAGTTGTTTTGGATCATGCCTAGGAATTGTGGATCCACATGTCTCACTCAATCTTCATGTGAAGAGGATGAATCTGTGCAACATTTTGTCTTCTTTCACATGATGGGATTCATTTGATTGCAGTAATTTGTCTTTCAACTACAAAGATATCTTTTACAGCCTGAGATCTCCATGTGAATTTGTGCAATATTGTGTCTTCTTTCACATGATGAAATTCATATGATTGCAATGACTTTTCTTTCAACTATAAAGATATCTTTTACAACCTTGATTCATCCATTGGTCATATCCTTAGGTGCTAGAATAATAAACTCCATTGATTTTTATGAAAAGCAAGTAGCTGAACCTATACATACCTTTATGAACAACTCCTTGTTGTCCCTAGCGCTAGGAGGATAGAACATGCATCTTAACACATTGGAAATTTAAAAAGTGAGGTGACAAACGCGTAAAAGGGCCAATCAAGCCAACTAAGGCCGCGGGAGTAGTTCAATGATGGAAACTTGGAGGCATCAATTATGCGTTTGTTGGACCCCACGCTTCCCCTTTATCAACTCCTTACTTCCTCATCCATTCCGCAAACTACGCATATTTCTTACGTTCTTTCGCGATTTATGTTTTTCACTGCACTTGCCACCCATTAGCTACCAATCACAAATTGCCATTATACTTTACTTTCCCTGTACGCCAAGGAGTTCGCCTAGTTTCCACCAATTCTATATAGAGGATTCTGGTTTGTGAGTTGGAGAAATTAACGCAGCCTAGAATTTTCAGTAATGGATGCCAAAGCTTCAACTGCAACTGCTAAATCCGGCAGGACAATCTGCAGGCTGCTGCCTCTGCAGAGAAATGTACAGAAGCCGCCCTCTGTAAACATTGCTAAAGAAGAACATGGGACGATTTTCAGTTAAAGCTGTCAGCTCTGGGGAATCAGGTATGGATTTGCACATGTTTTTGTGGCTTCATTTACAAACTCTGATTGCTGTTCAGTTTTCTGGTTCTAAAAGTGAAAACAGTATATTGTGAAGAGGTTTTCTTACATTAAACTGGTCTTGCAGAACATCGGAGCATGGTGGACGAAGATATGTTAGTGTTGAGAAAACGGATGCATCAGCTAAGAATGGAGGAAATAAATTATATTCCCCCACAGCACTGGATGGAGTGGGAAAGAAATGGTATCCAACTTATGACTCAGATGTTTGCTCCTCCCTCCTGTGGTTGCAGAACATGCTCCTTCATACAAGACCTGGCGTTGCCATGGCCATACTTATGACTCAGATGTTTGCTCCTCTCTTGCTTTTTTTAATCGAATTCGCTGAGACGCTCCGTAATTTGCACGTATAACCTTCGAAAATTTGTACTGCAATATTTCTGCTCGTCCCTTGTACTTTTATGTAAGCTTTGCTTATAAAATCTCATTTTATGTGCTAAGCCTTGATTCTGGATTATGTGGTTGGAAAGGAACAGCTAGCTTTTAACAGAATATTGTAGGAGAATTTGGTGTTATAGTCATAGTGAAAGGGTAAGGCACAGAAAGACTTACTAATAAAACATATCGAGCGAGTTCCCAGGGTTATTATCGACCATTTCTTATTATTTTGAAAAAGAGCCAAAATTTACTTACAGTGTGACTATTTACATATTTCGAAAATAAGTCTTTCTTTATTAGACAATAACTCGGCTTTCAATTGGTAAAAATTTGGGGAAATTTTATAGTTATTGAACATTAATATTATTTTTCAAGCATCTAAAAGAACGTAGTTCATGTTGATTTTTGTAGCTCGAAAAGTGGGATATGGATTTGCTTTAAAGCAACTCAGGATTAGATTTACTTTAAAACAATTCAAGTTGGATTTTCAGCAACAGTAGTTTTTATTCTTTAAATAAAATGTTTCTGAGTTTGTGAGGATAAGATAAATCCTAGAGTGATTTTATGTGTAAATAAAGCCAAAGAAAGGAAGGAAAGATTCTTTCCTTGCACGCTAAGTAAAACAACTAGGCTCTATAAATGCAAGATTGTTGTAGCAAACTTATATTGTATTTTCAAAAGAAAAGTTTGCTGTTAGGCTGAATAGAAGATCCAACATTTGTAGTTTTTTCCCCACATTGGGGTTTCCTGGGTATATTTGTGTTATTGTCTTTTTTGTGTTTGGTTTTATGTTATTTTTGCTTCCGCTGTTATTAGTTGTTAATTAACCCAGTTGTATTAATTGTTATAAATCAGATTTCTTTCTATGAATTTATTGTGCAATTAATCTGTTGCTGGGTTATAGAAATTAACATGGTATCAGAGCTCTAAACTCTGAATACGAAGCCAAGATTTGTAATGCAGATTTCAAAAAAAAAAGTCATCAAATTTTCGTCTCGAGTTCTTTTTGTGGCTATGGCAACTAGCGTTCGATACGAGGACAGGCTCGAGGGTGCGTCAAACTTCTTGTAGTGGAAGGTTCAGATTACATCTGTTCTCAAGGAGAACAGGCTATGGATCTATGCTAGTACAGAAGTGACTCCATCAACAAATGATCTTGTTACCTTAGATTCGCATGAAGTCAAAGAGGCCAAAGCTCAGAGGATTATCCTAGATGGAGTAAGAGATCATTTAATTCCTCATTTATCGAGGAAAGACACCACCAAGGATATGTGGGATACACTCACAAAACTTTATCAGAGTGACTATCAGAGTCGTAAGATGATGCTCAAGGACAAATTGCATAATACCAAGATGTCCAAAGGCGAGAGTGTGACCTCCTACTTGTCCAAGCTGACACAGGTCAGGGATGAGCTTACTGCTATTGGAGAGATGATTAAAGAAGATGAGTTGGTGCGTATAGCCTTGAATGGTTTTTCAAAGCATTAGGAAGTGTTTGTCAAGTGTGTTGTCGGCAGAGATCGGCTACCTGATTGGGCAAGAATTTGGGATGATTTTGTTTAGGAGGAGATCCGTGAAGGTGCTCATCAGACGAAGAAGGGTCAAGATGAAGAAAATCTTGCTCTTGCAAGCAAGGGTAAGAAGAAGTCAAATAAAGAGCAATCGGAAGGTTCTTCTTCCAAGAGTGGGAAGAAGAAAGATCTGAGCAAGATTAAATGTTTTTGCTACCATCAGATGGGTCACTATGCCAGTCAATGTCCGAATAAGAAAAATAAGGACAAGCAGAAGAAGCAATTTTCCGCTACAGCAGAGGTGGACGAGTTTGCATCACGATTTGAGAATGAGTTTTCACTCATTGCCTGTCTCTCAAGTTCAATTGCCAACGAGGTATGGTATATTGACAGTGGGGCTTCTCGCCACATGATGGGAGTCAAAGAATGTTTCACCAAGTTGGAAGAGAAGAAGTTGGATTTTTATATTGAGCTCGGAGACAATGCCAAGTACCATGCAACTAGTATTGGCACCGTCAAGTTTCAGAGGGAGTATGGCAAACCTTTGTTGGTGGAGGATGTGTTGTATGTCCCTGGCATGACAAAGAATTTAATCTCAGTTTCTGCCTTGGAAGACAAGGGTTACATCGTGACCTTTGAGAGGGGAAAAGTCTATATTCGTCCCAAAGATTCCAAGATTGCAAAAGTGATTGGTGTCAGGCATGGCAGCTTGTTTTTGTTACAGTTTGAGCCAGCACATGCATTGGTTAGTAGCTGTAAAGGGATAGGAGAATTGTGGCACAAGAGGATGGCTCACCTTCACTATGGAGCACTTAATATTCTTAAGGAAATAGTGACAGGGCTGCCTGAGATGAAGGCAGAAAAGCATGAGGTGTGCAAGGGTTGTGCTCTTGGGAAATATGCCAAGACCAGTTTTCCAAGTAGCGACACTAGATCTGAAAGGATTTTGGATCTCGTACACTCAGATGTGTGTGGACCTATGTCAACAACATCCTTGAATGGATATAAGTATTATGTTACCTTCATTGATGATTTCTCCAAGAAGACATGGATATATTTCATGAAGAATAAAGATGAGGTCTTCAGTAGGTTCAAAGAGTTTAAGGCTCTCATGGAGAACCAAACTGGGAAGAAGATCAAGATACTGAGGTCTGATAATGGAGGTGAGTATACCTCGAATGCCTTCAAAGATTTTTGTGCTAAGGAAGGTATCAAGAAAGATTTGACAGTTCCATACAACCCTCAGCAGAATGGGGTTGCTGAACGGAAGAATAGAGCTATCATTGGAGCAGCCAAGGCCATGCTTCATGATCAGGATCTTCCTTGGTTCTTATGGGCAGAAGCTTGCAACACAGCTGTGTATTTGCAGAATAGGAGCCCTCATAAAGTGTTGGGCAAATTAACTCCAGAAGAGGCGTTCACTGGTAAAAAACTAGATTTGGGGCACATTCACATCTTTGGATGCCTTGTGTATTGTCACATTCCTATTGAGAAGAGAACCAAGTTGGAACCTACTACAGAGAAGGGTATCCTTGTTGGGTACAGTGAAACTTCTAAGGCTTATCGTGTTTATATTCCTGCTCTCAGAAAAATAGTGGTTCGCAGAGATGTGAAGTTTGAGGAAGAGAGGGCTCTTCAGAAGTCAAGTAACTTGATGAATGAGGAGGAACAAACATCCACAGTGGAGGTAGCACAAATTCCTCAAACTTCAGTCACACAAGTTGGAGAGCAGAACAAGCAAGATGATCAGATAGAGGAACAAATAATTCCTCAGCCTCAGATTCCTATTAGTGAGAAGAGGAGAAATAGGGTAGCTGAGCAAACATTAAGAGAGGCTCAAGAATATGTAGGTGATCATCCTCAAGATTCAGTTAGACAAAGAAGGGCTCCCAAACGTTATTTTGAGTATGTGGCACTTATGAGTGAATTAATTGAAGTAGAGCCTTCCAACTTTCAGGGGGCATCCAAGCATCAAGTGTGGAGAGATGCCATGGTGGAAGAGTATTCTTCCATCATGAAAAATAGTGTGTGAGAGGTAGTACCAAGACCAGAAGATAAGTCTGTGGTGGGCTCGAGATGGCTGTATAAGATTAAGCATGCTGCAGATGGTAGTGTGGAGAAGTTCAAAGCTCAGTTTGTGGCTAAAGGGTTTTCTCAGAAGGAGGGAGTTGACTATGATGAGACTTTTGCTCCAGTAGCCAGGTACTCATCCATAAGAGCTATCATTTCTATAGCAGCACAGATGGGTTGGAGGATTCATCAGATGGATGTAAAGACGGCCTTCCTCAATGGGGTGATTGAGGAAGAGATTTACATAGAGAAACCAAAAGGGTTTGAAGCACATGAGAGGGATTCTCATGTATGCAGGTTGAAAAGAGCACTGTATGGAATCAAGCAGGCTCCTAGGGCATGGTATTCACGTATTGATAGTTACTTGCAGAGTGTGGGCTTCATCAAGAGTGAGGCAGATTCAAACCTGTACTATGTTTAGGTGAAGGGTGAACTTCTCATATTGTTGTTATATGTTGATGACCTATTTCTCACAGGGTTAGAGGAGCTCATAGCACATTGCAAGTGGGATCTTGCAGGAGAGTTTGAGATGAAGGACTTGGGGTTGATACATTACTTTCTGGGATTGGAGTTGTGGCAGAAAGAGGGAGAGATCTTCCTTGGACAAGGAAAGTACTTAATTGATATCTTGAAGCGATTCAGGATGGAAAACTGTAAGCCTATGTCAATGCCACTTGTGACCAATTGGAATAAGATTGATGCTTCTAGATCAGAGGCAGTGGACCCTACTTTATATAGATAGTTGATAGGCTCTCTTATGTATCTGGTCAACACCAAGCTAGACATTTGTTTTGCAGTGAACTCACTTAGTCAGTTTATGGTGGAACCTAAATGTGTGCACTGGATAGCTGCGAAGCATATTTTGAGATATCTCCGAGGCACAGTTGATTATGGGATAAAGTATGTTCAGCAGGATGGAGTGAAGCTCAAGGGGTTTACTGATGCAGATTGGGCAGGCAGTACAACTGATCGAAAGAGCACTTCAGGGTGCAATTTCAGTTTGGGATCAGGAGCAGTCTCTTGGTACAACAGGAAATAGAAGTCAGTTGCACTGAGTTCTGCAGAGGCCGAGTATATGGCAGCCAGTATGGCTACATGTGAGGCTATCTGGCTTCGAAAACTTCTAGCTGGGCTCTTTAATCAGGAGCTGGATCCTACAGTCATTTACTGTGATAATCAGAGTTGCATCAAACTCTTTGAGAATCCAGTGTTTCATGACAAGTCAAAGCACATTGAGATCAAGTACCACTTCATCAGAGATTGTGTGGAGAAGGGGATAGTGAAGCTCAATTACATTCCTATGGACGAACAGATAGCAGATATCCTGACGAAGGCCTTGATGAAGAGAAAGTTTGAATTCTTCAGGGACAAGTTGGGTGTGGTGCAGAACACTTTCCTCACTAAGAGAGAGTGTTGATTTTTGTAGCTCGAAAAGTGGGATATGGATTTGCTTTAAAAAAACTCAAGATTAGATTTGCTTTAAAACAATTCGAGTTGGATTTTTAGCAACAGTAGTTTTTATTCTTTAAATAGAATGTTTCTGAGTTTGTGAGGATAAGATAAATCCTAAAGTTATTTTATGTGTAAATAAAGCCAAAGAAAGCAAGGAAAGATTCTTTCCTTGCACGCTAAGTAAAGCAGCTAGGCTCTATAAATGCAAGATTGTTGTAGCAAACTTATATTGTATTTTCGAAAGAAAATTTTGCTGTTAGGCTGAATAGAAGATCCAACATTTGCAGGTTTTTCCCCACATTGGGGTTTCCTGGGTATATCTGTGTTATTGTCTTTTTTGTGTTTGGCTTTATGTTATTTTTGCTTCCGCTGTTATTAGTTGTTAATTAACCTAGTTGTATTAATTGTTATAAATCAGATTTCTTTCTATGAATTTATTATGCAATTAATCTGTTGCTGGGTTATAGAAATTAACAGTTCAGCGGGTATCTTCCTGTATTCTTCTCACGATAGGTAGTATGTCTTATTCGAAAACTTTAAAACATGAAAATAATGGATTATGTGTTTAGAATACATGAACTTTCCCAAAGGGGGGCAACGTTAAAAGCCACAAATGTCTAAGACAACATTTATACGTTTGTGTGAGGGGAAGCACCCGTAGAGATGCTAGTTGAGCGTGAGGGGGCCCGCAACCAATGTTCTTATAGGAATCGAATTAGGGATACGTCTTCATCTAAAATTGACATAAAATAATTCGGTTAAAATGAAGTCCTTTTAAATTCCTTTAGACCAACTCTAGTTGGGATGAATGAAGGTAAGAAAATGGTGGGCTAAGGGAAAAACACATATTTTGGGCTAAGGGCTAGTTGTTATGTTTATTTAAATAGATATTTTTACTCAAATTATATATATTTTGTGTTAAGTTTGGTTTTTATTTATATTTCATTTTATGCAATTATTATTTGTAAGATATTTATTGTATTTATTTTTATATATTTATTTTTTATTTTGTTTTTCATTTTAATATTATCTAGGATTAATTTAGGTTTGATTTTATGGTGTGTAAGATTAAATTTAAAACTCAAATGTTTAAATTTCAAATCTCAAATTTTTATATCTGTTAATTAGTTATTATGAGTTAATTTTATATGCTTTTGTGAATTCTTTTTTATGTGTTGATATTTAATTTTATTCATTTGTACAATCAATTCATATATTAGATAAGAAAAATGCATACAAAAAGGGACAAAACATTAGAACACATTTCATTTTCTTAGGAACAAAGAATCATACATTATATTACAATCATATAGGTCATTTGCACAAATATGCATATTGTCCATTATTTGCTCAAATTTGTGAATTCAATCCATTTAGGAGGGTGACCTAGGAAAACTCAACTCTAGTGATGTGACAGTCTCCACTAAACTATTTATAAACACCACATCAATGTTAAGAAAATGCCTAGTATGCAACTTCAGTACTTTAAATTTTTTGAGATGAAATGTCTAATATGAGTGCAAATAAACTATTCCTATGAAATGGTAGTAGGACACATTTTCAATTCTCACATTAACCCTTAGTAGAAAGAAATACAAATATGAGATCTATATAGAATTTAGCAACATAATGGCATTTAAAATAAGAAATAAAGAGAGGAAGAAGAATAGACAAACCAACAACACAAGATGTACATGTGGAAAACCCTTTAAGTGTAAAATATCACTCTCTATAGAACTTAATTAATGTATTATTTAGCAACAACATCATGGTTGAATATGCTTCCAAGATCTTCATAAACATGGAGAATATCATTCTACTCTAGAGAAAATTCAACAACTTAACTGTGTAATAAAAAAACTCATTTCTTATCAACCTGATCGCCTAAATAAATAGGAAATATCCAAATAGGGAACCATAAATAATTTTAGATTTTAGCATAAGAGGTATGTAGCCCACATCTCTATGACACAAATTCTAATTCATATGTCCAATTTTTAGCTCTAGACTAAAAATAAAATATTTTATATAAAATATAATATCTTATCATAAGTTGTTATAGTGAAACCATTAAGTTGGGCACCCCATTTGGTCATACTCCACCTTTAGAAAGATGCATTAGGGCATGCATAATAGACTATCATAAAATTGGTCAATATTATTGATCCACTTAGTAATTCCCCTCTTAAATTCTCTTATGGTTGTTATAGAATCTATTAGCACACTTACAATGTCATGTATGCTCTAATACCTATTACATGACATAATATTCTCACATACTACTACATGACATGTACACATGGTATAATTCCCAAGTCATAAGTGGGATAATCTATTTCCTAAATAAGGTACAAATAATTTAAATAAGTATAATAAAAATAATTAATTCAAAATTAGGACTTGCAAGGTCTATGACATACCTATTCTCAACATTCCCCACTTGGCATATACCTTGTAAGATAAAAAGGGAACCTCCTACAAATCTATGAACAACCAAGGGTACCACCATGTTGTCCCATTGAACTCCACTATATTCATGAGATTCACATACGCATCTATTGCAATCAACTTTAGAGCATACTCTAGAGAAACTTAACCAACTCTAAAGCATACTCAAAAATATCTGTAAAGCCACATTATACAACTCTACAACACATTCACTATAACTAGCCTCTACTCATTATCAAAGCACACATCCAAATGTCCAATCTCCTCCAAAATAGGATTTTGTATGCACCATATACTCTAGTCTAGTTAGAATAATAACCACAACCATTCACTCACATCTAACTAACCCTAACCAATGACAAAATATCTACTCATGAAATATCTTATAGCTCTACGAATCCTTATATATTTCACCATCCTACTCAATGGTATCATCTCACATGATCAGAAACACACTAATTTGCAAAAACTTGGAGAGACTTGGTACCACAATCTAGTGAAACCTATCCATGAAGACACATATACCTCGAAATATAATTATATGAGAAGTGTTTGATCTAGTATTGAACAAACCAACAAAAAATCTACAAGAAAAAATATCATTAAAAATATATCTTTTCTTGTCAATGAACATGGATAATTATTTGCACATTACAACAAAAATGCTACAAAATAAATGGTACTCGCTTAAATAGTTTTATGCTCAATATCTTGTCTTTGAACTAAAAAAATCTTCCAAATTATCCACATAACAAAGGATAATTATTAAAGTGCCCCATAATGTTGCTAAATTTTTTAAGTACAAGAATAATAAATTCACACAAATAGTGATCATAAAAGCTCCACATAAACCACAAATCGATTAAGAAAATATGTGAAAATACTACAATAAAAATATTTCCAAAATGTATGCAAATTTATAATTTTAATTTTCTAATAGTAGATTACCATAAAATTTTATGTCGGGAGTCATAAGTTAGCAAATATAATAAAATCAAAAAATCATGAAGTAGCAATATATAACATAAAATTTATGTGGAGCAACCCTTTGAAGAAAAAATTCACCAAAGAAAAAAGGTCATGTTGTAATCCTCAATGAACAAGATATAACAAAAAAAAATCCACTCTACACTGTAATAGCATTTTGGCAGCACCTATGTACTTATAAAAATATGATATCAAACTATTTTCTCACACCTCCAATATATTGGCAAAGATAGAGATAAAAATATGAATAGTTTGACCAAAATAGTGGATATTAGAACCATGGTATAGTGAAAAAACCTCATATCCATCCTAGAGAGCATCTTTTAATATTAATACACATGATCCAAAACTTCACGTGGGCACAACTAATGTATATTAAAGTAGCAGATATGTGTTCCCATAGAGGGATATTTGGCTCATAAATCCAAAATGATTTACATCCTCAATTGTGGTGCTCTATTTTAGAGATGATAAGTCATGTGGATCCCATCCATTATGAAAAGATTCTTTATTCCTCAATACTAGAACCTAGAACTACAAAATAACATTTAGTGAGTCCAAAGTCAAATATAACTACCACCTTGGTGATCCACCTCCTTAATGAATTCATATAAAATAATATCAAGATTCTAGGAGAAACTTAGCAATTACAAATAGGGTAAGTGAAAAAATTTGGTTCCACAAAGAGGGGAAGTTTTGGCTAGAAATATATCAAAATGAATGGGTACGCATTTAGGAGTGGGATCCTAAACCTTGGATCAAGATCTCATTCCTAAATAGGCACATGTTCTAAAAAGAGAATGGGTACCCATTTTAAAGTGGGTAATCATTCTAAAAATAGAATGAGTACCTTTTTTAAAGTGGGTACCCATTATAAAAAATATATTTGAAATCCCAACCCACTTTTCCCTTAGGTTTTATGCTTGAGAAAGGTTTGGTAACCTAAACCTTAGTGTTTGACCTGCAACTAAAAAGCTAAGGTAGATTCAAGAGAAATGTCTAACTTTGGCAATATAGTTGATATATATTTTTCAAAGTTAAGTTATGAAATTAATACCCCATTATAGATCATGATGTCTAGTTTTCAAATATATAAATTTTAAATATTTGATTATATTTTCAAAATTTTAATTAATTTCTAAGCAAATTGGTCCATAAATTTGAAATATCATATTTTTTATTTTTTAATAATTTTAATCTATTACTTTTTTGTAAAAAAAATTATATGACATCAATCTTTAGAAAATTCTCTACAAAATGAAAAAAATTCAAAAAATGATTAGTTTAGGTAAAAATTATTGTGTTTGTTCACATTGATTTTTAAGAATAGTAATGAGGGCCAATAAAAAATTAATAAAAAAATATTCAAAAAATTACGAAATAATATCTTTATCAATCTTTAAAGTTTGTTACATATCTTTCCCTGAAAGGAATTAGAAAAATACTTTTATTTAGGTCAAATTATGGTGTTTGTACATGTGCATGGTATGGTAAACAAAAAATGACTTTTAAAAAGTGATTTTTATACATGCCTATTAAAAATTAATTTGTATCATGTGGGTCTTAGAACAAATTACATATTTGGAAACTAGATTCAAAATACTAAATTTCATATGACTCTTTTAAGATTCGATGTGTAAGTGCTTCAAATTTTTAGTCCAAGTGTGACAAATTGTAAAAAGTAGAAAAACACTTCCACTTTTTGAACTTTTTATGGATTCAACTTCTTGCATCAGCCTAATAATTTGTTTAGTTACATCCTAGGCATCCATGTACACCTTCAAAGAGTGTTGGAGAGAAATAAGATATACGTAATATTTACATAAAATTAATAACACCTTAATTCTAACATTCTGACAACATTATATATTAAAAAGGACACATAAATGAATCAAATAAAAGATTTAAGACTCATGGACTTTTGCATTTATAGAACTTATTTTTTATCATTAGATTTTTGAGGCATCTACAAAAATTTCATGAGCATCAACCTTCTACAATAAATCTTTACCATTCTCTACTATTTCCTAAAGAAAGTGATACTAAATATCAACACACTTATAATGAGCATGTTACATGGAAATCCTTTCCAACCAAATAAAAATATAACTATTACAACTAATTAGATACCATACTTTTAATAAAAATAATAAATATTCAATTTCTTTGTAACCATTCCATCTCCTTATAGGCATGCATAACAAGCATATTCTTTTTTTTGGTAGTGGATAAAGCAACTTTGTATTACACTCATCCACTTCATGGTATTAGAAAATAAAGAAAACACATAAACACTAATGGATTTCCAACTATCCAAGTCACTTAATCTACATCAAAGCCCTAAATTTCTAATGACATACCCACATCATTAGTTCATGATAAAAAATATTAATCAAAAGTCCCTAAAAAATATTTTAAAACATTCTTAATATATTTGAATGATTGTTACCAAGGATAGACATAAACCTACTCAAAAATTCCCCTATTAGGGTGATATCTATCCTAGTACAAACCATTGCATATATTAGGATACCAATAATGCTAGCATAATGCATGCTAAACATATCCTTAAAATAATATTCCAATTTAGGAAACATATTTGAATAAAACTTGGTGTTAGCATGATATAGAATACTAATGGATTTGTAAGAATGCATACTATACCACTACAAAATGGTATCTACATACTTACTCTAACTTGATACTTTTTGATTTCCATATAAAGAATGCATTTTTATCCCGCAAATATTTAATATTAAATTTTCTGGAAAGCTAATTTTTGATCTCCATAATCATAAGCTTGTTGTTACAAATAAACAACATGTCGTCCACATATAAGACGATGACTATAATTTTATCATCAACAATTTTAACTTAAACACAATGATCTTGCTCATTACTAGGAAATCCTAAACTCAATAAAAAGTAATGAAACTTCTAATATCATATTCTAGGTGACTCTTTTAGGACATAAAATGACTAGATTTCAACTTATAAACTAAATGTTCACTCTCATTTTTAACTTAACTTTTAGGTTCTCACATATAAATCTATTCCTCAAGGCTACATGGAAGAAAACAATCTTAACATCCTTTTTCTCAATGCTAAAATCATAAGGTGTAGTATTAGAAAATAGAAATCTAATATAAGTTAACTTAGTAATATGAGATAAATTTTCATTAAAATTGGTTCCCTCTCTCTAGGAGTAGCCATTGGCCATTATTCTTATCTTATACCAATATAACCATTTGTTTACTCCAATCTTCTTATATTATACACCCAATTGCAACCAATTGACTTTCTCCTCTTAGGAAAACTTACAAGATATCAAGAATTATAACCATCTAGGGTCATCATCTCCTCCTATAGAGTTTGCATCCAAGACTTACTATCTACTAAAAATAAATACTTCCTAAAATGTATAGGTATTTCATATGTACTTAATCAAGAAAACATATATTCAAAATATGGATAGTCACTGATTCACTACCACCCAATTCCCACCACCAAACTACCATACTCCAACCACTCCATCATACCAACACGAAGTAATCAACTAAGAGGTGGCACCTCCTCAATTGAGACACTACTTAGGAACTGTCCACAAATCACTAGCTTATGATTGATACAATGCCTTCTCCCATAAATATTTTAAATATAAGAGGTGAAATCCAAGAATTCTTTTCTTGGCCACATGAAGGGCCTCTTAAAAGAATTTTTTGAAATGCAAGATGATTTTACAATCTTCATAGCGATGTAACTATTTTCTACTCATGATGCTTAGTTTTTCTAGTTCAAATAAGTGTTATCAAAACTTTTGTTGCACAATACCTATTTGAGACCTTTAGAGTGCCATAATTTGATGAAACAAATTCAATTGTGAGTATTTTTTTTAAAAGTAAACTTTTTGTACTTCATTATATATTTCATTTTCTCTCATTATATTCTAGAGTTTATACTTTCAACATATTTTTATTTTTTTAGACCTTTAGAAACCTAAAAGGATAAGTGCAAGATGTTGGGTCCACTTCTAGGGGAATTTTTATGCTTAAAAATTCCCCAAAAAATAGGTACCCATTTAGGCTCAAGCTCTCTAACCTAAATTTTCAAAAAAAGTACCCATTTTGTTTTTAAAAATAGGTAACTATTTCTAATTACGTAATATTGTCATTCATTTCTAGAATGCTTGTATGCATTTTAGAGTAGGTAAGCATTTCATAAAATTTTAAATTTTAGACATATGCCTTTGCTTTTGTTTTAGGCTTTGAAACCCACCCCTTAGCCTTAGACCTACAAGTACACTATCATAAGAACAATAGGAGAAAATTTGACTTTAGCAATATGGCTAGCAAACTTTTCTCCATTTTTTTTACAAAATTAAAACCCATTATAGATGATGATGTCAAATTTTCAAATATGCATTTTTTTTAATAATTGGACTTTTTTTTCCTTTTTATTAATTATTTTATGAGGAAACTGGTCCATACACTTTAAATTTTAGGCTTCATTATTTTTATCTGTTTTAAAAAAGATTAGTTTAGCTCAAATTATGTTGATGATACATGATGGATTTTCAAAGGCAACAACTAGGGAAAATAAAAAAATATGTTTGGACTTTTTTTATAAAAGACATCTTCATAAAAATTCACTATAATACACATATTTCCCTAAAAGGAATTAGAAAAGTAATTTTATTTAGGTTGAATTATGATGGTCATACATGTGTATGCTATGGACCTAAAAAACTGACTTTTAAAATTTTATTTTTGCACATTCCTATTAAAAATTAACTTGTATCATCTAAGTATTAGAATAAATGGAACATTTGAGAATGAGACTCAAAATACTACATTTCATATTACTAGAATTTGAAAGATTCTATGTATAAGTGCTTCAAATTTTTACTACAACAAAATTTAATTTTTAGGAAAAAACACTCTTAATTTTTTGCCAAAAAGTGAACCCGAATTCTTGCTATGACCTAAATAATATATAATAAGTAAATTATAATCACACTCAACTTATAAAGTGCTAAAAACTATAGTTAATAAAGGTGTTGGAATTGATCTATTTAGAGAGGGTGTTAATACAAATGCAATCAACTTATAAAGTTCCATCACTTGTTCTAGTCTTAGGGAACCTTAACACATGCTAATTTTAAAAACATAAATTAAAATAATTTTCCAAATCTACAAAAAAGGGTTACAATTTTGTTTAGCCATTTAATTTCAACATTCTTTTCTTAATCTAAACCCAAAGAACTATTCATCTTTGAAAGAAGTGATAAAGAACGAATACCTTAATTAGGATCTACTATTTTAACTCCATGTAATTTTTCTTTAGCTAAGTCACCATGAACATAAACATGCTTGGTTGAAATGTTTATAGACTAAAACACCATATTTTTTATGGAATATTACATCACAAAGAGCATACTAATTTTTCTCACTACCATGACCATAGTCAAGTAGTTCTATAGATATCCTGAATCTCCAATAGGATGTGATGTTCCATTAGAGAACCTTGCACATGTGGATGAAACTAGAGAAAATGATCCTTTGCATGCCCCATATACATTCATTCATACTCACATTACCAATACAAGTAGTTTAGGAGTGAAACCTAGGAAATAGGTTGTTCTATCTTTTGGGAGATAGAACTAGGGGTTTAGGACCTAGTTCACTTACTTCATTTAAGGATACCTTAGAAATTTCAATAAAAGGGATAGAATGAGGGAAAGATGTTATGAATTAGTGTTCACATGCTTAGCTAATATTTACAGTGTGCTAAATTATATTGTGAGTAATTAGAGCTAGGCAACTAAGTTGTTTAATAAAAAACTTAGATTAATAATAGTAGATGAGTTGAGTGAGTTATAACAACTCACGTAGAATAGGCTTGTAGGAGATATTCATGGAGATTAGCTCTTCATGAATATACAAACTACCTATCCTATTAATGTGTATGTAAATTATTTTATGAGGTGAGAGGGTGGAATTGAAATATAATATAATTTTTTGTGCTAAATTTTCTCCTATTTCTCTATTATGGTATTAGAGTCGATGTAGGAGAATAACATGAGATTGATTTATTTATTGTAGTGATATTATCAAAGCTATGCTATTTTCTTGCATGCCCTATGATTTTAGAATAACTATCAGCCTCCTTGCGATTGTGAGAGATCTCTTCTTTCTATTTGCATTTGGATTGTGTAGTGTCCTTGTGATCCCTCAGTAGTAGATCCTTGTGCAACATTGGGATCTATCAGTTGTGTAGAGTTGAACCATCACAAGAGAGGTGGATCACTACTATTGAGTAGTTGCATTGCAAGATAAATGTGAACCAACTACCTCATGTCTAGCACATCTCTTTCTTGCAACGCCACATACAGGAGTAAGCAGTAATGTCTATCACATATCTACATGATATCAATTACCATGTGACTACCAAGTGACATACCTAGTAGGATTGTGTTCTGTCAGCTATTGAATTAGGTGATTCAGATCCAGCTTTGTAAAACATGTAGACTATGAATTGAATATTTTAAATTCACATAAGGAAGCCCACATAATGAAGTACCCAAAGCTATTGGTCTTACATTGGGAGATCGATATTCTCAATCCGAGAAGTAAAGGATGACTTCATCATGCACAAGGTAGGCATCGATGTCACTAGCTTAATTTTTTGATTCACTTCTATTGATTTCATCACTTATATTGACAATTACTACATCCTCATGGAGCAAAGGGGCATACTCATAGTCCATCTTCAACTAGAGGGGCCAAGTCATGTTTTAATTTGATTTAATCTCTAATAATAGCTTCTAACTATATTAGAAATTAAAGCTACAATGATTAGCATTGAGTCCGCTCATTATTTAGGTTTTCAAAGCATCAATATGTCTTATTAGTTCTTATAGAGATATTTTGTGTCAAATTAAAGTCAAGCTGTGTAATTTTAGAATAAGCTCTATGTTGAAGAGTCATTAATTATCATCTAAAAAATATGTTTAAATTTAAATTGTCAAAAATAATGAAAATTGTTTCAATTGTATTTGGATGCACTATCACTTGTAGGCAACATCCATCTTGTGGGGGGGCATTGTAAAATTGAGCTTTAAAGAAAAATTTTCTAAGTAGAAAATCTATTAGAGGATGGAGGGATTAGAGGTTAGAGGTCAATCAGTGACCTCTCATTAGTCATCGACGGGGCTGCTTATCAGCCTTGGTGGCATTTTATTTTCTATTGTGTGGTAGTGTGTGTATTTTTTCTCATCTTTTTAGTGTGGTGTGTGAATGCTAAAAAATGATCTTGTATTGGAGAGAAAATGATTGCAAAGGTCCTTTGATTGTAGTGATCCTCTAACTATCATACTTTGTTAGAAGATGATCAACTAGTGAATATGTTCATTAGCAATGGTGATCATGTGCAACAAGATCTAGACATCAAGATCCAAACAATAGTATGCAACTTGATATGATTTTCTTTTCAGTATTCCTAGTTGTGTGAATAAGTGGAAATGTCACATTATGGGGAGAATAATAACAAATGATCCATTCCCATTTCATGCCAAAATGAATAAAGTCAAGGGAAACTTCCAATGGTAGTGGCAGTTGTCTATGTTGTTTGAGATCATCTGGCAGTGATTGGTAACCATGACTACAATTAGGAACATTGTGTTCTTATGGAATGTAATGTGAAACATTTTCTAGTATGGGGTTTTTAGATTTTATATATGTATGTTGATTTCCATATAACTTCCCTAATGTACAAGAATAGTGGCGAACAAAACCACCAATGTAATGCAGTTCATGGATCTTTAAGGGTTTGTGGGAGGATCCAAAAAACCACACAAGGTGGACAAATGATGGAGGTTCTTGTTCATGCCAAGGTTTGTGGTAACCCTATTTAAAACCATGGAAGGAGAGAGCATTTCTTTTGGATCAAGGTCATGAGTCACATAGTTGGACATACTACATGGGTGAGTTACTCCAGAATAGTGTGTGAATGTTTTTCTACCATGTTCATACTAATGGGGGTGTTAGGAATTAGTGTTCACATGGTTAGCTAATATTTATGGTGTGGTAGATTATATTGTGAGTAATTAGAGCTATGTAACTAAGTTGTTTAATAAACAACTTAGATAATTAATAAAAGTAGACTAGTTGAGTGAGTTATAATAACTCACGTAGAATAGGCTTGTAGGAGATATTCAGGGAGATTAGCTCTCCATGAATATAGGAACTACCTATCCTATAAATGTGTATGTAAATCGTATTATGAGGCGAGAGTGGAATTGAAATATAATATTATTTTATGTGCTAAATTTTCTCCCATTTCTCTACTATTTTGGAATGTCTATAGACTAACACGCCATAGGGTGATCCCACAATAGTGGTTTACAATTTTTGGCCAAACTAGACATTGAATTATTTTTTTAAACTAAATCTTCACATTCGGGCACCTATAGTGGCTAAACCATGAAGAATTTGAAGATGATGAAAACTAGAGTCTCGTCACATTTTTCTATAGATTCTAAAAATATTTTTTATAAAAAATTTTGGAATCAGATTGCACTTATTTTTCCATCTCCCATGAACACTTTTTTTTTTCAAAATAGCATTTTTAAAAGTGATGCACACCGTATAACACATAACTTTTTTTCCATTAAGGATAAAATTATAATTCTTTCGAATTTAGATTTGTAACTCTGATATCTAGTACTTCCACTTGGTTAGATAGTTTTTTATTAAATAGTTTTTCTTTAATTAAGTTTTGAAGTCAAACCAATTATAATTTAGACATAGCATGATTGTATAACACATAACTTTTTTTGTATATATGAAAATTCAATTTTTTTTTTTGTTAGATCAAGGACTTCAATATCTTGTGCACTCATATTTTTCAATTTTTTTTGATAATATGTTATTTTTCAACATGTACAGAACAAAGACCTTCATTTTTTATGAAAAATCTATGTTTAATGAAACTAAAAAAACAAATACATAATAAAACCAAAACATATTAAAATTATATTCATTGGATAACTCATTCTAAGGAATACCTGATTCAAGTTGGGTTTGTGAAGATTCCTCCATTTTCATCCTCAACCTAAGCTCCGAAGTGCCAAAATTTAGGTTTTTTTTGTGTCTCAAGGAGGGGATGGGGAATAAAGGAGGTTCGAATGAACCCCTCAGGGTTTGAGCAAACCCCTATTGGTTCGAATGAACCCCTAGGGGTTCGCTCGAACCAGGGTTCATTCGAATCCTAGTTCATTTGAACCCCCTTCTATGAGGGGCTTTGATGGATTTTTTTGTAGGAAAGTATTAGGAGGGTTCACCCAAACCTAGGTTCTAGCGAACCCCTAATGGGTTCGGTCAAACCAATAGGTTCGTACGAACCCCTAATGGGTTAGGTTGAACCAATAGGTTCATATGAACCCCTAAAATCAATTTTTTTTCCATTCATTCATTTTCTATGAGTTTTCCTTCCTCACTTCAATTGTAAACCACTATTGTGGCTCCACCCCATAATTTTTATGGAATATTACATCACAAAGACCATACTAATTTTTCTCACTAACATGACCATAGTCAAGTAGTTCTATAGATATCTTGAATCTCCAATACATTGTGATGTTCCATTAGAGAACGTTGTACATGTGGACGAAAATAGAGAAAATGATCCTCTACATGCCCCATATACATTCATTCATGCTCACATTACCAATACAAGTTTTCATGAGTGAAACCCAGGGAATAGGTTGTTCTATCTTTTGGGAGATAGAACTAGGGGTTTAGGACCTATTTCACTTAGTTCATTCAAGGATATCTTAGAGATCTCAATAAAGGGATAGAATGAGGGAAAGATATCTACAATAAGGTGTCCTATGGTGTGATTAAAGACTAAAGAGGGTTTCACCATCAAGCTAGGGCTTGGAAAGACTAGTGACATGCTGATCTAGGTGGATCTAGAAAAGCTAAAAAATTCATAGTCTCAAAATTCAACTAGATCAACATCATTAGAAAGAACTCACTAACATGATCCTAACGCAACATGAACGAGCTTAAAATGAGTCTGTACGTAGAAGTTATGCTTAGTTAAAGGTTTAGTCAAACACACAAATTAGGTTTTGATGCAAGGGTGAAAATAGATCATCTCCAAATAAGGTAAAAGTAGTCTCATATCGAAGGGCTCATCAATACAATTTTGACATGTTTTGAATCATGTCAAATGAAGTTTGTATGAGCAAGATAGAGCCAATCAAAGTTTCCAAAAGGGTATAGGTTGACCTATATAGTACACATCGTTGGTGACATGGAAAGACAAGGTGACGTGGTAGATGATGATGTGGAATGAGTAGTTGAGGGCATTTATCTTATTTAAATTAGAAATTAAACCCAAAATATATGAACCATTTAAAATAAAATGCATACATATTTCAGAAAGGGCTTTAAGACTTTAAAATGTTTATAAAAGATATTTGAAACATGAAGCCCAAATCTATAAAGATTTTAAAAGAGGCAAATATCATAAAATATGAAAGCCCAAATCTTAAAGAATTTAAATACAATTTTAAGGGGATTATTAAAAGATAATCCATATCGCTATTTTTAAGGCTTGAAATTGATATCCCTATTTACATGGATTATTAAAAGATAACCCATATGCCTATCTACATGTTAAGATTTGTGAGAATATCCTAAGAGGTTTTTAGGATAATTTTAAAGATGTTTATCAAATTGAAATGATATTTGATGGGAATATTGAAAAGCCCAAAATTATAAGGTCTATTCATTTTAATGGGTGTATTATTTTTAGTTGATTTACTATTGTAAATGGGAGATTTGGATAATTTGAAAATCATATGGTTTTAAACCATATTAGGAAAAATCAAATGTATAAAAAGGGGAAGAGTTTGGCCTTTCAAGGGCATTGGAAATTATTGTGAAATGTAGAGAATTATTTTGGAGAGAATAATAGGCTTATTGGAATTAGGAAAAGGAGGAGATTATTGTATACATGAATACATTTGGAGTGTCTCCAAGTGTTGAGAGAGATTGTGAGAGGTTTTTATGCCAATTTTTGCATGCATTTTTTATGTAACAAAGAAAATTCAAGTTTGGCATCATTAATGAGAGCAGTCCATCATTGAGAAGTAGACCTGGAGATGTAGTCCTAATTGGATGAACTCCATTATCAAGCTCATGTTCCTCTCTCTCTTCTTTCTTATTCTTCTTTGCTCTCCTATCTTTTATTCTTTATTTGTTTTCTAATTACAACACTTTATTAATTAGTTAATTTCATTAATTTATATAAACATGAACCTAGTTTTTAATTTCAATGGTTAAACAGCATAGTCACTCAACTTTCTTGGATCAAGATTAACTGTAACTTAAGTTAATTTGCAAGTTAATTGTAAACCTATAATTACATATCAAAGTTGTATCAAAGCCTCTTAATAGGAAATTGCAAAAGTGAATGTTAACTAGGTTGAAATTAAAGTAAGGAGAAGGTGCACTTACAGAGTTCAATCTTGAGATTGAAAAATGAAGGTATTTTCCATGATTAGAAATGGTAGTTGAACAAAGTCTTATGGATCTTGATGAGAAATCTTTCTAGAAAGTATTTCTCAAAATGAAGGCTATGGTGGAAGTTCTTTTCGAAGAGAGACAAGAGCAACAAAAGAAAAAGGAACTTAAGAACATAAAGAAAAATGAAGGTGAATCACTTCAAAAGATGATAAAGGTAAAGGAATAGGAGGTGGTAGTGACCCTCCTGAACCTCTATCCCCATCTTCTTCTTCACCCTCTTCATCTTCTTCATCTACTTCTTCAAAGAAGAAACAACCCATAAAAAAACTTGATAATTGGATTAAAAAATTTGAAGTTTATTGTAGAATTTAGACTAAAGATTCTCAAAAAATCCAATTAGCCACTCTTCACCTGGGAGGCACATCCTTGATCTAGTGGGAGACAAAAAATCAACAAGATCTAAGCTGATACGGTAAAATTATTTCTTCTTGTTTTGAGTTTATAGCTGCATTAAAGAAATAGTTCTATACATTAGGTTATATGCAAAAAATAGTAATGAATTGGAAATCATTAGAGCAAGAGAAAGGACAGAGTGTACAGGATTATACACAGGAGTTTAGGAAAAGAACTTTATTTTTTGGAATTCCATTATATACAAAAGAAACTTTGTTAAATTATATAGGTGGATTACATTAAAAGTTGAGGCATATAATACTTATGTTTAATCCAACCAACCTTGGTGAAGTTAGTGTGTAAGCCATTCATCTAGAAGCAAGCTCGAGGAATAGCCATGATGGTATCTTAATGGACTCCAATAAAAATAAAGGGAGCAAGAAAGGGAAGGAGAAAATGCAGCGGACAACTACTATAAAGAAAGAGGAGGATAAGCCTTATTGCTCACACTACAAAAAGTAAGGGCATGAAGATGCAAAGTGATAGAAATTGCATCTTTATAGAAAACCAAAATGGTTCAAGGATTGAAAGGGTAAGGAAAAGACTAGAACTATCGTACATGATCTCAGATCATATTTTGATGATGAAACCAAGATCATAGTTGTGGGTATAAAAGGTAACATTCTTTTTGTTAGTACTAGTTCCCATGCTTCTTCTATAAAGTGTAATGAAGTACAAGTTGTAAGTAAGAGGAATGAATTGTTTCATATAATGTCTATTGCAAAAAATATATATATTGATACACTCATAGAGAGTGGATCACAAGTGAATCTAATCTATAAAAAAGTTGTTAACAAATTGGGATTAAAAATAAGTCCTCATCCTAAGCCATATCCATTGGGTTGGGTGCATGATAATTCTAAGCTACATGTTTCAAAGCAATGTAAAATTTGATTTGCAATTGCATCCAAGTTTGTAGATGAGGTAGAGTTAGATGTAATTCTACTTGCTATCTATGGGATGGTTCTAGGTAGTCCTTACTTGTATGATAGAAAAGCCATTTTCTACAGGGGACATAACAAGTATCATTTGTTTAAGCATGGATTTGAATATATTGTAAAAGCTCACCACATGAAGAATGATAGATCTATTGTAAACACATGGCATATGAAGATGATTATAAATGCAAGCAATGCTTTAACTCTCATGTTTGTAACATCTAGTGATACCAAGCATGAAGATGATAGGGTGCCATAGACAAAACAATGTGAGGATTAGTTGTAAGCACAGTTAAGCCTTTAACCAAAGTTGGTAAAAGAGGATTTGAATGATTCAATTTTTAACAATGTTCCTATTTAGGAGATCCAACACGTTGATAGTTTTTCCTTCACATTAGTTTATTTAGTATTGTCACTGGTTATTCTATTAGTTAGTTCTATGTGGATGATGGATGTGATAGTGAATAATGATGCATATGTAGTTAATTGTAGCAGAAATGCTATCTCAGTTTTCTTCATGTTTATGATAGGTCAGATGTCCAATATTCTAGTAAGGTGGATAGAAGGTACTAAGAAAGTGCGGTGACAATTCCCTAGCTCAAATTCTATGTAAAAATAAAATTTTGGTGGTCCAAAATCTTGTTAATGGAGAGGAATGATCTAGGTGGATCCAGAAAACCTAAAAGGTTCACAGTCTCAAAATTCAACTGAATCAACATCATCGGAAAGAACTGCTTGACACAATCTTGACGCAACTTGAATGGACTGAAAAGTAGTCTGTACATAGAAGTTATGCCCAGTGAAAGGTTTAGTCAAATAGCCAAATAAGGTGTTGAAGCAAGGCTGAAAAATAGATCATCTCCAAACTAGACAAAAGTAGTCTCAGATCGAAGGGCTCATCAATACAGTTCCAACACTTTTGGAATCGCATCAGAGTCTGTATGGGCAAGATCTAGAAATAGTCAAAGTTTTGAAAAGGGTAGATTGACCTATATTGTCAACATTGTTGATGACATGGAAAAACAAGGTGATGTGGTAGATGATGATGTGGCATAAGTAGTTGAGTGAATTTATCATATTTAAATTAGAAATTAAGTCTGAAATATATGAGCCAAACTCTTTAAAATAAAATGCATAAATATTTTTAAAAGTGCTTTAAGACTTTAAAAGGTTTATAAAAGGTATTTGAAACATGAAGCCCAAATCTATAAAGATTTTAAAAGAGGAAAATGTCATAAAATATAAAAGACCAAATCTTAAAGGATTTAAACATAATTTTAAGTTGATTATTAAAAGATAATCCATATAACTATTTACATGTTGAGATTTGTGAGAATATCCTAAGGGGGTTTTAGGATAATTTTAAAGGTGTTTATCAAATTGAAATGATATTGTATGGGAATATAGTAAAGCTCGAAATTATAAGGGCTATTTATTTTAATAGGTGTATTATTTTTAGGGGATTTAGTGTTGTAAATGGGAGATTGGGATAATTTGAAAATCATACGGTTTTAAACCATATTAGGCAAATTAAAATGTATAAAAATGGGAATAGTTTGGCCTTTCATTTACATTGGAAATTATTGTGAAGCGTGGAGAGTTTTTTTGGAGAGAATAATAGGCTTATTGGAATTAGGCAAAGGAGGAGATTATTGTATACAAAAAGACATTTGGAATGTCTTCAAGTGTTGAGAGAGATTGTGAGAGGTTTTTATGCCAATTTTTGGATGTGTTTTTGGTGTAATAAAACAAATTCAAGTTTGGAATTATTAATGAAAGCGGTACAACATTTAGAAGCGAACCTAGAGACTTAGTCTTGATTGGATGAACTTAATTATCAAGCTCATGATCCTCTCAATATTTTGTCCTATTCTTCTTCTCTCTCCTATCTTTCATTCTTTATTTTTTTTCTAATTACAACACTTTAGTAATTAGTTAATTTCATTAAGTTATATAAATGTGAACCTAGTATGTAATTTCAACTGTTAAACAACATAGTCACACAATTCTATTGGATCAGGATTAATTAAAATTTAAGTTAATTTTCAAGTTAATTGTAAACCTCTAATTATAGATCACATGCAAAACCTAATGATATACAAAACTTAAGTAAATGACCTAGAAATGATTTCAAGTCTGAATAGTAAACTGAGAAAATATAGAGGTGGACTTGAAAATTTGATGAGGCTTAGATGGTAACCTGAAATCCTAAAAATATTAATTTTGATGCATAATAGGACTCATAGACTAGTAGGGGCGATTTAGTCCTAGTTTAGGGTTTCAGGCCGAAATTGAAATCTAGAACTGTTGAATCAGGATCTATAGAATTTTTTTGAAAATAGGTATAGTGGGACTCATATGCCACAAGTGGTGATTTAGTCCTAGTATTAGTGTTGCTCGAAAACTTTGATATCCTCTAATTCTTTCCTAAAGCTTCTCTCCAGCCAAATCTCTATCTCTAAAACATTTAATTTTGCTTTGTAAGTGATTTTTCATGATCTTGTAAAAAAGGTGACAACTTTGACAACTTGACAACTTTTCTCCAATCTTTCTCTTCAATAGATCTTCAACCTAAACCACCTAGATCTGCAATCACACATCAAGGAGAGGAATTTTTTTTTTTTTGATAGTGGATAGGGGTTTACCTTTGTCAAACCTCATTTTGGTAATCAAATCTTGAAATGAAATGAAATAGAAAGGAGGAATGGTGAATGAACAAATATGTCATGTTGCAACTCATCGAACCTTTAAATAAGATGTTGCAAACATGTATGAAATGGCTAGCATGAATGTGTATCTTGAATCTTGCTTGAATGAGATGGATCTTGACTTGAATGTTGGCTTGAATTATAAAACCCTACATCACAAATGTTAGCTCAAAAACAAACATGATGCATGATGACTTTGACATGATGCTTGATACTTGAATAATGCTCCAAAATTCTTGATAATCAATCTTGAATGCTCTCTTGTAAACTCTTGTAATTTCTTTTAAATAATCACAATTTTTCTATAATATTTGAATACTTGAAAGCTTGGGAGGAAATGAGTGAAATAACCTTGTATTTGTACTTGTTTATGCCAAATTTCCTGAAATTACAACACTACAAGCTAACATTAGATGTAGGAGAATAAAATCCTGCCAAGAATTTGAATTTAAATTAGGTCTAAGATAAGTGGGACTCATATGCTAGTTGTGGCATATGAGTTCCATTAGGCTAATCTTGGGAAACATTTTTCAAGAAATACTTAGTCAACTATTAAATTCAGATCTATGCCCCAAAACTTAGGTGGGACCCATATGCCCAAGGTGGTGTATGAGTCTCGGATCACTAAATCTAGCCATAGAATCCAAAATCATTAATTTTTGATTGGTCACTTGATACATGTCAGGATTATCCTTTAAAAGATGCATTATTTAAGGCTTGTCGATTCAAAATGAGGCCAATTTAAGGGATAAAGAAGTCTAATTTTAGCAAGGAGGGCCCAAACAAGTGTGAAAATATAGAGGGATACATTTTTCTATAGTACAATGAGATGTGCATTATAGTCATTCAACACACACTAAGATTCCAACACCTCCAACAACTTTTCCACTTTTTCATATGTAATAATTATATTTAGATATATTGTGGAATGAGAACTACAATTAGATGACATGCATTATGATTCCACTGCCAACTCCTATTGACACTATAATTTTAGTTGCTCCATTTATAGATTCTAGTAATTATTCAAAATAGGACATATTATGGGATGCATCTAGTCTAGTCACATAACATGCACTAATTTTTATCCTTCATTTGTTTCTCTTAAGGAGTTTAAATATACTTCACCAAATGATTCATGTGATTATTTACACCATGAAATCTCATAAGATTCACATCATGGCCACATGGTATGCATTAAGATTTCACATCTATTCTCTTAATTTTGAATAGTAATCCTCTTTAGTTACGCCTAGGACTCCTAATTGGCCACATGCCACCTATCAACATTGACATTGGGACCATTGCATAACTTCTAGAGATGTTTTATTTTTCTTCTAGTGGGTATGTGTAGGATCATCATGGAAAAAATAGGCCCTTAAGTGGCAAAAAATTTAGAAAAATTAGAGTTAGGTAACTTGACGTAAAAATTTGAATAAGTTATCAATATTATTTCAAAAATATGTAAGAATAGAATATGTAGCAAATTGAATGTAATTTTTTAAACTACTAGGTTTGTTTAAAAAATTAAAAAAATCTATTTGGAGAAAATTTTAAATTTCAATGCAATAGTACTTAATTTTTAGGGAAAAATAAGTAGATATCTATCTGACCACCCTAACCATAATAAAATGATAATATTTTTTAATCATATTTTAGATGTAAGTAGAGGACTCATGCCTTAATGTGATGCATATTTTTTTTGTAATTTTTTTCGAAGTAAATAATTAATTATGTATTTTTTATTACAACTAAATTAAAAAATATAAAAACTCGTATGTTTGACCACCTTAACTTGGTCAAAACTTCATGAAATTCAAATTTTCTTTTTTTAATCCTATACTATGCAAAACATAGAATGTGATGCATGTTTTGGATTCAAAAAATGTGATACCATTTGAACAGTATAGATGTTTTTCTATCAGCCTCTCAATTAGGACTTTAGTCATAATTCAAATAGAAAATGAATAATAATTATTAATTAAATTCAAAGTAAATAATAATTTATATTGGTGGAAAGCTAAGAATATTCTTCAAAAACCCTTTTCGTGTCATCAATTTTGGGTAAAAAAATGTCGTCAGCCACATAACCATCATATTGTGACTTTTTGGCCCATCATTATCTTGCACATACCCTAGTATATTCTTTTTCTTAAATGTGAAGAGCTTCAACATTCACCTTTGGATTTATTTCATCCTAAGATAAGAAATATTTCACCCACTGTTGGCACAAGATGCATCACATTGTGTGGGTTCCCTAGTCTTTCTCTCTCTTTGCATTTCTCTCTTTTGAGGGCTCTCTCTCTCTCTCTCTCTCTAGCTCTCTCCCTCACTCCCTCCCTCCTTCTTTAAAGTTCATAATTCTACTATGGTACCTAACATGACCTTGTTGCTAGAAATCATTTATATTTCATCCTAAATTACACTTAAGGAGCATGCTGGTGTAAATATTTTACTTCACCTAGGATATCTAGATTTTATTCAAAGTGTAATACTATGTACCTAGTTATTACTTAGTTTCCTTAGGATATTATGAGTATTTAATTATTGTAAGTTTAATGGTAGTTAATAATGATGTATGATCACCTTAAATTGAGGTACAAAAACTTCATCACTATCTAATCAATCCTTAATTCATGGTAGTTAGATTATGATTTTTTTTTATCAAGCCCACTTTTGTCTTATTTAGATAGATCTAACTCATCTCCTAATTGGGAGTGATAAGGAGTTTCCTTAATTTATGAATCTAAGAGATCTATATATTTTTACAATTCTCTTTGTAATTAATATCCACAATGTTGAATATATATCTAAATTCTTTATTTATTTTATTGGTAATTATGATTAGCTCATAGAAATTAAGTCCTAGGTTGTATTTTTATCACAAAATTGAACACATAAAAAACATATACCATGTCCATATTTCCAATATTTTACCTTGAAGTTATATACAAATTAATTCTCACTTAGCATGGAAATAGTCATTCCCAATGAATTATTTGATCCTTTTGAGAGTTATTAATGTTAGAGGAGAGAGAGAGGGGATTCATAGTAATACCCACTATTTTGAGGATTTTGAATTCCCATGAATAATTAGATTGATGATAATGAACTAAAAATTGATTGTAGAGTCTTTTACACCAACTATAATTCTCCCCATAGACTTGACTGATGTGATTTTTGTATCTATAAAGATCCTCCAATTTTATTCCAAGTATATTTTTCACCAAACTAAACCAATACAAACTTTCAATTACAAAGGGAACATCATCTAATAGAATCATGATCCTTCCATAGGCTTACATCAAATCACACCATAAACAACAAAGGAATTAGTAAAGGGGTGTTAAAAAAGGAGATAATTCTTGTTCCCTTCATACTTGAGATAAAGCCCACATGTTCTCAAACCAAAAACACCATGCTTCCAAAGAATAACTTCATGAAGATACTTAGCTAACATGATTAGTGAAAAGAAAGCATTAACCTTATATTAAAATTTAGGATTCCATAACTTGTTCTAAAGGTTATAATTTTTAATGTCTACATCTCTAGAATAAGAGTCTATGAATAAGTAGTTTGAATAGAATAAATTATAGAACTTCATAATCCCCATATGAGGATGTTCAAGCATTTTTCTAGAGAAACCTTGCAAGAAGCTAAGATTTGAGCCAAGTGGTCAATGAGAAATTATTATAAGTCATCTTGGTCATCTATCATATCATGTATATAATAGGGAGAGGGAGGATAGATAGATAGACTATAGGGTAGATAGATACTCCTTAGATTTTAATTTTCAAATCTTTACATCATTTTGTATGAAATCACGCTAAAATTCAAAGGCATGGGTCCAACTAGCTTTAATAAATTTATGCTTTAACTCAAGGAGATCAAGAAACTCAATAATCATTGGGTTTTTAATCAAAATCATCATCCTAGAAAAGAATGTTGTCACCCTTCTTAGTCCAAAAAAATAATTATTTATTCATATTGTTTCCCAATTTAATGGTTTTCCATATATGAGATGTAAATTACCCAAATAGAGTAGGCATCTTTGACATGAAAGAGTGTTTTTTAATTTTTTATGTACTTGAACTTAAAATTATTCCCTCATAAGGTAGTCTCCTCCACATGTCATCTCAAGTATTCTTTGTTAGTTAAAAAAAACATTATTGGGAGCCATGAGAATTTTAAATATGTACATTGGGAGAGCTTATATGAAAACTTTGAGGAGAGCCATGGGACCAACTAAAGGAAGGAATATATCAGTCTAATGATTAATATGAAAATCCACATAATCTAATATTACATTCTAATATATTTCTCCAAGAGTAGGAGAAATGGAAATATGTAAATATCTAAAAGGAGAGGAAATTATTAGGAAATCAAAGATGTTAGCAATAGTATAATAGGAGTGATGAAGAAAAAACTTAAGATTTATGTTCATCCCATAATTGTGTAGACATGCTAGTATAAATAATGGGAGCATTCCTAAAAGTGTTTGATTCAACTTTAATATTTTTCCATCACTTATGCATCATCAAAAAATTAAAGACGAGTTAAAGAGTCCATATCTTACATATTGTGGAATCAATAATATTTTATAAGGTAATTCAAGAACTAACCAAATCCTTTTACTGAAATGAAAAAAATAAAAGATAGACTAAAAGGAAACATGATCAAAGAAGAACTACTAGTAAGTATAGAAAATAAAGGAAAAGTACAACAAACCACAACAAGTTACAACCCTTTGAATCTAATTATCATCAACCCATTGAGTCCAATTATCATCAAAATTATTATTATTTTGCTTATGCAATTGAATTGTTGATGCATTGAACTTATACTATTACTTCTCCCTCATCACTCCTTGAATCACTTGAAAAAAAAAATGCTCCACTACATAGAGCCATCTTGACTGCTAGTTTATTCTATATCTATCTTTTATTGAATTTTTGCTATTACTACTCATCCAGCCATTCCTTATAGGATTTTAACTTGCTTGATCCTATAAGAAAATACTCTCAAAATGTCTTCCAAAAGTTTCCAACAAACCCATACATAGAGCTCAAAGATGCTCATTTTTCATGTCTACAAATAACTAGTAGCATTATAATTAGCTGATAGGCTATTTTGTTTGAAGTTTCTGATAGGATTTTCATCAATCTAGCCCAGAATTCAATTTGCTGGTGTTGGAGATGTTTTGGTTAGCGGTGACTTGACTAGGTTTTTTTGTGGCGACGTGGAGCTTTGTAATTATGTGGGTTGGTGGTGGTGGTGTTGGTGTCCTTGATACATGAAAGTTGGATCGTAAGTGTTTGCTCGTGGGAGTGTTAATTAATTCTGTCATTGTTGTACAATGGGGGCAGACAAGGTAAATGTAGGCGGATGAAGTAAATGCAATATTGAGTGTTGCAATGTGGGAAAGTATACTTAGTTTAAGTTTTATTTTTGAAACAACCATTGTGGTGTTAGTTTCATAGCAGACTATTGTAAAAATTGTCACATTTGGCTCTATCATCGGTTTCATAGAAAATTGGAGGTTTTTAAAACTATTGTTCTCTGTAATCTGTAAGTCATTTTACATGGGTGTTTTGCACAAATGATTTATTTGTTGTTTATGTTAAAACTATTGTTCTCCAAAATTTGTAAGTTGTTTTACATGGGTGTTGCAATATGGGAAAGTAAAGTTTGAAATGTGCAAGAAAATATATTGATTAAGTTGCATTGTCAAAAGAGCCATTGTGGTGCTGGTTTGATAACAGACTATTCTAAAAAACACCGGATTTAGTTTTGTGGTTCCTCTGATAGGAGACTATTGTAAAAATCAGCGGATTTGTCTCCATTTTATAGGAGATTCGAGTGTTTTAAAATTGTTATTTTGCACAATGTGTAAGCTATTTTACATGGGTGTTTTTCATAAATGATTTATTTATTGTTTATGTTAAAACTACTGTTGTCTAGAATTTGTAAGTCATTTTACATGGGTGTTTGGCATTATGGTTTTGTATGGATGGAGAAATTGTACTTAAATCTTCTTTTTTTCATCAAAAAGTATGGTTAGGGTTAGTAATTTTTCCATCCCTTGTTTACTATTTGTTGTTATCTCTGTGCATATGTGGCCTTAGACCTGTTACCATAGGAGCAATTGTAGTGAATTCTTGTTTTTTTGGTCAAAAATTATGGTTAGGGTTAGTAATTTTATTGCCCTTCATTTGTTGTTTTAGTTATCTATGTGAATCTTTTCCATTACAACCATTAACATAGGACCAATTAAAAATTAACATAGGAGTGATTACATATATATATGGCCTTATACCCATTACCATAGGAGTAATTGTAGTCAAATATTGTTTCTTTGGTCAAAAAATATGGTTAGGGTTAGTAATTTTATCACTCTCTGTTTATTGTTTTAGTTATCTCTGTGCATCTTTTTTGTTACACCCATTAACATAAGACCAATTTCCGATTAACATAGAAGTGATTGCGTGTGTATATATGTGTAGAGGGTTAGTATGAAAGAAAAAACATGTTGGATATAAAATTAGTTTGGTGGGTGTTAAGTGTTATTCTCTCTAATATCTCTTTTATCTACTCAATCTATTTGTTTGAAGTTTCTGATGGGATTTTCGGTTAGCCCAGTCATGAATAGGATTTGTCATGTAATAGCTCTTTTAAAATTTCTCTATTTTTCTAGAATATTTAGTTCTAGGAAATGTAGCTCAAATTTTTGACTAAGTCTGTGGTGTTATAGGAATTTTGTACAAGTTATTGCTACTCATTAGCTTTATGAGTTATATTTAATGTGTGTTTGGTCTCAAAGAATGTAGCTTAATTTTTGAATTGGTAATCCAACTCTTACACAAACTACTTGTCTTGTATGAATATGTTGAGTGTGGGTTTTCAATTATCTGTGATTTATGTATGCTTCTTAAGTGTTTTTCTAATATTTGTTTTACAATTTCCCTATTTTGTCTATAATATTTAGTGGAAAATTATGTAGCTTGAATTTTGAATTGAGAATCCAGCTATTACATAGAATTTTCTATTGCACCTTGTGTAGATAGTGATAGAATTTTAGGTAAACAAGAACGTGTCACAAACTAAAATCTATACATTTATTTGACTTGAACTGGGTTCTTTACTTTGAATATTCTTTGTAAGTAATTTCACATACATAGATGTCCATATATAAACTTTTTTGGTGAAGGGAAATTGGAAAAGACTTATTAGGAAAACACTTAACAATCACATAAAAATGGTAGATGTTGGAAAACTCACATTAGATAGAACTTTAAAATATGGAGAATAGAACAGGAAAACTATGATAATGAATAGTTTGGTATGCAGAACTGGAAAAAAGAATATCATGAAGAACAGTTTGTTATGGGGAATTTCAAACAGTTGAGAAAAAAATAATATCATGAAACATATTGGTACAAGAAAAAAAGTGCAATTGGAAAAGAGCTATTAGGAAAACACTTAAGAATCATAGGAAAATGGAAGATGTTCTAAAACCCATATTAAATAGAACTTTAAAATATGGAGAATAGAAGAGGAAAACTACAATAATGAATAGTTTCTTATGGGGAACTAAAAAAAAGAGTATAATGAAACATATTGATATAAGACACTTCCATCCCATGTAATTAGCAAGCTTGACTCCTTACATAAATAGACCTAGGTAGTTTGTTCTAGGGAGCTTCATGAAGATTAGGGAAAAAAGAATATCATGAAACATATTGACACAAGATTTGAGCTATGTTCTTTGTTGCATCATATAATTGTTGTCATAGTTTAAAGAAAATAGGTATCGTGATAAAAAATTGGGTTTAAATAATTGATTTGATAGGTTTAAAAGATATATGTATAAGTGTGTAGAAAAAAATAGTTTGATGGATTTTAAGTGTTATTCTAATAACTCTTTTATGTATTCAACTTTATATTTTTAATTTGATAAAAAAAGAATATCATGAAACATATTGGTCCAAGACAACAAGAAAAATTGGAAAAGAGCTATTAGGAAAACACTTAAGAATCATAGGAAAATGACAGATGTTCTAGAACCCACATTAAATAGAAGTTTAAAATATGGAGAATAGAAAAGGAAAACTATAATAATGAATAGTTTGTTATGGGGAACTAGAAAAAAGAATATCATGAAGAACAGTTTGTTGTAGAGAATTTGAAATAGATGAGGAACAAAGAATATAATGAAACATATTGATATAAGGCATAGCCATCCCATGTAATTAACAAGCTCCATCCCTTACATAAATAGACCTGGATAGTTTGTTTCAGGGAGCTTCAAGCAGATTAGGAAATAAAGAATATCATGAAACATATTGATACACGATTTGAAAACTGTTTGTTGTGGGGAAGTTGAAACAGATGGTGAAGAAAGAATATAATGAAACATATTGATATAAGATGCTACCATCCCACGTAATTACCAAGATCTACCCCTTACATAAACATATCTAGGTAGTTTGTTCCAGGGAGCTTCAAGTAGATCAGGAAAAAAAGAATATCATGAAACATATTGATACAAGATTCGAGTTATGTTCTTTGTTAATAAATTTTGAAGAGAAATAGAGAAATTGTATAAGAGGTGTTAGAATGATGATTATTTTCAACAAATCATTTTACATGGGTATTTTGCATAAATGATTTCTTTATAATATTTAATGGCAACCAATGTAGCTCGAATTTATAATTAAGCTTGTGGTGTTATACACATTTTTCAGAGATTTTTGAATCATATAATTGTTGTCATGGGCTAAAGCAAATATCTGTCGTCATAAAGATGCGGGTTTAAATAATTTATTTGGAAAATTGAAAAGATATTTGTATAAGCATTGAGGAAAAAATAGTTTCATGGCTTTTAAGTGTTATTCTAATAGCTCTTTTATCTATTCAGCTTTATATTTTTAGTTGATAGGCTATGATATTTGTATAAGCATGGATAAAAAAATAGTTTTGTGGCTTTTAAGTGTTATTCTAATAGCTCTTTTATTTGTTCAGCTTTATATTTTTAGCTGATAGGCTATTTGTTTGAAGTTTCCACTAGGATTTTCATCAACCTAGCCATGAATAGGATTTGTCATCCAATAACTCTTTTACAATCTCTCTATTTGTTGATAATATTTAGTGCCAAGTAATGTAGCTCGAATTTATGTTTATATATGTGTATTGATTTCCACATTTCATATTTTTTAAAATACATATAGGAAACAATATATATCAATGTATACAAACCAAGACCACTGTGGCTTGTTTGAGAATGCAACAAAAATTTATATATGCACATGTATATCTAAACAACTTTGTATGCTATCTTTATTTATATTTAGGTATACTTTGATTTAAAAAGAGTTAAAAATTAGCATATGTAAGTATTATTTAGCTTCTAAGAAAATTGCTACAATACAACCATAGCATTAAATGATATAGCATTGAGATATTGTTAATAACAAAGAATTTAATGGTGCAGTATGTGTAACATGTTGATAAGAAATCTATAAAATTTATTGTGCCTTGGGAGTGAATGTCCCTATTGAAATTGCGTAGATTTAAAACACCAAAAATAGTGTAGATTGCATTTTCTTAGTCCTGCCATCATCATTTCCATTTCCCAACACCACAAACAACCATTTCCCATTCTGATTTTTTGTTCAAAGGTGGCTAAGAGTCCCCCTATGGCATATATATTTTAATAAGCTCTGAAGTTAAAAACATGTTTGTTTGCATAGCTTTTTCCCTTTGCTTGCTCTTCATTTTGTGCATTGTGTAGCTCTCACATAATGGAAATACTATGCATATTTGGAATTATACCCATTAACATAGGAGCAATTACAAATTAATAACTCCCCCCCTTGAAATTTATGAAGACAACAAACATCCATAGTATATTTTCCCTCAATTGATTGGCTGAGAAGGCTATGAATTCAAACCTTTTGTTCCCTATTAGAATTCCTTACTTCAGAGTGGACAAGATCCTATAGGTAACAAAAGGTTTGAATTCGTACCCTTCTTAACTAGAAAATTGATGGAAGATTCAATCTTGATGTTTTCTCTCTTCATAAATTTCAAGGGGAGGAGTTACATAGTGAGGAAAAAGTATGGTATACACATCTATTTAGATATAGCATTGTGTATATAAATAGATATATACATGTGTACATATGGATATATATATCTAGTTATATGTGTGTTTTTGAATCTATAGACAAAGGGGAGATTCAATGCATATATGCACTTAATCATTTCTATTCTTATTGTTGTATAGCCTATTGTTTCAATAAGAAAGGGTGAAAGGACCAACTAACAACATACACAAATATCTACATATAGCTATATGTAGAAATATAGTAAAATAATAAACAACTGCATGAATACTTCTATAAGCAACCTCAAAGATAAACAAATATGTATAGGGGTATATCCATATGCATTTATCATTTTTATTCTTGTTCATGTATCCCCTAGTGTTTCAATAGTATTAAAAGTGTATTTCTATTCTTGTTCTTGTATCCTATGTTGTTTCATTAGTTTAATAAGTGGAATGGTTATAGATCAATATTTCAAAGTTTTTGAAAAGGAAAAAACAAGTTTTACAGGGACCTAAAACCACAAAGTTAAAAATTACAAAGAAAGAGCATGAAAAGTTTGAACAAACAAACAGCTGTCCCAAAAAGGAAACGATAGCAAAAAAGACAGCAAGGTCCAAAAAAAGGACTGCCAAAAAACCATAAACAACCACAGCAACACTACTCCAAGGTTTTCATCAACTCCTCGGCTTCCTTTTCAACTTCACTCATTTCATGTAACCCCTGCTTGAGGATTTGAACCATGTGTGGGGAAGCAGGGGCCTTCCTCTTTGTGTTAGCTCAGGTGTGAGTTGAAATCCCTTCAACAGCAGCTCTGCTACATCCTCTATCCACATCCAAGTCCATGACCAACGAGCCCTTTTGGTTTTTTTCCAACTTTTCCACCATAGCATTAATGATAATGGCGTTGTGCCTGGAAATTTTATGATTATTCACCACAGTGGCCCTGATATTTTGGCCAATCTTGGACATATTTCTCTCCAGCCTAGTTATTCTTTCCTCCTACAGCTGTTGTCTTTTCCCTGGTAAGGGAGTGTCCTGTCCATCAATCTCATTACAACTCCAACTAACCTTCTGCTCCAATTCTATGACTCTGTTGCTAAGATCTCTATTACAGCCATTCAAATCACAAACTTCCTTCTGGGTCCACTTAAGAACAGTGAAAAGGCCATCAATACTTTTTTCCGCCACACTCATTATGTCCTCCAACTTGAGGTTATTTGAGGCAGAATTAATTTCAGCCTCATTAGGGGAATTTTTAGGGGTATTCACAAATCTTCTAGATGCAGGGGCACTAGGGGCTGACTCTTTACTGACCATAGGTTTATCAAAAAGAATATCCAGAGAATTCCCAGAGTACGAAACCAATTTCGTAACCGAGGTACCTTTAAAATCGGAGACTAAACCCGAGGTAGGGCACTCAAGAGACGGTTGGGGATTAATACAAGATGGAAAAGAAAAACCTAGGATAGGGCAACCAGGTGAAGGCTACGGGTTAGGACAAGAAGGCGGATCAGAACCCAAAAGGACATTCCGACAAGAAAGGGACTGGGGAACAGTAGTTTTAGACCCAACAAGGGTAAAAGCAAGAGGGTTTAGGGGATCATTTGCCCTGCTACTTTCCGTATCCTCATCATCCAAATCCCCAACAACAACATTTTTAGGCAGAGTAGGTAAATTTTGAAAATGCTCAAAGATGAGCCTGACAAGACCAGGGTGAATAATAGAAATCCACCTAGGGTTTCTTTCAACTTCATCAAGGCAATTCTTCAGAGAAGAGAATAAATAAAAAGGCAACGAGATATGAACCTTATGACGAAAGTGGTTCAAAATGGCAAAGTGATAACCATACGCCCTGGTGAAGCGCCCATCAACCGTGATGTACTCCATAATGACTCTCAAAACTTTCCTCCATATTGATTTAATGGACTCAACATCAAAGTAGCTATTGGCAACCTTAACCAGCTTAGCCTTCTCCTTATCCTTTTTAGGAAATCTGATAACCGCTTCATCAGAAAACCGACGATCCTGATAAAATTTCACACCCTCAGTCGAAAGACCAATATTTCAAAGTTATCTACCAATTTCCATTGGGATGTTGCAATACATTAATCTTTTATTTTTATTGTGAAATAGAGTTGTCAATTAGTCAACTCAATTTGTAACATTTTGTCCTTGGAAAGAGTTCCTAGAACTATGTCTATAGAATTGGGTTTTGTGGATAGGTCTATAGAGCCCCATAATATTGATTTGTTGACATCTTCCATTGTTCCCATTGTGGAGTCCAACTCTAAAGACATGAACCACCAGCCTTCAGATCCTGATTCGTTAAGTATAAATTTTTGTTATGTTATACCTATTGCAAATTTGGTGTTAAATTCTTTCTGGTTTTTCTTTCCTTTAAGGTGTATACAAACATGGGTGAACCTAACAAAGCATATAGATGTGCAAGGAGATACACATTGATATTTTCCAACATATAAAAACATCCCTTTCATGTATATGTATATGTATATGTATGTATATATATAGATGTATATGTATATGTGTATGTATATGTATATGTATATGTATGCATATGTATATGTATATATATGTATATATATGTATATGTATGTGTATGTGTATCCATATGGATATGTATATGTATATGTATATGTATGTGTATCTATATGCATATGTGTATGTATATATATATACATATGTTTGTGTGTGTATGTATGTGTATGCATATGTGTATGTGTATCTATATGCATATGTATATGTGAAAGTTGAATGGTAAGTGTTTACTCGTGCGAGGGTTAATTCATCGTGTCACTATTGTGTGATGGCAGTGGTTTAAGTAAATGCAATATTCAATGTTGTAGTGTGGGAAAGTATACTTTGATTAAGTTGTATTTTTGAAAGAGTAGAATATGATAGATCAGATATTAAGACAATAGATTTCCCCCTACTTTGTTATTGTGTGATGTGTGATTGAATTCCATGAAATTCTATGTGGGTGTTTCATAATGTTCTTGGTTAGGGGTTTTGCTAGATTCCACAAGCCTCCATAGCAAAAAACGAATGGTGGGGATGATATTGACTATGGGTTGTGTGGTTTTGGTTTTAATACCATATATTTGTTCTTGCATAGATACATGGCTTGTAATGCCCCGTCGTGCGAACCCCAAAGGACAACTAAGGCAATGATTACCACCAAATTTTTTTTTTTTTTTAAAAGTAAAACTAACATGCATGAGATGCACAAAAGTTATGACATGAACATTCATTTAAACAAACCCAATATCATTTACGTCCCTTGGGGTATACGAGGATACATTACGAAACTTAATGCCATACATCAATGATAAAGAATGAAAGCCAAATCTAATCCATGACGAAGCATATGTATAAACCATCAACAAGAACCATTCACTTAAATAAATACAATACTTTGAATAACGTCCGATATGGATCCATATCCACACAAGGTTCACTAATGATAAATATTACATCACATCCTTTTCATTACTTTACACTGTTCAAGTCTTACAATGATACAAACATGTTTCCCAATATGAGCAGGAACCACATAACAAGATAAGATGATACATCAGAAAGATAATAACAAAGTAATGTAACTGGCTCCAAGACAAATACAACTTTGGAGTCGCTGCAACAGCACCAATCTGCACCTCTCGATCCTTGACTGGGGACCCAATGGGGTGCTTAGCACGTTCCACCCGACCACGTGGGTCCGAAGACCCACCCCCCGTGCTAAGGAGCTAACAAGAAGAGACCTCAACCAAGAACATCCAAACAGGGAACCACAAGACTCAACATCATACAAAGGTATCATGAAACTCACGGATTACAATGACATAATCAACAACATTCATGAGTCAACAAAATCAAATGAAACTATGAAACTCATCACATTCAACCCAAGCAACAACAATTAAGAGAGTCACCAAGGAGCATCCATAAATCATTTCCACAAGAATCTGAAACAACATAAAGACTACAATATCCAGAGGCGACAAGAACAAGAACAAGGGTGTCAAGTCGGGAGGGTCATCGCATAGCTCTCATGGGATCCCCTGGCACTTCCTCCAACCGAGGCGCCGGCACCCATCTATGGATTCCCTAGCCCTCGAAAACAACATAAAGATACAATAACCAAGGGCAATTACAACCAAGCATAAGGGTGTCAAGTGGAGAGTGTCATCGCATAGCTCTCACGGGATTCTCCTGGCCCTTCCTCCAACTGAGGCGCCGGCACCCATCTATGGATCTCCTGGCCCTTCCTCCTAACTGAGGCGCCGGCACCATAGGGTAGCTAATGCGGAGCCGATAATCTCTCGTGAGGACGAGACTATGACTTTGCCGACCACGGCCTTCTCAGTCTATCACTAGTCTATGGTAGCCCTAGTGCATAGCCGAGGAATCCAATGTTTTATTATCTTGTGTTTTTTAAACTACCCAACCCTCTAAATTCTATTGTTTAGGTTATCACTTGTTTAACTACTCTTTCGTGGGTTATCCTGAGCCCTTCCTCATCCTGAGGCGCCGGCGCCCACGAAGAGCCACTCTCCCTAAGACCCCTAACACAACCAAACTAGGCAAGGGTTGTACCGTAATCCGAAAAAGCAAATAATCTCAAGACCAATACCACGCGAGGCATTAACCATCTCGCTATAAACACATAATCAATGTCTCAACAATTCATGTACAACCCTTTTAAAATCATGATATCAAAACGCTTGCCACAACAAGGGCACATAAAAGGAGAACATTTAACCAACAATAAAGAAAACAAGCCTTTGGAAGACTCTAAAAAAGTTTACACTAGGGTTTCCCATCAAAGAATTAACAATAATTGCAAGGCCTCAAAGAACTATTTTCAATTCAAATATAATGAGTGAATAAACCAAAATAGGATCAACAACCCAGCCAAACTACATAATCAACTTTGATACAAAATAAATAAAAATTCCAATGGAGACCTCTATATTCTCCTCTCAGGATACACATTACTCATTGAGCTTTCAATTCAACTCATAAAAAAAAACTCAAGCAGAACCATCAACTCTGACAACGATAACATAACTGCTTTACCACTCAACTCAAGAGACAACCCAATAAAATCAGTAGGAACAAGTAAACCATAATCTTCCTAATAAAACATTAACCATTTCAAGAAAAGTTCAACTTGCACAATAACACCCCATTTAACCGACTTCACCCAAAATCCTATACTAAACACATTATTTAATAACAAACCCATAGTAAATTAACACACCACCTAATAAACGATTATACAAGAGGTTAGCATTTGGAAGCTAACTAATTTCATCAACAACATTACCTCACAAGTTTTCTTCATAAATATAGCTATATCTTTTCCAAAATATTCTAATGTTTACCAATTCACATTATTTAATATAATCATTTTGTTTTCAGGATTTAAGCGAATGTTCTTTTCTCACGTTTGAGATATGCAAGTAACTATCCTCTATTCAATTCTGAGCTAGGAGGTGAACCATTCCTTTCTAAGACCATCAAATTGTTTATATAACTTTTCTATCCTTCACTAAATTTTAGTCTCTATTAACCGAGATAATCTATATCCCGTATGTAAATACTCACAAAGGATGGGGATCATTTACTAGCACAAACAAGTTCGTGAAGATTCTAAAAAGGAACTATAGTATAACAGCCATAGTGGTATGATAACCTTGAACACATGATTAGATCAATGGACATTGTACCTCTTTGTGGCAATAATAAAGTAACGGTTTTAATTGTTGCCACCCATTGGATTATTTGATTTACTACATTTTCAAGTCTAAAAGTTGCAGCTGTAACGAGTTGCTAGAGGTTTCAAGGAGGCTACTTAGTTCGGTACAATGCCTAAACTCTAAATGCTGTAACTGTGGCAGGTTGTCAAGTATATTAGAAAGTGAATATTGGAATTTGGAAATATCACTATCTACTTGCATTATTATCAAGTCCCAACTGTGATCCACGGGCTTGAAGAGAAGGAGAAAAGTGAGGTGCAGATATGTGACTTAAGAGCAGAATAAAATAACGTGCAACTTTTTTTTTTCTTTTCATTACTTTTATTTTGAACATGACGCATTTCTGTTTGAAGGCGAATTTCCAGAGACGTGCTCAAGTTTGGAGTTTGGAAATTAAACTTCACCACGATTGCGGTAACCTTTCTATTATGCTGGAACAATGACAAGATTTATTTTCAAGTGCTGGAACTGCGACAGATTGTCAGTAGAATCAAGCAGGTTATCTATAAGCTTCCTATTATGATCAAGCACTACAGCTGAGAGAGGAAACTAAGTGCAAACCACAGAGGCACAGATGAGGCTCGTGAACTGTTTGACAGATTCCCTCACAGAAATGTGATCTCCAAGACACAAATTAGTGTATCGATCACTTTCTACGTCATTTTAATAAATTGCTGACAAATCAAGAGAAAAACTATATGGTTGGCTTCGCACTCTCAAAATAGGCAGGGAAAGGACTGTGGTGTCTGGTACTCATGCTCCATCTTTGACCAAATCAATGTCCAATTAATGTTGATGAATTCCTTCTCAGTGTCATACGGCACAAGTTAATGGGATATAACGTCTTTCGGTTCCATTTTCCACACTCCTCTCATACGCCAGAAATTCATCTGAGCGTGGTCGCTTATCTTCTCTAAACTTTCTTTGAACTATTTTATTGAAGGCACGAGAACTGTTTGACAGAATTCTCCAAATAAATATGCTCACAGGGGCAGGGATGACTGTCAGATATACATGGGATGGATTTGATGGATCGACCTTCAAAATTCATTAAGCAAAAGCATTTGGCCGGTGTAAAACAAAGACTCATCAACTTAAGCAAGCATACTCCCATCTTGTGCGAAACTGGAAGCCTTGGAACAGGGTACAGAGATCCATTTAAGAAGATAACTTGCTTTACATGCGCACTAATTGAGGCGGCATTGTTATAACGCCTATACCGTTTGGCATAATGCCTCAAGAAGCGGCAGACTTTAAGAGTACCATTCTTTTATCTGCTATATGAAGCGCCTAAAGAAGGTACTGAATCAAGACCAGGTATTCGTAACATGTCACAGCTAGATAATGTTATACAAACTGCTATGAGAATCCACTCATAAAGATACTCACAAGTATAAAGAAGTAACGACTTAGGAGGGAGACCGCGAGGTAAGGGCCTAACTATCGAATCCTAGATGAGTCAAATTCTCGCAGGATGTAATGGTCTCAGGATATGCACAAATTGAATTTGAAGCAAGATCTTTAACAGAGTCACATTAAGGGAGAGGGTCCTTTCTAATGAGAGCAGTTCCAGCTAGATGCTCAGAAGGCTATATGTTGATAGTCAACTTTCACTCTTCTAATCTAGCATAAAGATATATTCTTATTCTGCACATTTAAGAATGAAGAAAAAAAAAGACTGGAGAAGTACTTATCTGCCATCATAGGGAGTATTGGAAACGTCACTACCTTCCTCACCCACCACGAATTTCTGAGGTAACCCGAATGAGAGTCGTGAGCCGAATCCCCTCCAAAATTGCAGAGATTCTCCATAATGTTGAATAAACCATCTGAGAAGATAGACCCTAATTGCAGGATACGCGCATTAGCATTTGCGGGGAAGCTCTCCCCAAAATTTTCTCCGCCCCCCCTCCGTTTTCCCAGTCCAGTTTAATAATAAAAAAAAATCCCCTAAAAGAAAAACAAGTTTCCTGTTTTAACTCTATTTCAAGCTGTGCATCCACACGCTTTAGCTTTCCCTCTTTTTTTTCCTTTTTTTTCTTTTTTTCTTTTTCTTTTTTTTTGTTTTATTTGTTCTATTCCGAGTAAAATCTTAACTTCTATTTTTGCCAGCTTTAACTTTAGTTTTAAATCTTATCTTTAAGATTTACTGCAAATCACGTTTACTTTCCACTTTTAATCTATACTTTTAATGTGATATTTATCTTCATTTATTTGTTTATTATTCGTAACATTCTTTTAAAATTTATTTCATTTTAAATGATATTGTTTAATTTAAATAACTACTAACACTTTCATAAACGTAGTTCTTTTAGTTATTCTTTTAACTTAGTAATCCAAAATATCTATAATATCATTTCATAAACATAGTTCATTTAATTATTATTTCACTTCCTTATCAATTTAAGTGCCCTTTTTATCCTTCTTAATATAATTAATTAAATTAATCAAAGCCAAACAATATTAACTAAATCACATAATTCTGAAAGAAATAAAATCACAAAACTAACAAGACACCACAAATCAACCAATCATACTTACACCAATAGACACTTTCTTAGTGACACTTTACCAAATGAAAATGGCATGACTACCCAATAAACATCTTACTTGAATGCCAAGGATGATCGAAGCGGAGGGCACTACATCCTCCTCCCCTAGACTTCGACTTACTCCTGGAAGTCGAGCTCAAGCACAAACATGGTAACACCATACACTAACAATAATATTAACAATCATAAGCACATCAACACCACTAGTTAAATCATCAATTAAATGTCACCGAGTAAGCAATGAAAATTAAACACACCAAAAAAAAAATAAAAAAAAATGATACCAAAGCAAAAGTGGTGACGGAGTTGCAACCAAACTGACTTGCCAAACACAAGGACGGATGACGAACTAGGTTACGAAAACTTCTTGTCAGCTCCTATTTTCCACATCAGACCCATTAGGTGTTTAGGATGCTCGCCCTTTCCTGACAATGCAGGTGGAGTCGAGGCTTAGTTCCTGCAATCCTGCATACAAACAAACATTGTGCACAACATATATATATCAAATCAGCCTAGTGTAGAGGGAATTGCAATGTTGTATGCCTCTCACACATGAGTGATACGACATCGTCCTTCTAACACTCTATCATCAGTGAAATATCATAAATACTCATTAATACAATTACTAATCAAGTGCAAACACCATATTAAGTCAACATGTTAAACATAGCCAATTAGTTACCTTCATCCTTGAGATTTGAAGTCGACTACCTGAAAATCACAATCTAGGGTGGAAACATAACACATTAGTACTAAACATTCAAGAGGGTTCTTTACCCTCGATAAGCCACATTTCCATACAACGTAGCATAATTATTCACACAAGCACATATTCTCATTTAACATCATCATTTACACACAAAGCACTCCACTTCAATCCTGATTCAACACCAAATTTCACAACAATTTTAACAAGCCGATCAAAATTCTACACCTTCACAGATTCAAGAAAACATAATTCATCACTCAAAGACAACAAAAGGTAAAATTCCACGCACGCTTGACATATGCACACACAAAAAGTTCACAGCACTGGAAACTACATCACACAATGATACAAAGGTCTATAGTGCATCCCTGATAGGAAGGATATCGGTGCATTGCGCACTACACCGAGGGTCCTATCCTTTCCCATCAGTTTCCTGCACCATCTACCCGACACCAGCTAACAGAAGAACTCAGGTTCACCACAATGACAATAGAAAAGTGAAACTCAAGACTCAAGGGTTTAGGCGCAAGGTTACATAGTGAGCACACATAGTGCCCAGTGTATGAACCTATGCTCTGATACCATGTTGTAATGCCCCGTCGTGCGAACCCCAAAGGACAACTAAGGCAATGATTACCACCAAAAATTTTTTTTTTTTAAAAGTAAAACTAACATGCATGAGATGCACAAAAGTTATGACATGAACATTCATTTAAACAAACCCAATATCATTTACGTCCCTTGGGGTATACGAGGATACATTACGAAACTTAATGCCATACATCAATGATAAAGAATGAAAGCCAAATCTAATCCATGACGAAGCATATGTATAAACCATCAACAAGAACCATTCACTTAAATAAATACAATACTTTGAATAACGTCCGATATGGATCCATATCCACACAAGGTTCACTAATGATAAATATTACATCACATCCTTTTCATTACTTTACACTGTTCAAGTCTTACAATGATACAAACATGTTTCCCAATATGAGCAGGAACCACATAACAAGATAAGATGATACATCAGAAAGATAATAACAAAGTAATGTAACTGGCTCCAAGACAAATACAACTTTGGAGTCGCTGCAACAGCACCAATCTGCACCTCTCGATCCTTGACTGGGGACCCAATGGGGTGCTTAGCACGTTCCACCCGACCACGTGGGTCCGAAGACCCACCCCCCGTGCTAAGGAGCTAACAAGAAGAGACCTCAACCAAGAACATCCAAACAGGGAACCACAAGACTCAACATCATACAAAGGTATCATGAAACTCACAGATTACAATGACATAATCAACAATATTCATGAGTCAACAAAATCAAATGAAACTATGAAACTCATCACATTCAACCCAAGCAACAACAATTAAGAGAGTCACCAAGGAGCATCCATAAATCATTTCCACAAGAATCTGAAACAACATAAAGACTACAATATCCAGAGGCGACAAGAACAAGAACAAGGGTGTCAAGTCGGGAGGGTCATCGCATAGCTCTCATGGGATCCCCTGGCACTTCCTCCAACCGAGGCGCCGGCACCCATCTATGGATTCCCTAGCCCTCGAAAACAACATAAAGATACAATAACCAAGGGCAATTACAACCAAGCATAAGGGTGTCAAGTGGAGAGTGTCATCGCATAGCTCTCACGGGATTCTCCTGGCCCTTCCTCCAACTGAGGCGCCGGCACCCATCTATGGATCTCCTGGCCCTTCCTCCTAACTGAGGCGCCGGCACCATAGGGTAGCTAATGCGGAGCCGATAATCTCTCGTGAGGACGAGACTATGACTTTGCCGACCACGGCCTTCTCAGTCTATCACTAGTCTATGGTAGCCCTAGTGCATAGCCGAGGAATCCAATGTTTTATTATCTTGTGTTTTTTAAACTACCCAACCCTCTAAATTCTATTGTTTAGGTTATCACTTGTTTAACTACTCTTTCGTGGGTTATCCTGAGCCCTTCCTCATCCTGAGGCGCCGGCGCCCACGAAGAGCCACTCTCCCTAAGACCCCTAACACAACCAAACTAGGCAAGGGTTGTACCGTAATCCGAAAAAGCAAATAATCTCAAGACCAATACCACGCGAGGCATTAACCATCTCGCTATAAACACATAATCAATGTCTCAACAATTCATGTACAACCCTTTTAAAATCATGATATCAAAACGCTTGCCACAACAAGGGCACATAAAAGGAGAACATTTAACCAACAATAAAGAAAACAAGCCTTTGGAAGACTCTAAAAAAGTTTACACTAGGGTTTCCCATCAAAGAATTAACAATAATTGCAAGGCCTCAAAGAACTATTTTCAATTCAAATATAATGAGTGAATAAACCAAAATAGGATCAACAACCCAGCCAAACTACATAATCAACTTTGATACAAAATAAATAAAAATTCCAATGGAGACCTCTATATTCTCCTCTCAGGATACACATTACTCATTGAGCTTTCAATTCAACTCATAAAAAAAAACTCAAGCAGAACCATCAACTCTGACAACGATAACATAACTGCTTTACCACTCAACTCAAGAGACAACCCAATAAAATCAGTAGGAACAAGTAAACCATAATCTTCCTAATAAAACATTAACCATTTCAAGAAAAGTTCAACTTGCACAATAACACCCCATTTAACCGACTTCACCCAAAATCCTATACTAAACACATTATTTAATAACAAACCCATAGTAAATTAACACACCACCTAATAAACGATTATACAAGAGGTTAGCATTTGGAAGCTAACTAATTTCATCAACAACATTACCTCACAAGTTTTCTTCATAAATATAGCTATATCTTTTCCAAAATATTCTAATGTTTACCAATTCACATTATTTAATATAATCATTTTGTTTTCAGGATTTAAGCGAATGTTCTTTTCTCACGTTTGAGATATGCAAGTAACTATCCTCTATTCAATTCTGAGCTAGGAGGTGAACCATTCCTTTCTAAGACCATCAAATTGTTTATATAACTTTTCTATCCTTCACTAAATTTTAGTCTCTATTAACCGAGATAATCTATATCCCGTATGTAAATACTCACAAAGGATGGGGATCATTTACTAGCACAAACAAGTTCGTGAAGATTCTAAAAAGGAACTATAGTATAACAGCCATAGTGGTATGATAACCTTGAACACATGATTAGATCAATGGACATTGTACCTCTTTGTGGCAATAATAAAGTAACGGTTTTAATTGTTGCCACCCATTGGATTATTTGATTTACTACATTTTCAAGTCTAAAAGTTGCAGCTGTAACGAGTTGCTAGAGGTTTCAAGGAGGCTACTTAGTTCGGTACAATGCCTAAACTCTAAATGCTGTAACTGTGGCAGGTTGTCAAGTATATTAGAAAGTGAATATTGGAATTTGGAAATATCACTATCTACTTGCATTATTATCAAGTCCCAACTGTGATCCACGGGCTTGAAGAGAAGGAGAAAAGTGAGGTGCAGATATGTGACTTAAGAGCAGAATAAAATAACGTGCAACTTTTTTTTTTCTTTTCATTACTTTTATTTTGAACATGACGCATTTCTGTTTGAAGGCGAATTTCCAGAGACGTGCTCAAGTTTGGAGTTTGGAAATTAAACTTCACCACGATTGCGGTAACCTTTCTATTATGCTGGAACAATGACAAGATTTATTTTCAAGTGCTGGAACTGCGACAGATTGTCAGTAGAATCAAGCAGGTTATCTATAAGCTTCCTATTATGATCAAGCACTACAGCTGAGAGAGGAAACTAAGTGCAAACCACAGAGGCACAGATGAGGCTCGTGAACTGTTTGACAGATTCCCTCACAGAAATGTGATCTCCAAGACACAAATTAGTATATCGATCACTTTCTACGTCATTTTAATAAATTGCTAACAAATCAAGAGAAAAACTATATGGTTGGCTTCACACTCTCAAAATAGGCAGGGAAAGGACTGTGGTGTCTGGTACTCATGCTCCATCTTTGACCAAATCAATGTCCAATTAATGTTGATGAATTCCTTCTCAGTGTCATACGGCACAAGTTAATGGGATATGACGTCTTTCGGTTCCATTTTCCACACTCCTCTCATACGCCAGAAATTCATCTGAGCGTGGTCGCTTATCTTCTCTAAACTTTCTTTGAACTATTTTATTGAAGGCACGAGAACTGTTTGACAGAATTCTCCAAATAAATATGCTCACAGGGGCAGGGATGACTGTCAGATATACATGGGATGGATTTGATGGATCGACCTTCAAAATTCATTAAGCAAAAGCATTTGGCCGGTGTAAAACAAAGACTCATCAACTTAAGCAAGCATACTCCCATCTTGTGCGAAACTGGAAGCCTTGGAACAGGGTACAGAGATCCATTTAAGAAGATAACTTGCTTTACATGCGCACTAATTGAGGCGGCATTGTTATAACGCCTATACCGTTTGGCATAATGCCTCAAGAAGCGGCAGACTTTAAGAGTACCATTCTTTTATCTGCTATATGAAGCGCCTAAAGAAGGTACTGAATCAAGACCAGGTATTCGTAACATGTCACAGCTAGATAATGTTATACAAACTGCTATGAGAATCCACTCATAAAGATACTCACAAGTATAAAGAAGTAACGACTTAGGAGGGAGACCGCGAGGTAAGGGCCTAACTATCGAATCCTAGATGAGTCAAATTCTCGCAGGATGTAATGGTCTCAGGATATGCACAAATTGAATTTGAAGCAAGATCTTTAACAGAGTCACATTAAGGGAGAGGGTCCTTTCTAATGAGAGCAGTTCCAGCTAGATGCTCAGAAGGCTATATGTTGATAGTCAACTTTCACTCTTCTAATCTAGCATAAAGATATATTCTTATTCTGCACATTTAAGAATGAAGAAAAAAAAAGACTGGAGAAGTACTTATCTGCCATCATAGGGAGTATTGGAAACGTCACTACCTTCCTCACCCACCACAAATTTCTGAGGTAACCCGAATGAGAGTCGTGAGCCGAATCCCCTCCAAAATTGCAGAGATTCTCCATAATGTTGAATAAACCATCTGAGAAGATAGACCCTAATTGCAGGATATGCGCATTAGCATTTGCGGGGAAGCTCTCCCCAAAATTTTCTCCGCCCCCCCTCCGTTTTCCCAGTCCAGTTTAATAATAAAAAAAAATCCCCTAAAAGAAAAACAAGTTTCCTGTTTTAACTCTATTTCAAGCTGTGCATCCACACGCTTTAGCTTTCCTCTTTTTTCCTTTTTTTTCTTTTTTTCTTTTTCTTTTTTTTTGTTTTATTTGTTCTATTCCGAGTAAAATCTTAACTTCTATTTTTGCCAGCTTTAACTTTAGTTTTAAATCTTATCTTTAAGATTTACTGCAAATCACGTTTACTTTCCACTTTTAATCTATACTTTTAATGTGATATTTATCTTCATTTATTTGTTTATTATTCGTAACATTCTTTTAAAATTTATTTCATTTTAAATGATATTGTTTAATTTAAATAACTACTAACACTTTCATAAACGTAGTTCTTTTAGTTATTCTTTTAACTTAGTAATCCAAAATATCTATAATATCATTTCATAAACATAGTTCATTTAATTATTATTTCACTTCCTTATCAATTTAAGTGCCCTTTTTATCCTTCTTAATATAATTAATTAAATTAATCAAAGCCAAACAATATTAACTAAATCACATAATTCTGAAAGAAATAAAATCACAAAACTGACAAGACACCACAAATCAACCAATCATACTTACACCAATAGACACTTTCTTAGTGACACTTTACCAAATGATAATGGCATGACTACCCAATAAACATCTTACTTGAATGCCAAGGATGATCGAAGCGGAGGGCACTACATGGCTACACAAATCCTTATACACACTTGGCTTCCACAAACAAATCTTATGGTCGGTTGTGTACATCCAATATTTTATTCTTCTAAATGGCCCGCGATATAAGAATAGTGAAATAGTGGAAATGGTTAACACAAAAAATTGTAAAATCCCTTTATATTTTTTTTTATATATTCCAATGTTTGAACTATGTTATTCATTTTTTGATCATCCATAAATATAAATTTATATACACATAAATACACAAATATTTTGTTACATGTTTATGTGTAATTAATACTTTAAATATATCTATGTTTATTCATGTATATTCATATATGCTAATATAGTTGAGCTTGTATGTATATTGCTAGGTTGTGTGAGTACATTCAAGTTCCACAACCCAAGTGATTGCTAAATTTAAAAAGGCTAAAAAATAGCAACGGAACCATTTGTACTATAGCCAACATCAAGAGGGAATTTGTGTGGAGCATCGTACAAAATACATGGAACAAAGGCTAACTACACCACACACAATTGCAAATCTTCCTGCGGTCAATCTTCCCTCATAGTTCCCATTGGGAATGGTAGATGCCACTACTTATATACAATCTCAAAGCAATCCCCCTGTTCCATTGACACAACAAGAACACTTGAAAGAAATACTCAATGATTGCTACCTTTTTATGGTGTAGCGGTTTTGGCACCGCATAGATGCACTTTTGAATCTTTCTGATTGTTAGATATATAGAGAAAGCTACATACAGATGCACACTCATATGTCAAGGTCAACAATGCCATATGTAAGATGATATTTTGAATAAGGGACACACCACTTTAGCTCTACAAATGGCATGGACCCAGGCCCACAACCATGGTTGCTAAAGGGTATGTGTAGGATCATCATGGGAAAAACAGGCCCTTAAATGGCAAAAAAAATAGAAAAATCAAAGTTAGGCAACTTGATGTAAAAATTTGAATAAGTTATCTATATTATCTCAAAAATATGTAAGAGCATAATTTGTAGAAAATTGAATTTAGTTTATAAACTACTAGGTTTACTTAAGGAAAAAAAAATCTATTTTGTGAAAATTTGAAATTTCAATGCAGTAGTACTTAAATTTTAGGGAATAAGAAGTAGGTGTTTGTCTAACTACTCTAACCATAATAAAAATGATAATATTTTATTATAAGATTTTAGATATAAGTAGAGGACTCATGTTTTGATGTGATGCATATTATTTTGTAATTTTTTTTTCATGTAAATAATTAATTATGAATTTTTTATTACAACTTTTAGAAAATATAAAAAATTGTATGTCTGACCACCTTAACTTGGTCAAAACTTCATGAAATTCATTTTTTTTTCAATCCTATAGCATGTGAATCATAGAATGTGATGCATGTTTTGGATTCAAAAAATGTGATACCATTTTAAAGCTATAGATGTTTTTCAATCAGCCTATCAATGAAGACTTTAGTCGTAATTCAAATAGAAAATGAATAATAATAATTTATTAAATTCAAATAAAAACATAATTTATATTGGTGGAAAGCTAAGAATATCCTTTAAAAACCTTTTTGTTTCATCAATTTTGGGTAAAAAAAAGTCGTCAGCCACATGGTCCATCATATCACTTACATATCGTCACTTTTTGGCCCATCATGATCCTGCACATACCCTAAAAAAGCTAGCATAGGTTGAAGAAATGATTATTCCTAAGGTGGATCTAGTTTTATAGGTGTCCCATGCTAGAGGAGGTAAATTTAGATACAATGGTCACACGATAAGCTTTCCTCAAGATATCTCAACCATAGCAAAACTTTTGCCATGTCGATTGCAAGACCTTGAGGTTGTGGTCATATGAAAAACCACTATTGAAGGTGGTAATTACGATTGCTATGTTAATAAACATCATTTCATGGATGCATTGAAATACAAAATTTAATATTAGAAATACTACAATGATTTTGAGATTGATCTTGAGGTTCTTAATATGTTACCTGATGTTGTTGTTGATGTCTCCGATTTCTTGCATACAATAGAGCAAGTTTCCAATGAAGACCTACTGCCATCAACCAGCTCAACAAATGCTGCTCAAGATGAAAATGGCTCTTCAAATTTTTTATCATTTATCCCTTCCTTTCCAAATGCTAAATGAGAGCTCCAAACAATCAAACAAGTATTACACATTGAAAAAAAAGAACAATTTTTTTTGTGTTGGCCTAAAATTAGGTCTTCTCTTGTTAATTAATACAACACTGAAGGTTTATTTACAATGGCCTTTCCAACATTGTTTCCCACCAGAGAAACACTTCCCCTCCAACCAAGGTATGTTCAAATTCACTTGCATGAATTTTCCCTCGACTTAATGAGATATTTTGACCACAAATTTGGAAAAAAAGTTAGGTTTAGGTATTTCCTCTGCAACTTGATAATGAGACATCCCAACTAATTTTTTTTTTTTTGTCTTGGTTAGAGGGGATCTGGAAGACAAAATCCCTAGATCATTGTTTGCATTTCATGAACATCTTCAAGCTGCTCCTGATGGGTAGATAGCTGAGAAGTTGATGCATTTTGGTACATCATTGTGTAAGACCTGTTCTTTTTGGAACTCTTGTCAGGCCCAACTATCTGCAATGATTGAACAACTTGGCATACGTACCCTTTTTATCACTTTAAGCTGTGCAGATACAAAATGGCTGAATTGTAAAAAAAAATTCTCTTTTGTGGCTCATTTGGTGATGGAGCCCTCAACAAAGACACTAATAGAAGTTTTGTTCAAAATATGTAACGCTTCGCCGTGTGAACCCCAAAGGGCAACCAAACCACCACACAATTTTTTTTTTGAAAGGGAAACATTGCATAAGATTAATTTGTACATTCATTACATGAAAATAAATTATACATTTACAAAGTCATTCACATCCTCTAGGGTACACGAACGGTCATTACGATTCATAAAATTTTGTCAAACGAACGTGATTAAACAAACCAATATTACATAATGATAACATCCAATCATCCATAAACAATAGAGAGGAAAATTGTACATCATTCTATTACAATTCAACTCATAGATCAATAGTACAATTGTGGAGCATATTTCCATAGATACAACACATCATGGATACAATAGTAAAATTACAAAATGATTTCCATATATCGATGGGAAGGGTACATCAGGTACTAAAATAATACATCATTGAAGATTATGGTACAAAATGAAGATCAGTCTTCCACCAATAGAAGCTCTGGTAACTCTGTGTCTGCTTCTGAAACACGAACACGAACTGGGAACCCAATAGGTGCATAGCACGTTCCACCCGACCGCGTGGACCCGAAGGTCCACCCCCCTATGCTAGGAGATGATAAGAAAGGATCCACATCCAAACAAGACCAAGTAGACAAGGCTAACTCAACACATCAAACAAGTACAACTTTTCTTGTTAGGAAACTCTCCCAAATAGTTTCGAAACAAGACTCACAACAAGAGAGTACCAAGCATAAAGGCCACAAAACTAATACACATGTGAGGCATGAACCATCTCACTCATAGTCATAGCCAAAGGCAAGGAAAATGATTAAACAACAGAACACCCATAAGAGATCAAGAAAAAGAATCTGATCAATGGATCACAAAGGTCTAATCATGAGAAAATTGAACACATGACAGGTTTCCCATTGCCTCAGGAAGCCTAACAATCATACACCCATAACTTATCAAAAGGGAGTGACTTAAACATTTACGGGTTCCCAACTCATCCAAAATATGACTAAAAGAACGTCAATGCATAAAGTTTCTTCAAAGAAAAATAACACAAGAGAAAGATTCACATCATGGGATCACAAAATGACTATATAAGTTTCATAATCACAAATCGACAAGTGCAGAGTAAAGGAGACAATATCACCAATGAAATTAGAAGCCAACACTTATAAAAGATTATCACCTTTATACAAGATCAAACACATTAACTAATAGCTAAGTCTATGGTCAGTTCATCTAAGAGAGACATGATGGGAAATCAAATAAACAATAGAAATTTTATCCATGATCTCAAACTAAAGGTTATAATGAGTTTGACATTAAAATAAGCTATTTACTTGATCAAATTACAAGATTATATACCAATACTTCAAGAAAACTCTCTTATCCAAGAAGTAACCATTCCAAATACCTAGGGTTTAAGCTTCACTATACAGTAATGCTATAGGGCTAAATGAAAGTAAGTTTCACAAAGATAATCTAAGGTGTACCCTACGCTACATTTAGTAAAACACTAATTACTTGCAATGATCACTAATTCCACTAACTCATACAAGTTATACCAACTAATAGATAGATATCCAACTATCGAAAGGGCAATTATTTCAATTTCTCTCTCTTAAACTCTAATCACCTACAAATATAAAACTAATCCTTCAATTGCCTAATTGGTCCAAACAATGTGCACTATGAAGCATATCATCTCAAGTAATCTTCCAATTCAGTAATACCTTATTTAGTCAAATGTGAGATTTCCTAATTTTGAGAATGAAACATTAATACCAATCTTAAGCAATAATAATATTGCTACTTAAATTTGTTACTCAATAGTTATGTTTTAAATTCTCCTTTTCTAATTTTCCCACTGCAATCACTAATCTACTTTATTCAATTCTAAATATGGGAACGTTTACATAAATATAATATCATTGGATATGCATATGAATTTCATTTGTTTAACCTTTCTAAAATACCCTTTTAAATTTAGCCCCAAACACTACCACATAGATCTTTACGCACTCTTAAATTGCTAATTTAACTAATTAAACTATTCTATACTTACCAATTACCTTAATAATCAAATACATTCTACAATAATATTTATTTATTTATTTATTACTAAAATATTAATAAATTAATAAAAACACTAATGTAATACAAACTCTACTATATTTTATTATTTTGATTAATAAAATTATCAAAAATTAATAAACATTAGTATTTTATTAACTTGACTTACCATATAAATATTTTACTAAGGAAATCACTAGAAAGTGGGTGACTTTCTTACATTAATTTATTATGGAAATATAACCCAATTTTTGTAAATTTAGGCTTAAAAGGATGGAATGTTCACCAGCATAGGAAATGTTAAAGGAGATAAAACTTAAAGGAATAGCTCTTTTCCCTCCCATGTAAGCTTTCTTATTTTTTAAAAAGGAAGTAAATAAATGACCCTCTTAGAGTAATTGTGTGCCCTCTCACTACATTGTGAAAATTATTAAATTCACTATGCCCTAACACTTGCTGGGTGCCCATTTATTTTCTATGTATTATCCCAATGCCCTAAAACAATGCTTAAAATCCTTGCAACCCTATTTTGCTTTAATTGTTTATTTGCAGGTTGAGGAGAGCTGTGGGGAGGTGGACGATATGAGGATTTTTATTTTTATTTTTATTTTGTTTGGCAGTCAAACTCCATTATATTGCAGGAATGTAGTATATTCATTTGGTTCCAGATGCATGGAGTTTTCTCCTCTCTTGCATTTCATTTTGTTTGCAGGTTTGAGAGGAGGTGAAGGGACTGTAATGGAATTTGATATTCTTTTGAACAGGTTAATTTGTTTAAGCAAATTTTGAAGGAGAGAGGGTTTGTTATCTATTTGTTTAAATATTTCCTTCATTTAATAGGTAATAGCATAACGATTTTAGAATAAAATAAAACACAACTGAAAGTTACCTAGCCATGTACAGATTCCAAATTAATAATAAAACTCAATAAAACCATGGTGAGTGACTTACCCAGTGTTCTACACAAAATTGTGTCAAGCTGTCAACAATGGTGATGATAAAAACAAAATAGAGTTTGTAGGAAAAATATTACAAAATCCTACCAAAGCAGAATTTAAGAAAACAAATGAGACAAATCAAATTAGTCTCCCTACAGCTGTTGCTTCAATCTATTCACAAAGGGCTGCCTAAACCACATAAGAAATCACAGTACCATCGAGCTTCAAAACATGTAATATATAGCACAACCAAAGATAAAACCACAAAACCAATTCCATCATTTAACGGATAATAGCACAGCTATAAAAGAATGGAATAAAATGAAACCAAGTGATCTAGCAGCTTACAGATCCCCATAGAAAATTTCCCTAAAATCATGGCAAGTGACTTACCTTAAGATTCTGCACATATTGCACAAAATGAAACTTTATTTTTTGTTCAACCACCCTCTGTACAATCTCACTTTTCTTCTCCACATCGCAGATGCTCTGCCAACGTCCCATCTCAAAATTCTAGATACAATGTATTGTGCACTGAAAAGAATAAATGGGCATAATTTTGCAGATCTTTCTGTTGCAATCCCACTTACCCCCCCTTCACCCTCTAAAATTTTCTCTATCAAAAAGAATGCCCCCCCAGCAGGAAAGGGATCCACACCACCAAAAAAGTGTCTCGTGGAATGCAAGAGCTACCCGGTTATGCGCCTCCTGGAAAATCCCTCCCCCACCCCAAAGACATGCATGCAGAAAGTGGATGTAAGGGCAAGGCACGTGGGAGGATTGGCAAAGGCTTCTAAGAAATGTGGCAGTCCAACATTCAATCCCTTTGATAAATATTTATCAGCCCATTTGCTTTACTTTTTCATATATATATATTTTTCTATTCTGTTATTCAAAGTTAGGCTAACTTATATGTTTAGTTAGATGTTTTATTTTGTAATGCTCACTAAAGAATAGGTTAATTTAATATTACTATTTAACTGGTTTTAAGAAATAAATATTACCAACAATAAACTATTAGCTCTTTTATTTATATGTTTAGTAAGATTCTTTTATAAGATATGTATGCATCTCATTGTTTTTGTATTAACTAAATTTTCAAGTAGAAATAAAGCAATAATGATGTAGATGAACACACATCCATGGTACAACAAAATAACGGTATAGTTAATATGCTATAGTAAAATTTTAATAGTTAGAGCTTTGTTGCTTAAATATATAAATATTTAAATATCAACATAAAGTTTATTTTTGTTCTTCACCAAATAAGAACATTTAGAATTACTTGTTTACTCCTCGAATATAGTTATAAATATATTTAAATAATTTATATGTAAATGTGTTCAAAGTTTATATATATATATATATATATATATTATTGTTTTATTTTATGTATATTTGATATTGAAAAATTGGCATTTGCTTACATATACTTATACACATATATGTATATTACGATAAATTGATGTTCATACTTCATGGTTACTATGCGGGTTTTGAATTAAGTGTTAACACAATTCACAATATTTATGTTCATTCTCAATAATAGATAATATGAGGCTTTTCATACAAACCATTCAAATAATTCAAACCATTTGAAAGATATAAATGATTGTATATATTGATACCAATAATATATAAGATATACCTAATATTAGGAATTGACACATAGTTTTATAAGGTCTATAATGCTATAAATTTATATGATAATAATATCATCATCACTTTCCCCACCTATTAAACTCTATGCCATAATTTAGTTATATGAATGTATAAATATATATATATGTATTATAAAACTCCTTGCATTATTAACCATATTCTAAAATACAATCTTAACTAGAGACTATACAAAGTAGTATATATATAGATATATTATTAACGCCAAGCAAATGCAAATGGAAGTATTGAAAAATCAATCGATATATCAACCAATCATTTAAATTCTTTAATACAATCAACGTAATAATATGCAAGGAACACCTTGATCAACCAATTTAATTGTACAAAAAAAAGGAAACAAGACCTCAAAAATTGCAAATAAATAACTCACTCATAGGTTATGAAGGGCCAATTCGGAGGGGTGCTACAGAATCCACATATAATGTCTTTATGTCTACATCATAGATTCTCTATTTTCTGTGAAGAGGTGATGGAAATTATTTTGCTTGCAAAAGATTATTGGTATAGATATGAATGGTAGTATCATGGCTCTACACATGTGCATGGTTTTTAATGGCTTCTAGAAGCCCCCAACATGGACACTATTGATTGGTCCAATCACCATGATGTTACCATGGAAAGGAACTTTTTTGATAGATATGTTTCAACTTGGAATCCCAGTTGCCTTTCAAAAAGTTTGCTCAAAATGTATCATTGTTTTGAAGAAAATTTGTGCTTTCTTTCCACAAGCTAGATTATTTCCAGTGATCCAATCATAGATTATGAAGAGTTGCTAAATATAGTTCAAAGGCACCCAACATACTCTGAATATACTTGTTTAAGGAAAAAAGGAGAGTAATTACAATGTTGGTATAAAGCACCTTGGTAGCAACAACTTACCTCTACATTGACATTTGATGTTGAGTCTAACAAATCCTACAAGCCAACAAGAAATGATGATCATGTAAATATTCATAGCCCACCCATGCTTGCAATTTGGTGTGCCAATGTTGACTACCAGCCAGATGTTTCTAGGAAAATCATTTTAAATTATATTTCTAAATATGCAACCAAATCTAAGAAGAAATTAGAAAATTATATTGATATGTTGAAAAGACTTACAAATAAAAATATAGTTGAGGATGGAGCACTACTTGCATATCATAAGTTCATGATGAATATCCTTGTGAAGTGTGACATCTCTGCACAAAAGATGTGTTGTATGTTACAAAAATTTCCTCTTCTCACTTCAAGTTGACAATATGTTCGTTTGAATGTTGGAAAAAAAGCATGGTTCTATATAAATAAAGAAGATGTTGATGAAGGTCTGCCAAATAATTATATTCATTGCTATATGCAAAGGCCTCCAGAGTTAGGTGGTGTATCCCTAATTGACTTGGTTTTCTTATATACACATTCAGAGTAGCGCAAAAAGGAAAAATGGAAACTAAGACACCAACCTACACTTGTCCTTGTGTACCCATTGTTCAAAATTATTCACATTGAAGATACATAAATATTTGAGAAATTTTGTTGGACTAAACTTATAATATATGAACCTTTCTGAAACATATAAATAGATATAGGTCTTTCCAAACAAGAGATCATACAAAATTGGAAAGTCTTAAAATAGTTGGTTTTCATCCTTGGCATGTTAATAAACTTCCAGTTGCATCCAAAATTGAAGAAGAACATGGCAATGATACTAATGATTTAAACCATTGACATTCTATGGATGAATATGAATGGGAATTTTTCTCTCAGCTTGGTGCAACCACTAACTTCAATATAAATCAGTTCCAACTGTTGGGTAGGTGGGACTTTGATATGAACCATTCATGGAATACAAACCATGTACCTGAAAAACTTCATAATATGGCTTTGCAGTTCATCCCATCAACCAAGGCACGACGTGAGCAAGCTATGATACATTTTTTTCTTGTGAATACATAATCCCATCAACTTTCATCAAAATAGTGATTAGCTCTTCAAATCATATAGTCCCATCACATACAACCTTCCCTCAAAGGCCCTCTCCACATGATCATTCAAGGGACAACTGGCACCAGAAAATCTTTTTTTGATAAATTGTATTAGACAACAAATAAACACATCTACTACTAGATCCAATAGCTCGTTGCTCACATTGGCCCCCATCGGTGTTGCTACATACAACATATGGACCTCCACAATCCATATATCCCTTTTGATTCCCATAAAGGATATTAATCCTTTGCAAGGTCAAGAATTGACAATATTCCAAGAACAATTTAAATATATTCAATACATTTTGATAGATGAAATGAGTTTTCTAGGCACAAAGTTGTTGCTGAAAATGGATAGTCGATTGCACAAAGCATTCCATGATAACCAGAGGGAGCCATTTGGTAGTGTTTCTATCATCCTTGTTGGTGATCTTACCCAATTGCCACCTATCATAGATACCCTTGTTTATGCTTCATGGTCATTGTATGTAGCCTTATGGCATACTTTCACAGTCTCAGTCACATTGGACACTATTTTTTTCCAAAAAGGAGATAACCCTTCCCAACAAAAGTTTCAGGAAATCCTTCTCCATATAAGAAATGGTGAGGCTTTCCATGATGACAAGGAAGAGATTATGAAACAAATAAATAAAATACTCTCAGCCACAACAAGACAACAATTTGATGTTGCTACACATTTGTTTGCCACAAATGACTTAGTCGTATTCCACAATAAAAAAATAATCAAGTAGTTAAACCTACCCATAGGCAATAACATTTCTTGAGTGGGAAAACAATAGACATTTGATCATGGAGATGATGAACAACTTCTCCTAGAATTGCTACTTTGTGATGGTGAATAGGTGATTCTAACAACAAATTTATGGATTTGGGTATGTGTAGGATCATGATGGGCCAAAAAGTGGCAATATGATGGGTATGTGGCTGACGAATTTTTTTTACCCAAAATTGCTGAAATGAAAAGGGTTTTTAAAGGAGAATCCCAGCTTTCAACCAATATAAATTATGCTTTACTTTGAATTTAATAAGTAATTATTATTCATTTTCTATTTGAATTACAACTAAAGTCCTGATTGATAGGCTGATTGAAAAACATATATACCTTTCAAATAGTATCATATTTTTTGAATCCAAAATATGTGTCACATTCTATGCTTCACATGTTATAGGATTAAAAAAATAAAAATTGAATTTCATGAAGTTTTGAGCAGGTTAAGGTGGTCAAACATAAGTGTTTTTTTATATTTTTTAAAAGTTGTAATAAAATTTTCATAATTAATTAGTTACTTGGAAAAAAATCACAAAAAAATATGCATCGCATCGAGACATGAGTCCTCTACTTGTATCTAAAATCTTATAAAAAAATCTAATCATTTTATTGTGGTTAGGGTGGTCAGATAGACACCTACTTCTTATTTTTTCCCTGAAAGTTAAGTACTACTACATTGAAATTTTAAATTTTCGTGAAATAGATATATATTTTTTAAACAAATGTAGTAGTTTAGAAACTACATACAATTTACTACAGATTCTATTCTTACATATTTTTGAAATAATATAGATAACTTATTCAAATTTTTACGTCAACCTGCTTAACTCTAATTTTTCTGATTTTTTTGCCAATTAAGGGCCTATTTTTTCCATGATGATCCTACACATACCCATTCAAGCTAGCCTATTCAATGGATCCCTTCATCTTGTTACAATTATTGTGTACAATGCACATTATAAATTGCTAGATCTACCTGATTATGTTGTTGTTCACTTCCAAAATTACATTGGTCCACCATGGGACCCAGAGAACCCAAGGGACATCCCCATCCTAGCTATAACTTGGCATAGTCAAACACAAATTCCACTCACCATGGCATGGGGAATCACAATACATAAAGCACAAGGCTTAACATTAGATAGAGCAACGATAAACATAAGCAACAAAGAGAGGAAAGGGTTGACTTTTACAACTATCTCAAACTTTAAATCAGTTGAAATACTCTGCATTGATCCATCATTCTCATTTGAGAGATACTCCAGACTTAGCAACAACAAATCACTCCTCAATACCACAACAAAGAGGCATGTTTGGAACAACTCTAGACCCTACCAAATGCCTTCACCCCTAGCTCATGCTACAACTTATAGAAAAGGATTCAAAACAATTATTCTCACATTTGTCCTAGACTGTATATCATCCTCTTTTCAAGGATTTCTAAGTTAAATTTTATAGAAGCATACCATGTAATAATTTGTATAAAATGGGTAAAATTGCAAAGATGGACAAAGATACTAGGCAACAATAAGTAGAAGAAAAAACTTGTACAAGATAGTGGCATTTTTTTATCATTCCATTCTATTAAAGTATATATTCAACTATTCCACAAACTTTTTCAACAATATCCTATTGTATTTCACTGATTGGTTTTAAATTATGCACCTATGCTTTGTTTCCCATTTTTTGTGCCTATATACTTTGTGTTTGACTGCCACATTAAATTTCCCCCATTTATTCAATGCTTTGCATCCTCTTTAGCTTTACACATTAAATATAATTTTCTTCCTATTTAATATTTTTTGTACCTTCAACAATACATTTTTTGTTAAATTTAGTATGCAAATATGCACCCATAAATATTAATCTGCTGATTTCTCATTTTAATATTTTGTTGTGTTATAATTTTTAATATGGAGTTCATAAGAATACACTCTTCTATATATTCCACCTATCCATGTTTTTCCAAGTGTTTTTGAATTCTATAGTGTCAATTTGTTATCAACATACCTACAATCCTCATTCAATTGATTTTAACATGCAATACTCTAAACATATAGTTACAACTGTTACAAATTGATACATATGCAGATACAAACAACTTTATGTGTCAAAGATGAATAGAGATTGCAACCAACAATAAGTAGAGACCAAATGTTCTATAAGTCAATAACATGTTTTGAACATTCCAATATATTGAACTATATATGCACATACTCTAGAAACATTCTAAAAAAAATGTGTTCCATTTGACTAATAAGTTTAAAATTCTGCAACCATGTGTTTTATATTTTCTCTACCCATATACCCCGAGTTTTGACATTTGTGCTTCATTATTTGTTTCCAGAAATTATTATTTCTTCTTGTTAGCTTTTCTAGTAGTTTTATTTCATTCAAATAGCTGCAAATTTTTATATATAAAATTGCCTTTTCTAAACATTTCACTGTTTCAATTTTCTTGTATATTGCATTGAAAAATATATAGTCTTGTCTAGATTGCTTTTTGCTTTTCTCATATATGTTAAAAATCCACGCTATTTGTGATGGGTTTCTCGGTCCTATTTATAATGATGATGGAGCTTGTTGACCACATGGTTTTCTAGTCATGGAACTGGTTGCCTTGTTTAATGGAAACGTAATGGTAGGTTTTGACTCCCGTCAGGGTTGATACATCCTGGAATTGTTCTGTGATACCACATAAGAGAGTACAAGTATTATTCATTGTTCTAATATGTGTATGTCTTCCATTTCCAAATGATGCACCATGGTGTTGGTTTCATAGCAGGCTACTAAACAAAGTTGCCTTCCACCTCCATTAGATACCAGATTGGAGAGCTTCCCAACTATTCCAATACACAGCCTACAGGGTTTCACCTTCTACTTTTGCTGTAAGTCATTTTCCAATGCCTTTTTCCCATTCCATATGCATTTAACTAGAGAAATATATTTTAATATGTTCTTGAAATAAAATGTTGCTTTGTAGTAATATCATGTCAAGAACAATGCAAACATAAATGAAGAACGAAATATGAAGCCCATGTTTCTGAAAATTATAAAATATGACCAAGTTGTAAGCATAAACAAGGTTTGTTTTATATATTTATATTTTCTTGAGCTATAGAGTATGTGCAGGATCATGATGGGCCAAAAAGTGGTAATATTATGGGTATTTGTAGGGTATGTAGCTGACGACTTTTTTTTTACCCAAAACTGATGAAACGGAAAGGGTTTGTAGAGGAGATTCCCAAATTTCCACCAATATAAATTATGCTTTAATTTGAATTTAATATATAATTATTATTCATTTTGTATTAAAATTATGACTAAAGTCCTAATCGATAGGCTGATTGGAAAACATCTATAACTTTCAAATGATATCAATTTTTTTGAATCCAAAACATGTGTCACATTCTATGCTTCACATAATATAGGATTAAAAAAAATAAAAAAAAATTCATGAAGTTTTGACCAAGTTAAGGTGGTCAGACATACAAGTTTTTATATTTTTTAAAAGTTGTAATAAAAAATTCATAATTAATTATTTACTTGGAAAATAATTATAAAAAAATATGGATCACATCTAGACATGAGTCCTATACTTATATATAAAATCTTATAAAAAACTATTATCATTTTATTATGGTTAGGATGGTCAGATAGAAACCTACTTCTTATTTTTTCCTTGAAATTTAAGTACTACTGCATTGAAATTTCAAATTTTCACCAAATAGATTTTATTTATTTCTTAATAAACCTAGTAGTTTAGAAAATAAATTCAATTTTCTATAGATTCTATTCTTACATATTTTTGAAATAATATATATAACTTATTCAAATTTTTATGTCAAGTTGCCTAACACTGATTTTTATGAATTTTTTGCTACTTAAGGGCTTGTTTTTTCCATGATCATCCTACAGATACCCTATAAATTCAACCTTTTTCTTCCTCCATGGCTAGATAGCCTCCATATATTTTTTGATATATATATGCATTCATGCACGGATTCTTACATGCATTTGACTACAATAAATATTGTCTATTGTACACATTACATTTGTCCAAGTTCATATAGTTGGATTTTCAACTTATAAAAAAAAAAAATGTAGATGACTTGAGAAATTCTAACCATGGCTGCTCTAATGGAAACCTCGGTGAAAATTTCAAACAAATAGGCAATAGGTAAATGCCAACTGTTACATAGATTGTTTGTTTTGTATTAATATGTTTCATGATAATCTCTTTCTCTCATCTCATCGAAGCTGCCTATAACAAGGTCTTTAAAACATAAGATTGACCTCAACCTTTTGATTGGTTTCTTTCCTTTTTGGCTTCGTGGCCTTCCTATTGTTTTTTGTTATCTGTATTCATCCTTAGTTCTATATGTATTTTGTACAACAAAAGCTCTGTCTAAGAAACTCTCCATATGTTAAACTTCCATATAAAATTTGTTTTAGATTATCTACCATTTGCGAGATTCTAAAATAGTTATAAAAATACTTCAAAATCATAGTTAAATGATAGATGGTCAAAAACCAACATAAAATACAAGTTTAAGAGAGGTAGAAAAACATACATAGGCCAAAAAAATTGAGAAAAGGTGAATGGTTCATGTTGATATCCCATTTACATGTGATTCTAAAGTGTTATTCTAATACATCTTGCAACTATTACATAGGTTGCTTGTCTTGTACCAATATGTTTGATGATACTCTTCTTCTCTCATCTATTTCAATCTCCATATAACAAACTATTAATTGTCATGGTTATTTTGTTTGGACGAAACATGTTATATGTGTTCTATCAATATGTTCCTTGATATTCATTTCCCCTCATTTGTTCAAAGTTTCATATGAAAAACTATTCTTCATGGTACTCTTCTTTCTAGATCCCCATAACAAACTGTTCATTGTAATAGTTTGCCTCTTCTATGTTGCATATTTTAAAATTCTATTTAATGTGGATTTTCTCTATAATATTTAGCACTAGGTAAGTGTCATTCTAATACCTATTATATAAGTGTAAATACACTTAATAATCACAAGAAGAGCACAAATGGTCAGAAACCAACATTAAATAGACCCTAACACCATGGGGAATAGAACAAGTGACCTACAATAATGAACAATTTGTTATGAGCAAGTGGTTATTGATACAACACAAGCAATCTATATAATAGTCAGATCTTCAATTCAAAATTCAAGATACATTATTTGGCATTGAATATTATAGACCAAATAGAGGAATTGTAAAAAACACTTAGGAATCATAGGCGGATGACACATGATTGAAAAACCACATTAAACATATTAATACAAGACAAGCAGTCTATGTAACAGTTGAGTTGTCAATTGAAAAATTGAGCTACATTCTTTGGCAGTCAGCCCACATTAAATAGAGGTGGTGAAGTCAATGGCCTCCAATACCCTGCACAAAATAGGTATTAACACCACAGACTTAATTGAAAATTTGAGGTGCATTACCTACAACTAAATATTATAGGAAAATAGAGAAATTGTAAAAGAGCTATTAGAATAACACTTAACAACCACTAAACTATTTTTTATCTCCAAAATGTTTATGCTTTCATACTATCCCCCCCTCCCTCTCTCTCTCTCTCTCTATATATATATATATTCCTATGTTAATTTGTAATTTCTCATATGTTAATGGGTATAATGCCAAAGGTGCATAGAGATAACTACAAACAATAAATGAAGGGTGAAAAAATTACTAACCTTGACCAATTTCTATTTTTAATGAGTAGAAACATGTCCTGCTTCAATTATTTTTTAAATAGGCCTTTCATGTGCCAAATTACAAAATGATTTGTTACATGTGACTGGGGCCACATGTGCCCTTTGTAAACAGCTAAATAGATTATCTTTTTTCATCATCATTTCATTCTATTTAATCAACACACATTATCTCCTTATCATCCACTCATCATCTAGGACCCCTAATTCCTAATAATTTAATTAAATAAGTCCTAGTTATTAATTAAATTAGGCTAATATTATTCATCAATTTAACAAATTATTATCCATTTATCTATTCATATTGTGTAAACATTTATCCATCTATTTATTTTATCCATTATCCATTAATCATTTGCTTTAATATTAATAGCAACTTCTTATGCACCTATAATTCAATTAATTAACTATTAAATTATTAAAATCCACATCAGCAATAGACTACCTAGTCTATTTAGTTCACTTAGAATTACTACACATAAAGCTAATCTACTTCACTCATTCATGCATTCAATTAATTATTCCATGCAAAAATTTAATTTCCCTTAATTCTCTCATGCACTTAGTTAACTCCTTCATACAAGTAGTTAATTCATAAATCATCTTTTTCATCTCCCCAATCAAATTGAGTTGAGAAATAATTATTTTTTTAGATAAAAATAAAAATTTGTGTAATTTCATCATGCTTACCAAACCTACTGATCATCTCCCCTAATCATGCAAATTAGATTTTTTATCCCAAATTGAATCCTAACTATTCATTTGATTCTCTTGAAAGTTTATAAATCAAACCTATTACTCATCATTTCACAACCATTAGCTTTATATTCATATTATGTGAAATTGTTTGAAACTTTTATATATTATTTGATGATAAAAAAAACCCTTATATAGGTGTAGAAACAAGGAAGAAGAAATTAGAGAAACTAAAAAAACATTTTAATTACATACACATAGTGCTGCCACCATTAGCAATTGAAACATTAAAAAATAGGAAGGGTTTTATGATTTTAGGGGTTTTTGTGCGTGGGTTCACCAAATATAGGCCTATTTTCCTTTATTTCATTAGGAAATGAGATCCACACAAAGAAATGACTTATAACCCTTAAGTGAGTCAACTTATGAGGGAATCTATTGATTTCCTTATGATTGAAGATGAGGGTATCAACCTAAACAACACTTTTGGGAGGAAAACTTAAAATATCAAATCAACTCAATTATTCTCATTCAAACTTGAACTAATAGTTTAAAGGTCAATACTAACAGAAAAAACACACTTTCTACAAATTTTTCAAGAATAGAACACTATGTACTAGTCACCAAAAGGTAGTTTTAGGAGGAAAAATAGGACTCATTCACCCAAGGGAAAATGGGTCTCTGCTCAAGGTTTTCAACAAGCTTTCGGGAGCCTCTGATGCCAATTTGTAGCTTTTTTCAGGTTTCAGTGACAAAAAGTTAGAAATCAGATATGTAGGTGAGTTTTTATGAATTGACAACTTTGACAATTTTTCCAATCTTTCACTTTAAGAAATATGTAATCCTTCTTCAACCTAATATATTTAACACAAAAAAAGAGGGATTTTTTTTATTTTTTTTAGTGAATGAGGGTTTACCTTGGTCAAACCCCATTTTGGTAATTAAACATTGAATTGAAATAATGAAATATGAAAGGAATGATCAATAAAAAAATGTCATATTGCTAGTCACCAAACCCTTGAACAAACCTTTCGAAGTATCATCTTGATCTTGCATGAAATGGCTTCAGTGGTTGGATCTTGATGGTTGAATTGGTACTTTGAATGTTTGACTTGATTTTTGAAACATACATCACAATGTTAGCTCCAAACATGCATGTTTCTTAAGACTTTGACATGATGCTTGAGATCTTGATTGCTGCAATAAATCACCAATGAGACTACTCTTGAATTCCCTTGATCATAAAATTTTCTCTTGTAAACTTGCACTTGAAATCAAGTAAAAATTATAGATTGCTTAGGATTTGAATTGATAAAATAATCTTGTATTTATAGGTATCTATCCTTAATTTCCTAAAAATTAAACATTACAATGAATTTGAGGACATTTTTTTTTAAGGGTAAACGCTTTTGAACTAGAGCTATGAACTGGAATACAACCATTCAACAATACCACCCCAAGGGGGTTTGAAACTTGGTGGCGAGAACAACAATGCCACCTTTAAACTGACACACCACACCAATATCGATGAATTTGAGGACATTAAAATACCACCGAAAACATAATTTAAATTTAGGTTCAAAGGCCTGGGGTTGACACATTCACCCATGGGCGAATGGGTCCTAGGTCCCTATTCCTAGAACACACATTACTAAAGGTAAAGTGTTATGTGTTGGCATTAATTATTGTTGAATTTCCCTTTCAAAAAATATAATTTATTAGGCTTGTAGATGTAAAATATGTCTTATTAAAGAATAATTAAATGTAGCTTAATTAAGAGGGCCCAAAAGAAGTGTGAAAATGTAAAGGAGTACATTTTTCTACACTACATTTAACCCCCACTTTAGTGAGAGGATGACCCTATGTCAAACTCACAGTAAAGTAGACAATCAAGAGATTTTGAATTGTAAAATCATTAGAAAGGTAAGATGAAAAAGGTCAAGGAGGATGATCATACCCCCAAGATCTAATATCTCATGACAAAGAAACAAAGGCACAAGGATACACTTACCTTTGTTAAATATGCAACAATAAGACAAGATACACAATCATATAATGTCAAAGACTAAAAAAAAGAAAAAAACTAGAAAAGGGGTGGATCAAGCCCCAAATATTTGTCAAAATCGATGTGGATCAAGCCTTAGCTATTTATCCAAAAAAAAAATACAAGTGGAACTCAATGTCCACTATGCAAGTAATAATGCATGCTGACACAGCTAGTGAAATCCACAGTCCACTAGGTGAGCCCCTAGAAAGTGGCCAATGAGAGAGTCTTATTAGGCTCCTATTGAAATAACGAGACAAAAGCTATACCTCCTAATTAATTTGATAAGTCACCACCCAATATGAACTGTGAGTTTCATAAGGCTAGCAAGTTATGTTATGCTAAGAACTTATGAACAAACATGGCCTTACTGGCAAGAAAGGTGTGTTACATTTGGTGCACATGAAAAAGGTTGTAACTTCAAGCTTCATAAGGCTAGCAAGCTCCATTATGCTAAGAACTCATGAAAAAAAATGAAAATAGGACATTCATAGGGGTTTTGCTTAGTTCATGAAAGGTCTCCTCTTAGAGAATATCGTGCCTAATGTCTCCAAGAGAGGACAAGTCAAAGATACAAGATTCACAACTTTGGGAATGCAATCAATAGCATTACCACTAAGAGGAATTTTATATGCTTAGAAAGGTCACAAACTTAGAGGACATCAAACCCAATGACACCACCAAGAAGAAGAAAAATCACATGAAGTAAAAATAATGCAGTAAGAAACATTTGTTATAGTAAAAAATGTCAAAATGATAATACAAATGTATGCCCCCACTTTAAAGAAATTTCTAAACACCATGCTATGAGAAATTACTTTAAAGTAGGAAATTATTAATGTTAAACAATAAAGAAGACATGAGAGCTTACTTGGAAATTCCTATGTCAAGCATATGTTTCCAAGTGAAGCTATGTCATGAATAGTAGTTTCTCCCAAATGAAGTACCAAAATAACACACAAGGGATCCATAGATTTAGGGCCAGTTTATGCCTTTGAAACAATGTTATTATAGAGCTTAGAAACATCATCATTCCCCAAATAATCATAGAACTGGAAGAATGAAAAACAGATAGCAAAAAAAAAGAAAATATTTTGGGTCAACATGGAAGAGACTGTTGGAGAGGATGTGGTGAACACTGTTAAAGAATTCTTTGGGTCCAGAAGTCTACTTAAAGAGTTAAATGCTACTTTTCTGGTTCTTATTCCTAAGAAGCCTGGAGTGATGGACTTTGATGCTTTCAGACCCATCAACTTTTGTAAATTCATCTACAAAATCATCTCGAAGGTTATGACTTCCAAACTTTTAATTCTATTTCCAACTCTGATTTCACCCCAATAAAATTGATTTGTCCCTAGCAAACATATCTTTGATTCAATAGTCACAGTGCATGAGAATACTCATTCCATGGTTGAGTCGAATACTAAATTTTTCCTCCTAAAGCCTGATATATTGAAAGCCTATGATAGAGTAGACTGGAAATTTTTGTTTAAAATTTTAAAGGCATTTTAGTTTAGCAATAGGGTTCTTCAGTTGGTGGAGCAGCTTGTGTCTACAAATTCTATCTCTGTTATGGTTAATGGATCTCCATCGATTTTATTTCAAATCTCTAGAGGTCTAATATAGGGAGTTTACTATTATGGCTAAAATTATTGGAAGAAATTTGAAATGGTTGATAGATCAAAGATCCCTTGTTGGTCTTAAACCATCTTCTAGCAATTTGATCTGTTCTCATCAACAGTTTGTTGATGATGCCATGCTCTTGGGAAAATTTACCATTTCAGAGGGAAAGACTTTGAAAAATCTATTGGATGCATATGGGAGGGTGTCTGGCCAACTGATTAATAAACAAAAAATCTCTCTCTTCTTCTTTAATACTCTTGAAAAAAGACAAAATAAAATTTCCAAAATTCTAGGTTGTAGGGTGGAGTCTTTACCTGCCACCTATCTAGGTTTACCTTTAAGCCTTAAACCCCTAGAGTCCTTTTGGATTTCATTGGTTGAGAGGTTTAGCAAGAATCTTGCTAGATGGAAAGGAGATCTGCTAAGTGAAGCTGGTAAATTATAGCTCCTCAAAGCTACTATTCAAAATCTATCGATTTATGCTTTAATCCTTTTTAAAATTCCTACCAAGTTTGCAGATGCTATTGAAAAGATTTAAAAAATATTTCTTTGGTTGGGTGTTGAAGAAAATAAAAGGTTGCATTTAATAGGGTGGGAACTGGTGTGTAGACCTAAAAAGGCCGGTGGTTTAGGTCTTAGAAAAATCAAGATGGTTAACAAGATTCTTCTTGCTAAACAAATTTGGAGACTATTTTCATCCTTAGGGGAACAGACTGATATACTGACAAGCAAATATTTGGAGAATAATAGATCTCTTGTAATCATGATGGAACCTCATCTTCTACCTAGAGGCTCAACTTGTTGGAATAATCTGATTGTTGGTAGAAAAGTGGTTGAAATAGGAGTGGGGTGGCAAGTCAGGAGTGGAAACCAAACATTATTTTGGGTGATAGATGGTTGTTCAAGGAGCCCCGCACCAAAATTGAACCTTTTCGTGGGTGGGATGATATTTGTAAAGATCTCTTTGGTTTGTATGTTAAATATTATTGGAAGAATTGAAAAGTGGTGGATCTATGTCTTGTTAGTCAGGCTCTTGCTTCTATTCAATCCTCCCTATTGGGTGTCATACTTAGCCATAATCAGATGGAAGACTATCTTGTTTGGAAAGATGATCCCTCGAGGAACTACTTTGTTTTGTTAACTTTTTCCAGGCTAACTTCTGCCCAAGCTCCCCCCTTTTTGGTTGAATCCATGGATCAAACACCTAGTTCAAAAAGTCAACATCTTCTTCTGGATCCTACTTAAAAAAAAAGTGCTCAAGGTTGATAATCTTTGCAAGTGTGGTTTTCAAATACCCAATAGATGTTATCTTTGCAAGATGGAAGCAGAGTCAATTTTTCATTTGTTTCTTCATTGTCCTTTTGCTACCTCGATTTGGGAAAAATTTCTCTGTTACTGGAAATTATCTTGGGTGTTCCCCTAGTCAATTGAAGAATTCTTCATCCAATGGAAAGCCCCTACTCACAACCCAACTCTTTGAAAGTTGTGGGATTTTTCCTTCCCTCATGTTACTTGGGGTCTATGGAAAGAATGAAATAACATAATTGATAGAGATAAGGAATCTTCAGAGGTCATAGTGTTTGATAAAATAATTAGATTAATGAAAGAAAATTTCAATGCAATCCCCCAAAAGGATTGTAACACTGAGAAAGTGGCTTGTTCCTCCTATGATCTAATTATTGCTAAGGAATGGAAAATCAGTTTTGATTTTTCTTGTGCTCCTAAACATGCTAAGAAGGACAGGGAGGGTGTCTATTGGACTTTTCCACCTAATGGTTGGATCAAATCCAACTTTGATGGGGTGGCTAAAGGCAATCCTAGGGCATCAGGATGCGACAAAGATATAAGGGATTCTTTTGGAAATTTTCTAGGTGTGATTGCTACCCCACTTGGCTCACAAACCAATCACTTAGCTGAGACTATTAAAGCTTTTTCATGTAATAAATTTGGCTCATAGTCTAAATTTTAAAAACCTTTGGCTTGGAGGGGACTCAAAAAATATTATTGAATGTCTTCTAGGTAGGTCCACCCCTCGTGGACCATAAAGTCTTGGATTGATGATGCTATTTCAACCTTAGCTAAGTTTGATAGCATAGATATTTCCCATGAATATAGAGAATCCAATGATATGGTAGACTTCTTTATGAATGAAGGGGTTAAAAGTAAAGGACAATGCACATGGTTAAATATTAGTGATTTAGGAGCAAATGTCCAAGCCTTATTGAACTATGATGCATCACATGGGAAAGATGCATGTCATCTCAATAATGATGATAGAACGGGGTAAGTACATCACTATCATTAGATTGCATGGGACCAAGATAGTTAACTTGTCTTGTAAGCTTTCTCGACATGCTTTGTGGGCTCACAGGTTTCGCAGGACCATTTCAAACCAAGATTTTGTCTCTATTTGCATTATTGCGCTTGCTAAAATGGGTGGAGATAGAAAAAGAGTTGAGCTGGATAGCTTTGAGATGCACACAAGAAAATATAAATCATGGAACAAAGTTAAAAGTGGGGGTTTACTCCCTTTTTGGAAAAAATCCATGGGTATAATCAGGAAGCTACAAATATTTTTGAGAAGAATTGGGACAATGGGGAAATAACCTTTTTTTGCAAGAAAGTTAAGCTTGATGAAAACCTCATAGCTAAAGTGACTTGTATGTCCACTGAAGGACACAAATTTTTCTGGGACAGGAATTTCTCTGATGAGGTGATGGTCAGATTTCTGAAGAAAGATACGAAAAAATTGAAACTTGTGAAAGTTTTTAACAGCTACTTCAAGGCCAACACCATTAAAGCCCTCTAGAGAAAATTTCTTCACGCCATTATGGAGAATATCACCTTGGATGGTCGGTTCACTAGGGTCTACAACTATCATTTTTCCTTCCTCAATCATTTTCTCTATAAGGTCAGGGTTTCTCTTCCCTACTATTTACTCTATTCCTTAAGAAAGAGTTTGGAAGACCATAAGAAAAACCCTAAAAGATATCCTAGATTACATATTGGTTTGATAAGGTTAATTTGTGAACATTTCCAAAATATGTCGGCCCCTGCCAACTTGGATGCTTCCTCGACATTTGAGGAATATGACACTAAACCTATTTTTTCATGGAATAAACACAATTTAAGTCTAGTTAGGATAGTCTTGGATCCTTCCTCTGTCCAGACTGGCAAGAAAACTCAAATTCATAACCCCCAATCTATCAAAGTTTGCTCCGCTTCTAAGCCTAAAATCTCTCCTCCCAAAGCCAAAGGTGTTGGCAAGAACTTCCTTGTCAAAAACATTGTTCATATTTTGAAGATTCTCCTGATTTTGAGGACTCTAGCACTAATATTAATTCTTCCTCTATTGTCCCGTCAACGGATAGAGATGTTAAAATTGGGTCCCCTGGAGCCTCAGACCTTTCTAAAAGTTGCCTCAATCTTGATAGTGAGCTATCTGTTGATTTTTTGAGGATAGCTAGGAGTAATGCAGTGGACCATTTTAGAATGTCAAAATGGGTCTTTCATGAAATTAATGACCTAAAAATAAAAAACTAGGCCCTCCAGAGTAAATTGGAAGTAGTGGGAGCTAAGGTTTTTGTGTTAGGCAAGAAGGATGAAGAGTGTAATGAGAACACTGCTAGTAAAGAGATCTAGGATAGAAATATAGAAATAGAATTGGAAAAATAAAAAATGTTGTGAAGATAATCAATAAACAGAATAATAGAATGGCAAGACATAATGCTATCATTATCAATGCAATGACTGAAATTTTGGATAAAGCTCAACAGGGGTCTTTGGTTGTTGATTTGGAAGAGGTGAAAGATAAAAACCAGGAAGAGGACATTGGGATTTCAAAGAGAACGAGAGCTAATCTAAAAAGGAAGGCTCCCCCCACTCCACAAATGATTCAAACTTTCAAGAAGGGTGTCCAACATATGTAGGATTTGGAGGCTGAGACTGAGATTGTTCTGAAGACTCTGGATTAGGTGTTGGTTTTTTTGTCTACAATCCAGCTGGCTCTTTGATCATGCTTCCTAGCTTTTTTTGGCTGGTTGTTGTTTATTCAGGTTTTTTCTTTTATTGCAACCTGTTTAATCTGTTGGAATTTTTGTTGTAAACTTTGTGGTTTTGGGTCCCTGTAAAACCCACTTTTTCCTTTATCAAAAACATGGAAGAGAACTAATTGTTTCAATTTCTTGCATCATCCCCAAAAGGAAAACACAAGACAAGAAAAAAGATAAATGTTTACAACATATAGAAGAATTAGGTACAAATAGAGGAGTGAAGAAAAGTACATGTCAAATAGAACAATACAAGGGATCAAATTACACACATGCAATCATACAAAAAATAACATAAAAAGGGATCAAATAAAAGACTAGTAAGGAACATGTGAGTCAACCTATAATAGTTCGCCTACATGCCAATATTGTTTAGTATATGTGGAAGGTAGATAACTAGCCAAAGGGAAAACAACAATTGATGTTCTAGGAATATCACCAGGTTCAACACATGGTGAGTCACTCATATTAGGATGATCATCATGGTTGTTATTACCTAAGCTCATGGAAGAGGAAAAAGAGTAAAATAATAAATTCAGCTCATTATGCAGTTCCTCATGAATCTTAGTAGTGTCATCATCATCGTCATCTAAGTTAATCACAACAAGAGGCCTAATGTTAATATCCATGGAAGGAAATTTTACTTATTTTTTTCAAGATATATGATTTTATTGTTGTAGCGAAGGTGGAGAATCACCATGTATTGCTTGAATTGCTATTTTATCTTTAGTTGATTCATATTTTGTTGTAATTCACGAACAATAGCACACCATCTATTCCTATGTTCTCTATCATTTTGGTTTCTTTTTGTTTGGTTTTCAAGATGTGATTGTGTAAAAGTGGGTTTATCAACCATAGGTTTATTTTCTTCCCATAAGGGAGGAATGAAAGGAACCATGAGAGGTTGTTCAATCACTTTCTCTTTAACTTTATAAAATTGTTTTATTTTAGGAGGCAAAATGGGACTTAATTGGTTATCTCATGGCATCTCATAGGAAATAGGTGAAGGATTTTAGATGGTTTGGTCTTGGTTACTTGGAACGACTTATGATTAAATCATTTTCTCATTAATGATGGGAGGCTTCATCATGGGTTGAGGTATACTACTAAGGGATAATTTTGCTATGCGCTTTGCCTTAAAATTTTGATAAGATTTAAAAAAGAAGACCTCACAAGGTCTAATAGGTTCCATAGGTTTGGGAAAAAATAATTCCAATGAGAACTTCCCATGGGAAGATGTGAGATTAAAGCACTATGGTGCATAGTAAAGATCTCTTTGAAAAATAGAAGCTTTAAGCATTTATGCTCTACCGATAGGACGACTTTCATGGAGTGAAGCCATGGGTAGCCTAACTTCACACAAAATTGATCTGACATCAGGATGGTGGAAAATGGGACATTCAATCTTTTAGATCCCACTTGTAGAGGAAGATTTATCAAACCTATCATAGGGCTAGGAAAACCATTGAAATTTTGATAATTGTCACTCTATGTTTTAGGAGATAGAACCACCAATTTCCCACAAGTTTCATTCAAGGATACCTTAGATATCTCAATCAAGGAATGAAATGAGGGAAAAATATTTTCAATGAGGTTTCCTATGGTGTGATTAAAGACTAAACGGGGGTTTACCACCAAAAAAAGGCTTGGAAAGATAAGTAACATGCAAAACCTAATGCTATGTCCTAGAAAACAAACTCAAATTAGATTAAAAATTTGAGAAAGTATAGAGATGCACTTGGAAAGATGAATATGCTTGGGTCAAGGTCTAAAATATCTAACATATGACCTAGGACTCATACAAAAGTAGGGGTAATTTAGTCCAAGTTTAGGGTTTTTGGGCATAAACTAGAATTTCATAATGATAGGTCTAAATCCTATGAAATCCAAAATAAGTGCTATACTAGGACTCATATGCCACAAGTGGCATATTAGTCTTGTTCTAGTTTTTTAGAAATTTAATATTTGATTACGTTCTCCAATCCCCACTTTTCCTTCCCAACTTTGTTTCTAGATCTAAACCTACAAAAAGGACCTACAAAATAGAATATTGTATTGATTTGCATATGGGTGGTTTGCCTCAGGAAAACCCCTAGTTTGGTAATTAAACCTTGATAAAAAATGGTAGATATTGAAAGTAAATATGAGTGTAAGCCCTAATATTAAGTGCGTCTAAGATAAGGAGATCTAAAATGCAATATAACCCTATTCTAATGTGCTAGAATAAGATGCATGAGTGAAACATAAAGATAATTTGACCCACATTGGGAGATATCTAATCACCATAATAAGCCATAATAATGTAAGTACCTTCCTTTAGTAAAATAATAGAGTGATAATGGAGGATGAAATTACTTAGAAAACAAGTCATTAGGCTTTGTTCAATGGCTAGTTGCATCTCCCCAACCTAGAATCCATCATGATTCACCATAGAAAACCATCATCAATCCTCGACAATACTAGATATTAGATAAAAGTGAGCTTGAAAACCTACAAAAACATTATAATGTTTCTCCAAGACTTCAACTTTTCTTTCTCTTCATTCTTGAATGCTCTTGTGAAAGTATACTTGAGTTCTTATGAATGCTTAGATCTTTCTCTAGGTGAAATAAGGATTTAAAACCTTGTTTATATAGGAACTTCATCCAATTTACCATTTATTAGATCCCAAATGCTGACATTAACCAAAAAAATAATTAAAAACCTTAATTTCCTGCTCAAACCCTCAAAAAGAGCCACATGGGACTCATATGCCACTTGTGGTGTATGGGTCCTACCTAGGGGAACTCGTACACCCAAGGTGGCATATGAATCCCACCCTAGTTTTTTGAGGTGAGAAAATATCAAGTTGTTAGAATATTGAATACCTTTGTTGATTTTGTTAGGATTTCAATTGAAATAAGTCTTGAGATCATAAATAAAGGGTCCTAGGGGCCAATTAATGATGATCTACAAGGTCATAAATGTGGGGTGCTAAAATAGGTCCAAATTAAGTTCAAAATTGTACCATGTCCAAGAAGAGCATGCAATTTTCTACACTACAACCATTATGTATTTTGATCCATTCTTTCAGTTGTTCATAAGTATCCTAATAAAGTTCTATCACATACACGATATTCTTTAGTTATCACATTCTCTACATAGACATGAACAATTAGTATCCCATTAATAGGCTTGCCATTGATTCTTCTAGCTATATTTAAAGAGGACTATTAGGTGCATGCTTAAGTATGTCATTTTGTGTGAAAGAAATTTCAAGGAATATATTGGTTAGGCCCTATACCATAGAAAAATGGATCATTGACATTGTCATGGTCTTTTAGGTCTTTCTCTCATGATGCTTGGTCCATTTTGCTTTGATTTAATGTTGCAATGTAACTTTTACATTCACATTAGGTCCTTAAATTTGAAATTAAGGCATCTTGTGAGGTGTTGTGAAGTGTTGTAACACATTTCTACACTTTTCTAGAATCTTTTCAAATTACAATTCACCTAAAAATCACCTTTTCATCACTTATCAAGTCCTATTTTGAAGTGTTGTAAATTCTTGTAACAATATTTTATGATTTTCTAGGCTTCTTTTCACTATTTATACCTTTCTTGTGCTCTATATGATCCCTTTATGCACTCATAAGGCTTAATTAAGTGTATTTTTTAATTTAAACCCAACAAACGACATTAAATGCAAGATAATTTCCAACACCCACTTACAAGTCCAAGGTGGGACCCATTCACCATGGGTGGAAAATGAGTCCCTCTTAGCTCCAAATTCAAAATATTTCAAATTTTCTTTTGAGTTTTTATTCAAAATTAACTTTTGTCAGCTTGTGATGAGGTATCATTGGGTTATTTGGGCATAGACGTGTACAAATAAAGGTTTTTCTTCTCATTTTACACCTAATTCATTCACTAATTCATCCAAGCATTCAATAATTCATTCAAGAATTTTGCATTATTAAATGAAGCATCTTGGAACAACCATTGACATATCTTCAGATTTATTCAACAAGGTTTTGGTGAGTTAGGACATTTTAATGTTGTTTATTAATCTTTCCTTGTTCATTTCATTCCATTTCTTCATTAAGGGTTTGATTACCAAAGTGGAATTTGACCCCATATCCTAACCCTTAACCATTTTCCCCCTTTTGCACGTGTGTTTACAAACTTTTTTATATAGATTTTTCAAGAAAGTAGGTATTGAAAGGTGTTCAAGAAGTCAAAAAAATTGTTCAAGTCAACTACATCCTATTTCAAGCTTGAAGACAACCTACAGTTCATTTTCTACAAATTTGATTCCATCAACCTGATAAGAAGATAAGTGCAGATCTGGTGCTACAGAATTGGTCCTCGATTTTATAGAATATTGGGAGAGGACTGATTCACTATCAGTGGGGAATGAGTCCCACCTTAGGGCTAGAAAACTAGATTTTTTTAGATTTCAGATCATAACAGTGAGTTACCTATTTTCATGACTTTTTTCCAGTAGCAAGATTGATTCACCATTAGTGGAAAATGAGTCCCACTAGTGATTTTCACTAATTTTTGTCATCATTTAGGACACTCTAGATTCATCATTCATTGCCCAGGTGCACATTGTTCAGCCTTTTTTACCTCTCTATTGCATTTTTTTCATATATCACACTATGTTTTCAAGCATTGCATATTTATTAGGTTTTGCATTCATAATGAGTCAATTACATTGCTTAGTTTCATTTAGATAATTGCATTTAGATAATTTTTTGTATAATTTGGAGGTAAAGGTTTAGTAGGATTAGGAGCTCTAAGAGGAGGTAAGGAAATTAATTTCTTGTTTAAGAGATGCAACATGATGGAATGAAGTGTATCAGGTAGAGGGGTAAATTTTTATTCCTCTCCCCATATATATATGGATTTTTCATCTTTATAGAAACCACTTATATGTCAACATGTTGAGTTGATTGAGGGGAATTAAGTTGTATAAAACCATTATTTGGTTTCTTGAATGGTTGGTAGTTGGCTTGAGGTGTGGATTCATATTTTTTAGGATGGCTAGAGGTAGTTTTCACTTCATGGCTACTAAGAAAATTTTTCCAATCATGAAGGGTTGTACACAATTGTGTGAAGGAGGGAAATTTTATCATCCTAATCTTATCTTGAATCCTATTTTTCAAATTCTCAATCAATATTTTTTGGAGATCAGGATCGAGAATCTTAATGTTGATTTGTGAGTAAAGCAGTTGATAACAAAGAAGAAAGTTAGTGACCTTTCCATCATCTTTTTTCTTACATCTCATTAAATATTCTAGGGTTATCTTAGGATCCATGTGCACTTGGAAATGGTTGAGAAAGGAATCAACAAGCTCATTAAATGAATGTATGGAATTATTCAGTAAGGAACAAAACCATTCCAAGATAGTGTCTTTCAAGGATCTAGGGAAGAGTTTAGCCAAGAGTTTATCATAAAAAATGAAGTCACTACATAAGGTTGTGTATCTAGAAAAATGGATAATAGGATCTCCTTTCCCACCATATTTCTCAAATCTAGGAATCTTTATACCTTATGGCATTTGGGTATGTGTAGGATCATGATGGACCAAAAAGTGGCGATATGATGGGTATGTGGCTGATGACATTTTTTTTACCCAAAATTGATGAAACAAAAAGGGATTTTAAAGGGAATTCTTAGCATTCCACTAATATAAATTATGCTATACTTTGAATTTTGAAACATATTTTTGGGACCCTAAGACTTCTCTTGTAGTTCTAGGGTTTTTCACTTAAAAGGAGAGAGATAGGGCCAAAAATGATAATGATTCACTCAAATTAGGATGTATGCAATGTTGTCTAGGCTAGATGAAGTTAACTAAATGCAATTGAATAATCTAAATGATTGAAATTGAATGCAAACGTGAAATTAAAGGTATATTTAAAAACACATTCTGATATGCAAATGATGAAGTAAGTGAAGGAAATATGCAGAACAAAAAGAGATGGGTAAAATTAGAGTGCACCTAGACAAAGTGTGATGAATTTTTGATTTTATGAATGCTAGTTGAATTCACTAATTTTTCATAGTGGGATTGATTTTCCCAAGGTGGTGAATCAGTCCTCCTCCTGGTGGAAAAGTGTCAATAGCTAGTTTTTGACTATTGAGATCCAAAATCTAACAAAATTTAGATTTTTAGTCCTAAGGTGGGACTCATTCACCACAGGTGGAAAATTAGTCCTCTCCCAAATTTCTAAAAAATCAGGAGACAACTATGCAACACTAGATTTGGAAATCACTACTTGTTGAGTTACCGAAGTCAATTCTGCAAGAAGCAGACATAAAACCTTCTCCAAGCTTAAAATGGACTTGAGTTGAAATCAAATCTTCAACACCTAAAAGCTTGTCAAATCTACACACAAAAGGTTTCAAACAAACATGCAATAGGGCTGTCATTGCTTAAATTTCTCCTGATGTAGTTTCCCATGTACTAAAGATTCCTAAGAGAGTGCTCATAAAGGACATGTCTGGTGCACTGGCTAGTGATTTTTTCAAAGCTAATGAGGACTGGTGCAATAATTCTATGGCCAAGGGATGGTTAAAGTCAAAGGAAAGAGGTAAGTCACCGTTACCTTCCAAACTTAAGAGAATGCATTTCAAAGGGGAAATCATAGATGCCATTGCTTCATTGCATCGCATTGTTGGAAATGTACAAATTGAGTCTTTTGAAGATTGGATTTTTTAGTTTATTTTGGTTATCTATGATGAGAATGCATTCATTGATTGGACTAAGATAATTTTCTTTCATTTGGACAAACAGTTAGTCAATTTCTAGAAAACTGCTACCTTCCATCTATGTTCTTACTTAATATACATTATAGCTAGTCAAAGATCCTTTTGGTTGAGATTAAAGCCATAGGTACCTCCAACATTTGGCATGACTATATATAAGTTTTATTTGTAGATTACTAAGCAAGTTGGAATGGGAGATTATTTCCTTGTCAATGATGCATTCTTGATGGAAGTTGTGAGGAAATTGGATAGAAACCCTGAAATGCATCTTTCTCCTAAGTCAAAGTCTTTTGTATCAAATTTTGGAAGTTTCTATATTCAATTTGATAGGTTTTCCTACTTGAGGATAGGATATTTTGAGAAACCCCTTAAAATTTCCTAGATATCCTAAAGATTTGTTATTCCTAGAGATCTGTAGACAAATGGCCATGGTGAATGTAAAGTACATGAATATGGGGAAGTGGGGGTATTTTTTCCCATTTAAAACCCCTTACTTCATGTGTAGAAATAATCAAATGGCCAAATGTGCTGAAGGAGTTATGAAAGAGTATAACCTCCAACATTTATTCATGAGGGAAATTTTTGATAGTGAGGATTTTATGAGACAAAATTTATATGGAGAGAGTTCATATCAGCATCAACCCTATATTGAGGACTTTTTGGAAGATTGTGTTGATAAAAATGAAGTATTAAAAAGAGATTATATAAGGTTAACCCTTAGGAAAATGAAAGTTTTTGGTCTTTCTTTCTAGATTCTTGAAAATGCAGCTAAAGATTCAGTGATCATTGACCCAAAATATGAAAAACTATCTAATAAATCTCATCCCAAGGTTTACTGGAGTAAAAATGAAGTTTTGAATATGATTGTAGGAGTTGCTCCCATGTTGAAAAGAACTCAGGAATAGTTAGAAGGAAAATGGTGATAGGTTGCAAGTTCTACTCAAGAACCAAAATTATCTTAGAGAAATGAACAGGGGTCCACTCAGACAGTTGTAGTGGGTATATCATTAGGGAGATTGGTTATTAGGTTTTCTAGTGAAAATTCACAATCTGAGGGTGATGGTGAGAAGCCTGAAGAGATGGCTAAATTGAAGTCATTGTGCGAACATGACAACATATCTACCCTACTCCTAAAAATAAGACTAGTCAAACAAAACATGTACCTGAAGATTATGATTCCATTTTTAAGCAAATTGTTGAAGACAATACCTTTTCTCATTTTTTTGAAGTACCCTCTTCTCCAATGGAAAATATACCCATCACTCTTGGTGAGTCTAAAGAAATTTCTAAAGGAAATAAGGATTTTGTTTTGGTAGAAGCCTCACCAGTATGGCTAGAAAAGGTAGTAGAGAAAAGAAAAAATATAATCCTAGAACAACAATTGGAGTATATACGGTTGCAAAGTTTCCCCATACTTCCTCAAGGACAAAGAAAGCTGAGAAAATATCAAGAACGCCGACTGACCCTAATTCTAATAATCAAGTATTGGAAATTTTAGATCATATAAAGAATCTAAATGAGGATGAGATAACATTAGCTAACTATAAATTCACACATGTTGATATGGGGCCCCAAACACTTGAAGGTGATGTGTATCATGTTAATTATTTAGTGAATGAATTGATTAAATGGGTAAAGGAAGAAAGAAAGGAAAAGGTGACATTGCAATCTCTTGTTCTTGATTTAAAAAACTTTATTTCTTCTATAGTCCCCCCTTCTATATTTAGTGGTGCCTCAAGTTTTCAGGTAGAAGTTATTTATGGGTCTACAATACAATTAATCAGAAATAATCTGAGCTATTCCAAAGCTTCCAAAATATTGATTGATGAAATGTCTTAGGAGACTATCCTCTTTATTAGTAAATATGTGATTTTCTACACTCAAGTTGTTGATAAAAGGAAGGAATTGATGGCATAGCTACATCAGATTAAGAAATATTAGACTAGCCTCTACATGCTCTCACAAGAAATGAAAGAATTTATTTCCATGGATCAAATGAAATTGGTCAATGAACAAATTGTGAATGATCCAAGGGAGTTAGATTCTACTTGGTCCAGCTCAATAGAGTGGAAACTAGGCATTTATGACAACCTGGTAAAGGAGATTTCTAGGGCACTCAAAAGGTACTTGGAAATGATGGTGGAGATTAAGGAAAATTGTAATGACCTAAAGGTAGAGATAATTGATGAGTTTGATGAAAATATTTTTGATTCAAAGGAAATTTGTCTAAAATTCAAAGAAGTATTCAATAAGGAGATGGTAGATCATACCACAATGACCTCAGAATCTTTCTCAAAGCTCGATAGATTGCAATTCTACCTCAATTCCTTAAAAAATGAAGCAAATAGGAGGTATCATTCTCTAATTGAGTTTGAGGCTGCTCTAACCAAGTTGAGAACTAGACTATAGATCACTGTAACACTAGGGAGCAAAGAGATTTAAAATTATTACTAGGTATAAGGACTACAAATCTAGGATGAAGGAACAAGAAAAACTATTGCAACAAGAAGCAGTCAAGAATCTAGAATATGAAGAATATTTTGGGAAAACTTTGATTTACTCATTAGAGAAAAACTTTGTTATCTTGATTTATTGCTTTCTATTAATTTGATATAGAAGACAATGGTGGAATTTATGCATTCCTAATCTTTGAACTATGGTGTATGAATCTATTATGCTTATGTTGAATGTTCTACTAGTGTGTGATCTATTATTGGAATGATAGATACGTTGATTTATTACATCATTGTAGTATCATTTATCTGTGAATAAGGATTTTGTGGTGATATTTGATTTATTTTTAGTTTTTTGAATTCCTTTAAATATTTTTGGTTAAAATCCCCTTCCTCTATTTTCTTTTTGGTTAAAAGCAACATTAGTTAAAAAATTATCCATTGAATATCAAATGAAGGTAGTTTCCACCTTTTAAAATAAGCAGAGAATCAGTCTAAAAATTATATTATTTCTAATTCAGTTGTGGTTACATTTGTCACCTTAACGGGCATGGGAATATAGAGTTAGGTGATAAATCTATCAACCAACAGTAGGTCTGCATGGGTTAGTGTGAATCAGCTCCAATGGTTTTGTAGAAGAACATTCCTTGATCTTAAACCTTGTCTTTTTTCTGCTTCCCATTTGAAGCTCCTTGCATAATGTGTTTGCAAGCTTATTTATCTTAGGAATATCTCTCACTACATGAGTAGAACAAATCTTCACCATATTGTCAAATTTTATGTGTGTCATCTTCTTGTGCCAAAACCAACATTGACAAGATTGAGCCAACAAAAAAATTCTTCCATTTGGCTCATTTCAATTTGAACTAATACCTTCTACAACTAATATTTTGGACCCTTCCTTCTTTATCTCACAAAATTTGGCATGAAATGTAAGGTTGCACACTTTACTACACATTTGACTGACACTAAAGAGGTTGCAATTTATCCCTTTGACATAGAGGATATCCTTAGTCTTATTCTTTCCATCAATTTTTATAGCATCATTTCCACAAATTTGTGGTAACTCATCACCACAAAACTTGACAGATCCACTATTCCACTTCTTAAGGATAATGAACCTCTCCCTTTCATGAATCATGTGTTAGAGTAACCTATATCAATCACCCAAGCATTTTGTTCTTCCTTTGCATGGAAATAAGTCCACATAACCATTAATATTTCACTCTCTTTGTCATCCTGCAAGGTACCAAACTTCTTACATTTTTCAACATCACCTTTTTTTTACCAACTTTCAAGGCCATGAAGAGGGTTTCCTCATTTGAATCCTTATTTCCATCTTCTAAGGAATAACTGCTCTCCTTGGAATAGAGACTCCTTTTGAAATTTTCTCTTTTCTTGCTATCTTTTGATTCTTTAAAAGGAAATTTAGAGGAAAAATTACCAATTCTTCCATAATTGAAGAACTTGAATGGTAACTTACCTTTGTATTTTACAGTTATGTTCTTCAATCTTCTCAAAAAATTTCTACCAAGCATAAAAATCAACATTCAAATCAATTGTTTCATCTTCTTCCTTCTTACTAACTTTGAATTTTACTTCCTTCTCTAGAGCATCTTTTTCAAACTCTTTCATTTTAAAGGTTATGAGAGAACGAAACAATTGATCTACTAGATACTTTCCAAGTCCTTAGGATCTTCAATAGTAGATACCTTATAACTATGAGATTTAGGGAGAGATCTCAAAAATTTCTTCAAAATCTCATCTTCTTTACTTCTCCACCAAGACCTCTAATGCCAATAATCACTTCACCCACCTAGAGCATGTAACTAGAAATATCTTCATCCTCTATCATCCTAAGGGTTTGAAATTTTTTCTTGAAGTTTTGCATATTGACTTGTTTCACTTGATTATCTCCTTCATAAATGTTTTTAAGGCTTTCTGAGACATCCTTAGTAGAACTGCAATTCATCACCTTCAGAAGTTCTGAATCAACTAATCCATTCATGATAGCATTCTTTTCCTTGGCATTGTTCTCATACAATCTAATATCGGTAGGATTTGATGGAACAACAATTAGAGCAGTGTAACCATCCTTGATATATTTCCAAACACCAGACCCTAGAGAGTTTAGATGGCCTTCCATTCTTACTTTCCAAAAGGTGTAATTTTTTCCATCAAACCTAGGTACCTTATAAGATCCATCATGTTCCATCTCAGACCTTTCCTCAAGTGGCTAGGCTTCTTAGAGGAACTTGGCTCTAATACCAATTATTTAACACACCTAGATATTGAGAGGGGGGGTGAATCATTATCTTCAAAAATTTAACCCTTTAGCACAATGCAAAGTTAGAAATTTAACAAGATCAACAAACCTTAACACAATCAATAATACTTAATCTAATTAGCAACAATAAAAGATAAAGAAATGAACACACATGCACAAGATAACACTAGATATATGTGGAAAATCCAAGAAGGGAAAAACCATGGTGAGAAATCTCACAATATTTGAAGCTCACTTCTTATAGAATTACAATTTTGTTTTAAGGCTCGTTGCCAAAGGAAGCACACCACTCCCTGAAGGACTTGTAGGCTAAGGTGCACAACATTAGGGAAAGATACAAATGAAATTATAGGATAAGGTGTATAACCCCATGGAAAGATACAAGGACCTACTAAAGAGATTCACTATCTGATAGTATGATACATGATAACTTAGATTTACAACATATGTCAACAATACACTATGTTGAATGAGGAATTGAAGCACATCTGAATTGTCTTTTTACAAATCAGTACATTATTCCACACTCACACACCACCACTCACCATGCAACTAATTTTTTGTTCCATTTATATCCTCCACAGGATCGTAAAACACTAATTAGGTTGACTAGAATAAAATACTAACAATGATCCTAACATGTCAACCAAAAAAACATATTTGTGGTGAAATTGGTCCTATCTAAGGGATAAATAGGACCAAAAATAACTTATTACATGTATTCCCATGTGATTCCAAATGACACACACATTGGCACACATCAACCCAAGTAAGCAACAAGGAAACATGTAGAAGAAATGTTTAGCACATTCCTAGTTATCCCAAAAACTATATTTACTCAATGTGGTTATCAATAAGATACAACATGACCCAACCTACACAACTTCAAATGTTGGAGCATACCCTCAAGAATATAGCACAAGAAAGAGAATAAGCCCTGTCATCCAAACATTAATAAATTACCTAGAAAACCAACTCAAAACAATGTGTGACACCAAAGAGATCAATCATTGATGTGTATACCATAAAGAGGTGTTCTGTGAGCATCCAATGACACTTATATATACTTATTTCACACTGTGATGCCACAAACAACTATCAAAAACAAAAAAAAAACAAAAAGTTATGTAGTGTAGAATAATGTCATCTGTTACATAAATTAGCACTTGTTTGGACCCTTGTGAAATAAATGAACTTAATTGTGACTTATTTGGGGTGTTGCAAAGTTTTTTTTACACTTTCACACTACTATAGGCTTTTTATTGATTAATTAGGCTTCTTTATGGTCTAATTGGCTTTAGTTTGCATCCAAAATCCTTAATTAATGCATCTTTCTAAGGACAATCTAAACATAAACCAACATCCAATCATAATTCTTGTGATTTTAGATTGTATGGCCCATATTTAGTGATTTGGGACTCATACACTACCTTGGGTGTATGGGTCCCACCTAAGTTTTGGGGCCCCGATCTAGATTTCACATCAATCTAAGCATTTATTGAAAAATGTGTCCCAAAGCCTAGCCTAATGGGACTCATACACAAATTTTGGCGTATGAGTCATGTGTGGCTTAAACCTAAATTAAATTCAAATTCATGGTAGGATTTTATTCTCCTAAATTTGATGTTAGCTTGTAGTGTTGTAATTTCAAGAAATTTGGCATAAATAAGTATAAATACAAGACCTTATTTAACTCATTTTCTCCTAACAACCTAAGCTTTCAAGTATTCATACATTAGAGAAAATTGGTGATTACAAGAGTTTCCAAGAGAATTCAAGGGACTTCAAGAGCTGATTATCAAATATTTTGGAGCATTATTCAAGTTTCAAGCATCATGTCAAAGTCATCATGCATCATGTTTGTTTTTGAGCTAACATTTGTGATGTAGGATTTCATGATTCAAGCAAGTATTCAATTCAAGATCCATATCATTCAAGGAAGATTCAAGATCTACATTCAATTTAGCCATCTCATTCATGTTTGTAGCATTTTTTTCAATGGTTTGGTGAGTTTCAACATTGCATATTTGTTCATTCATCATTCATCATTTCCATTTGATTGCATTACAATGTTTGATTACCAAAATGAGGTTTGACCAAGGAAAATCCCTTTCCACTAACAAAATGAAAATTTCCCCTCTCTTTAGTGTGTGATTTGTACATATAGGTTGAAGATCCTATAAGGAGAAAGATTTGAGAAAAGTTGTCAAGGTTGCAAAGTTTTCAAAGTTGTCACCTTGTTTACAAGACCCTTGAAAGAAACCTATAGAGTAGAATTTAGTAATTTGGATCCAAAAACTAGGTTGAGTAGATAGAGCAGAGGTTGAAGAGCAGATTCATACTTTGAATTTATGAAAAAACTAAGTGGGATTGATATGCCACTTTTGGCATATGAGTCCCTATATAGGGATTTTTCTAGGTTTTAGATGTTCCAAACATGTCTCTGCTAGATTTATGTTCCTGTTGAGAAACGCTAATATGGGACTGAATCACCCAGCTTGGTGTATGAGTCCTATTGTGCATTCAATGTTAGTGTAATTAATTAATTATTACACTAGTATAATTTAACTTAGGTATTTCATTTAATCAATTAAGTCCTAGGTTGCATTATTAGATAAATCATTTAATAAATTGGGTAATATTCCCTTCCTAGTTTGTGGGATAAGATTCCTTCTAGAACTTATATCAGCATTTAATAATCATCTAGATAGGGTTCACATGTTGTCCCATGTTGTTAGATTATAACATTTTGAAACATTTAATGCATCTTAGGTTTTCTCTTTTTCCTTTATATTCAGGCATCTTGTTCATTTGTAATATATCAATCATTTTCATCATATCAATATAGAATCTTTAATCAACATTCCATTGTTGCAAGACTTCTCTTTGTGGTTGATCATCTTTCATGGCTAAAGTCCTTCATTGAAGATTCTAGAGCTTCAGGGGCTGTGCATCCATAATCTCAACATGGTATTAGAGCTAGTCCATTGAAACATCAACCCTTGATCCAAGAAGTTGGAGTGCAAGATTCTTGCAGGCTTGGAGTTTTTATATTGTAGGCTAGTTGGTTCTACCCAGGAGCCAAGCTTATTTCTGGTGTAGATCAGGCTCTCTCCAACCTCTCCATTGCATCCAGAAGGCCTCAAAACCCATAGATCGCCTATTCATTTGTCAAAATTGGAGTACTTAGATTCATCGGGGAGACTTTGAGGTACAATATAGGGTTTGCATTTTTTGTACAAATCCATACAAATTTGGAGGAAAAAATATTCCCTCTCAGTCCTCCATCAAGGAAATATTTTCTTAGAAAAATCAAAAAAAAAAATTGGCTATTATTGGGCATTTTTTTCTATAGTTATGCAAAAATCAATTCTATAGAATTCGACCTGCAAATATATTATAGGGTCGGTATAATATATTTCTTTTGTGCATATTGTTTTGGGGTTAATTTTTTTTTTGTCGGCATTCAAATTCTATCAAAATTTTAATTTCTTTTTGAATTGTAATATACAATATTCAAAAAATTTATTCACCATTGGTCTGCTGACACCGACCTATGGTCAGCCCCATCAAATCACCTGTGTCACTACTACGTCATCATCGACCTTTCTTCCATCACCCGTCCCATCGACCGAAGCTCCCATCAAAGTTTCTCAGCCTATCACTGATGCCAGAGTTTCTTCTAGCAGTTCCTTCACACCGGAGACCACCCATTCACTAAATCTGTCCCACTGAAGTCCACAGAGCTCCTAGCTCCTGCCCCAGTCCCGTTGCCAACTGAGGGCACCTCTAGTTTCCAGGAAGTGTATCCTCCACCAACCATGCCACCCATTCTACCGCCGATGAGCTACTTCACCGCCACTTATCTAGCGATGCTATTTTTAAATTTCTAGCTAGCCCCTCAGTCATATCAGCAACTAAGGGCCAATTTTTTTTTCCCTAAGGTGCTTGATTCTTTCACCTAATTAGCTAGTTGAATTCAAATTGTAGTTTTTTCGGCCATATCTTCACACCACGATATTGAAAATTCACAAATGAGATACCGATGGAAAGAGAATTCAAAGAACTATCAAATGGTGCCATCTATTTTTAAGAATTTTTCTACTATAAATTTATCAAGTCTACTAAAGTCAACCCTCCACTCTAGACTTAGAAGCAATATCTTTGCATCAGACTGTCAGATTTCGGTGATTCCAGTGACATTCAGGAGATATTTCAATGTTTTTTTTCATTAGTCTAGTCACCTTCTTTGGTTTCAGCCCTAGGTATCTTTTATTAGTTTTTTTTAATTTTGTGCATTTTCTTGATTCGTGAGACATCCTAAAGCTTAAAGAATAATTTCTTGATGTCGGAGACATATTTTCATTTGCATATCTATTTGGAAGTCCTTATTTGGTGTTGAAGGTCAGTGTCTTTGTATTTTTTGGAGAAAGTTTCATTATGGGGCTTACATATTATTCTCCTTTGACTATGTTTCACAAGGGTAAATATTCACAATGGTGAGATGGAATCCACCACCATCTTCATTCACTTGATTTTTTGCCACATCTATTTGGTATAGTTCCTCATTTGAGTGAAGGAATTCATGAACTTGTTTGGGGTTGTTGCAGATACACTATTTTGGAGATCATTTCTATGCAAGTTGATTGTGATGTTTTGAGTTCTATTGATCATTTTGATTGTCCTCACGTTATTTTGGCTAAGATTTGGGAGCTATATGGAGATTTAGATACTCCACCATTCCTCGATGGTCATGATTTCAAATGTCATGCTTCAAATAAAGTTTCCCATGATGATATTGTTGTGCAGGAGGTTGATTACCTTGATCTTTCCAAAGAGGTTGACAAGGTTCCTTTCGGTGATTCTTCTTCATCAGAGACAGTTGGTATCTTTTCACATTTAGTGATTCCATGTCCAAAATCATTGATTGAGGCTTCCACTATCATCATCCATCAAGACACATTCAACTTTTCATACTTGACATCATAGGATGGCTTTGCTTCAGGTATCACTGACTTGGCTACTTCTATAGTTTTGGAGGAAATTCTAGAGGGGATATCACTCCTCTAATGATATCACACTTTGGAGAGTTCTCTTAACTCTCCTCATCCTTTTGTCTCAACCTTGATTTGGAATCTAGAGACTATATTGGAGGCACTTGGTTTCTCTTCAGAGATTTCATATCCGAGACTTCTTCCCTATTACTCCTTTCAGGATTTGAGGTTTCTTTAGCATCCACCATTGGATTTTCCTCTTCCTAGTGGGAGATTTGTGGTTTGGACACCTTTGTTGCTTCAGAATTCCTTCAATGGTTTTGAGGACACTTCATTCAAGGGGGCAATAAAGTATCCATCACATCCATCATATACATCACACAGTCTTTGGATATTGTTCAACATCGGTTTTTGCATTGTTTTAGTTTGTTACACTCTTCATTGATTGTGGCATCCTCTTCATCAGGCAATGATACATTTGAGCAGAGTTCAAAGAAATCATCAACATCCACATTCATTGTCCTTCCTTCAATTCCTATCTAGAATGGGAACCATCTTTGCACTTTCAATTGGTTTTTTTTCTTTTGAAAGGGAGACAAGTTGTTTGTCGGCATTAGATCTTGTTTTTTCTTCAGACACTTACCTTTTTGTAGGTGATCTCATCTTTTGGGGGGCTATATTGTCTCTCTACTTCCTGCCTATGGGGGGATTTTGATTGTATCCATGTGATGGATGGTGTACTTGGGGGGTATTTGGAGTCCTCCATCCTTCCCACTCTCACATTTTTTCTTTTTTATCTCCTTTTTGGAGAGGGGTTTTTATCCCACTAGGTTTTCCCCTTTTCTCTAGTTACGGGAGACTTTTTAAATCTTCATGTACATGGGTACCTAACATGGCCTCATAGCCGAGACCCATCATCATCATCATCTATGGATAATCATTAAATTTTCCTCCCTAAGTTGGACTTATGGGGGGTGTTAGTGTAATTAATTAATTATTACACTAGCATAAGCTAACTTAGGTCTTTCATTTAATCAATTAATTCCTAGGTTACATTATTAGATAAATCATTTAATAAATTGGGTAATATTCCCTTCCTAATTTGTGGGATAAGATTCCTTCTAGAATTTATCTCAACATTTAATAATCATCTAGACAAGGTTCACATGTTGTCAAATTTTTTTAGATTATAACACTTGGCAACATCTCATGCATCTTAGGTTTTCTCTTTTTCCTTTATATTTAGGCATCTTAGTCATTTGTAATATATCAATCATTTTCATCATATCAATATATAATCTTTAATCAACATTCCATTGTTGCAACACTTCTCTTTGTGGTTAATTATCTTTCATGGCTAAAGTCCTTCATTGAAGATTTCAAAGCTTCAGGAGTTGTGCATCCATAATCTCAACATTAAATTTTCTATCTTCAATATTTTAGTCCTCCATTCAAAATTCTATAGGTTTCTGCTTTCCCCTTTGTACTTCTCTAGTTTTATGTTATGTTTTTCATTCATTTCTTGGTCATCTCTTCAAGTAGTGAACATTATTAGGTTTGATCATTAGGTCTTGCACCTTACTTCTCTTTCCAAGACTTAGCTTGATGGTGAACCCCATTTTAGCCTCTAATTATACCCTAGGGCATCCCTATTGCAGATCTATTTCCCTCATTCCATCCTTGGATTGATATCTCTAGGGTTTGCTTGAATGAGAAGTGAAGAAGATTGTTGTTCTATATCCTAAACCATAAGAGACTATAATTTTCCTCCTCTCATTTTGGTGAACCTACACTTATAACATCATTATTTCTGACTAGTAGTGCATTATAATCCTAGATCTACCTTGCATTGAAAACTTTGTAGTAGGTTCTGCATTAGTTTATTTACATCTAGGGTTTCAAAATCTTGCATTAGTGAAAGTGCATATAGGTTACATTTTTACATCTTGCATCATTTAATTTCATTTGAAATTTGCATTTTCACTTAGTCTAGACATCATCGAAAATAGAAAACATAACATTTACACTAAATTTGTTGAAAATAGTTTAAAAACCCTAAACTAGGACTCATATGCCCCTCGGGGCGATTTAATCCCAGTATAGGAAATTTTTTCTAATTTATGGGTAATTTTTGGGGACTTTTATTCACTGTTTAAACCCCCCAAAACCCTAATTGGGACTCATATGCCCCTCTGGGAATTTTAGTCTTGTTCCAGATTTTAAACTACATTTTCCAACATTTAGAACTATGTTTTTGTACTTTAATTTTCTGTTGTTACATTTCTATTTCAATTTACAAACTGTCTATTTCACTCATTTTATTGCATCTAGATTCATTTAGTTCATTTAATGCATTTTCTTATTTTAAACTTGCATCTAATTATCTCATTCTAGGTTATTGCATTACATTTCATCATTTATTTGTTCTTTGGCAAGATATGGATGTCCTTAAAGTGCTTAGTGGATGTGTCAAGTTGTTCTTTTTGAAATGACCATAATGAAATTGAAATTACTCATGCACATTCAAATCCTAATGCATGTCCTCCTCATGATGTTGACATCATTGGAGAATATTATGACAACATGAATAACTTTTTAAACAATTTCCATAACAACCTTGACAATAATTCACCATTTTATCCATCCATGAAAGAACCAACACCCCCTATCATCCCACCACTTGATATTTTTGGTTATTTACATCCTAAAATTGAGACAAAATCTGAGCCTAAGTTCCCTACAATAGGTGAACCTAGTTCCTCTAATCAACCAAGCATTCAATCATTCTATGTTAACAAAGCCACCAACACTCCCATCAATCTAGAAAGACATATGGAAAATGATTCACGATCTTAAGTAAAAGAGGATGCGATACAACAAGTGAGCATGAAATTAGTCAACTATTAGATAAAATAACAAGTAAAGATACTTGGAACATAGATTTTTGGCACTCACTTTCTTTTTATCGCTTCTAGGGTTTTTCACCTAAAAGGAGAAAGATGGGCTAAAAATGATTATGCTCAGATTCAAAGATTAGTGTGATATGGATGTAATGAGGATGAAATGTACTTAGATGCAATGTTTGAATGCAAGAAACTAATAAGATTGATTGAATAATGAATAGGAACTAAAGGAAAGCAACCAATTTGAAAACACATTGTGTAATACAAAATCACCTAGAAATGAATGCAAAACTAAATAGAACTAAATCAAATTGAAAGTGTGCACCTAGAATATTGAAGGAGGTTGGAAATGGACTCTGGAATGTTGTTGATGCTGATTTTGAGGCCTGGTGGGACTCATTCACCATTTTGGGTGAATCAGTCCTAGTTTTGCAAAACTGAGCCAAGATCTATTTCTAACAAAAGGGTATTTAAAATTGCAAAAAGCACAAAACTAACCGAGAATTGGGACTCATTCTCCATCCATGGAAAATAAGTCCACTTTTGAATTTTTGAATTTTCAAAAGTGGATTTTGGAGCTTCCGATCTACACTTTGACTTCCTACAGGTGTCTGCTTCTGAAACTCTGATTTGCGAGTCTCAAAATGAGTTTTTGTTATTGTTAGAATTTTTGAATGAGGGGAAGACTTGAGAAAATTTGTAACTTTATCTTTAGTTATTTCCAAGCTTCTAAGAGGCCTAAATCTACAAACATGCAAGACAAGAGAGATAAAAGTTGGATGTTAGGGCATGGGGGTTTGTTTTGGTCAAACCCCTTTTAGGTAATTAAACCAAAATGATGAAATAATGTAATGAAACATGAAATAATTGAGTTTATTACCTTTCCATGAAGTTTGATCTTGTAGTTCTACAACAAAACATGAATAATCTTCCCTTGAATGTTTGAAAATTGATATCACAATGACTTGAAATGATAAAACCCTAAGTTGGTTGACTTGGAATGGAAGAATGAATTGTAGGAGATGGGAGAGATGTAAAATGAGGATAAAAACACTTATTTATACATACATGTGCCTTAGTAACCCAATGATACCTCATCACAAGCCGAAATAATGTGATTTTGAATAAAAACCTAAAAGGAAATTTGAATTTTTTTGAATTTGGAGCCAAGGAGACTCATTCACCACCCTTAGAGAATCGGTCCTACCTCAAGCTTGAAAGTGGGTGTTAGAAATTAAGTCATTTTTAATGTTGTTTGTCTAGTTTACATTAAAAAATACACTTAATTAATCCTTATAAGGGCATAAAGGGGTCAAATAAAGCATAGGAAAGATGCAAATAGGGATAACAAGCCTTGAAAAGGATGGAATCCTCTTAAAAGACTTTAAAACACCTTAAAATAGGACTTGATAAGGGATACAATGCTGATTTTTAGATGAATTATAATAAGAATATTTTAGAAAAGTGTATAAATATGTTACAACACTTCACAACTCCTTCACAAGACATTAATAAATGCATTTTATTTAATTTGCTAGGGTGCACAACCTAGTGTGGATACATAAAATGCCTCACAACACCTGAATCAAGGTCTCATTAACTCCAATTTATTACGAATTAATCCCATGTCAAGCAAAGGGTACTTTTTTGTACAACACATTTAACCCCCACTTTAGTGAGAGGATGAACTTGCTTCAAAATCACACTAAAGTAGACATTCAAGAGTGGTATGAGTGTACAAATGTAGCTAAAATAGAATGAAAAATATCAAAGTGGTGGTCAAGCCCTCGGGATTGAAGATCCTAAGTCAAACCATAAATATACGCAATCATGCAATGGAAAGAACTAAAGAAAAGAAAGACGGGGTGGAAATATGCACTCAATTTGGGGCCACAAAATCTTAGGTCATCTGTGGGGTGAGGAGTCCACAACATACTAACTCTAGGGCCATGAAACTTCTAATTATCTATGGGGTGAGAAATCCAAAAAGGTGAAGTACATACGCTAGTTGCTATGCACTCACAAACACATAGGTGGCTCTGAGGAAAGTTATTCCACTAAATGGGCTTCCCACTCAACCATATCAAAGTTATATCTCTTGACAACTTTAATAAGGTGCCACAAAGGAAAATGATTTCCGAGCTCTATGAGGTAAGCAAAACTTTGTATTCTTAACACTCATAAACTTTGTTAATGCAAAGTGTAAGGATTGTTTAAAAGGATTTTGCTTAGTTTTTGCAACGTCTCATCTTAGGGAACAACATGCTCAATGTCTCCAAGAGAGGATAAGTGAAAAATATCTCATCTTATTTCTAATAGAGGACAAGTGCAATGTCTCATCCTAGGAAAAATCATGATTAATTTCTTCAAGAGTGGATACTCACAAGGAAAAGAAAATCACACAATGAAATGTTAGTGGTGATGTATGCCCCCACTTTAAAAGGGTTGCAAACACCACTATTGTGAGAAATTTCTTTAAAGTGGAAGAAGAGGACATGGGAGCTTACTAGGAAATCCCTATGGCAAGCTATGTCATGAAAAGAGAATTATTTCAAATGTGAGCCAACTTAAGGCATGTCGTCCACATCCCAAGCTTGCTCTTATGTGTTATGAAAATTTAATGACTAGCCAAAGGAGGAAATGACAAGTGACATACAAGGACAAGGCTAGAAAACCCCTTGCCCCCATTTAGTGCATGATAAAGGTGAGCTAAAAGGATTGAATTGATGTAAGTGAGAGTGAAAATTGGTATCAATTGGAGGAATTAGGTGCCCCCACAAAGCGAAGCATACAAAACTCCTAAAAGAATTTGAGTTTAAAACTCAAAGCTTTACATTCATTTGTGGAATGACCATGAACACTATGATAAGTGAAAAATGGAGTCTTGGAATATCATTTCTTTTGAGCTCTTCAGTGGAGGGTGATAAAGTGATCTTGGAGAAGTCTCAACAAGATAACCTCTTGATCAAGAGGAGAATGTGATCTTGTGGTTGGCATAAAAGATACATCTTGCTTAGTAGTAGATGTCATACTTAAGGCTTTCTAGATTGCAAGATTTTTCTTGCTCCATTATGGGAGGATATAAAATTTAACAATTTCAAATCATGAGAATTTTGTGAGATGACATTGACATTAAGTGAAGGTGTAGTTGTGTTTTGAATGTTTCAGGAAGGACGATGTTCAAGGCCATTAGTTGTGAAGGATGATTTAGGAGTGTGTTGTGTGATATTTTTGAGGTTGAATGAAGGTGGGTAAAGGATGACAGGGTTGTTAAGATTTCCAACGGGGTATGTATGAGGTCCATTGGTCAAAGGGAATCTAATGGACACTTGTGCATTTATAACCTTAGTGGTCTTGTTTTGATGTATCTCTAAGGAAGGAAAATCAAGAGCCACTTGTTGAGATAATGAAGATACATTATGATTTTTGTATTCTAGTATAATGTTATTCTTCCTATGAGGATATTTTTTAGGAGAACAATATGCCACATGTGCTTGACAAGTAAGACTTGGTTCTTCTACAGTAACTTCATCTCCAAGAGGGGAATGGTCAATGATGGGATTATGAAGAGGGGGTTGATTATGAGAAGGTGTTAGGTGAGTGTCCATTGTTGTTAAGGTATCATTCTCTTGTTCCATATTATCTACCCTACTAGAAGATATTGTAATGTGTTCATCCAAGTTTGAGGTTTGTAAAGTAACTTCATCACAAGTGGGTGTGGCATCAAGAGAAGGACCGCTATGGTTTGCAAATAGATCTTCCCATAGGATAGGGACATTAGGGAAGGGGGGATCAAGGGTTTCATGGTTCTTACTAGGGATTTCTTCTAATACCAACCTATCCTCTTTACATCGAGGGGGGATATTAGGAGATGAAGAAGTTTGATTGTTATGACCATGGATACTTGGTAAGGTGATGTTTAGGAATGTATCTATGATCTCATGTTCTTGTTGTCTAACATTGTACAAAGGGGAATAAGGAGATGGAAAATCAAGACCCTTAATTCTTTTAACTTCTTGCACCAAGATACCTTCATCGCTAATAGGAGAGGTATCAGAAGAAGAACAAGTATGTGTGTTATGATTGTCTACATTTCCATTCACACCAATGGGTAATGTAATGTTGTGGTCAAGGATAACATGTTCCTCATTATTGTAATCACAATCAAAATCATAAGAGGTGATGTTATGCTTAGAAAATAAATGTTTAATCAAATCAAAGGCACATATTTTGAAAGAAAATAGGCTATAATGAAAGAAAGTACAATGCAATGCAATTTTCAATTTTTAAGCTAATTTTCTATTCACACAATGCAACTATCTGAAAATGATATGTTATGAATGCAAAAGTGAAATTAAAAGATGCATGAAATGAGATAATGTAAGTGAGATCTAGTGAAATTTATGTTATAAAAATTCAGCCAAGTGATATAGATAATTGATGGTAGGCAACAAAAGCATAAAAATAGGGTTTTAAGCTCTATACAAGGCCGTTTCAGGGATGAAAAGGGACTGATTCGCCCAAGGTGGCGAATGAGTCCTAGTATGGAATATTTTTAGAATTTTTAGAAATGTTTTAGGGATTATGATGGTTTCTGAGTGCTATGATGTAAAACTAAGGTAAAAGTGCTGAATTTGAGAAAATTGAAATGAATGTAGATGTGAATAATGCAACCTATATGCAATTTTTTATAAATGCAAAATTTAACACCTAGCATGCAAATGAATCATGCAACCCTAATTCAAGATAGATCTATGATGATGAAAGGACTCCAAATTAGTCAATAAAGCATTCAAAAATTAGGTTCACCAAAATGAACCATAGATTTTTGGGACTAGGAATGCTAGGCCTCTTTTGTTTAATTAGGGTCTTTCACCTAATGGAAAGAGATAGATTCCTCATCCAAAATATAGGTGGTTCATTCAATATAAGATATGTATGATGAAATTAAGACTAAATGTAATGATTTAGATGCTATAAGATGTTGAAATTAATTAATTGTTAATGTAAAACCTAAGAAATTTGACTTGTTTGAAAACACATTATGTAATACAAAATAACATAAGAATGAATAGTAAACTTCAATAGAAATGAATCAAATTGAAAGTGTGCACCTAGAATATTGAAGGAGGCTAGAAATGGACTCTAGAACACTGATGATGCTAATTTTTAGGCCTAGTGGGACTCATTTTCCATTTTGGGTGAATCAATCCAAGTTCTACAAAAGAGAGTTGGGATCTATTTCTCACAAATGGGTATTTGAAAATGCAAAAAACACAAAACTAATTTGGAAGTGGGACTCAGTCAGCACCCATGGTGAATGATTCTAATTTTTAATTTCTAAAATTTCAAAAGTGGAATCTAGAGATTTTGATCTGCACTTTGACTTCCTATAGGTGTTTGCTTCCAACATTCTTATTTGAGGGTCTGAAAATGAGTTTGTGTTATTATTTTCACTTATTGAAGGAGGACAAGACTTGAGGAACATTGAAATTTTATCTTTATTGATTTCCAAGCTTCCAAGAGGCCTAAATTTGCAAACACAAAGGACAAGAGAGATCAAAGTTGGATGTTAGGGCATGGGGGTTTTCCTTGGTCAAACCCCTTTTAGGTAATTAAACCAAAATGATGAAAGAATGTAATGAAACATGAAATTATGGAGTTTATTACTTTTCCATGAAGTTTGATCTTGTAATTCTACAACAAAACATGAAGATTTTTTCCTTGAATGTCTAAAAATTGATATCTTAATGCCTTGAAATGATAAAACCCTAAGTTGCTTGACTTAGAATGGAAGAATGGTGAATAAATAATGAAGAATGAATTGTAGGAGATGGGAGAGTTGTAAAATGAGGAGAAAAACACTTATTTATACACACATGTGCCTTAGTAACCCAATGATACCTTATCATAGGCTGACATATAGTGATTTTGAATAAAAGACTAAAAGGAAATTTGAAATTTTTGGAATTTGGAGCCATAGGGGGCCTCATTTGCCACACATGGTGAATGGGTCCCACCTCAAGCTTGAAAGTGGGTGTCAAGAATTAAGTCATTTTTAATGTTTTTCATTGGGTTTACATGAAAAAACACGCTTAATTAAGCCATATAAGGGTGTAAAGGGGTCAAATAAAGAATAAGAAAGGTGTAAATAGTGATAACAAGTCTAGAAAACTATGAAATCTTGTTACAAGACTTTACAACACTTTTAAATAGGACTTGATAAGGGATAAAAAGGTGAATTTTAGATGAATTATAATAAGAAGAGTCTAGAAAAGTGTAGAAATGTGTTACAACACTTCACAACACATTCACAAGACATTAAAAAATGCATTTTATTCAATTCACAAAGGTCCAAGACCTAGTGTGGATGCATAAAATGCATCACAACACCTGAATCAAGGTCTATTAAGTAAAATTTGTTATGAATTAATCCCATGTCAAACAAATGGTACTTTTTTCTATAGCACAATACTAAATGGATAGGATGCCAAGATCCTCCTCCTGATATGAGTGTCATCCTTTCGAAAGAACAACCAATACATCATAATGATGATAAGGTTGATAAGATCATCTTAGGTCTTCATCCTCAACAATCAATGAAAGGAATTGGTGAATCTAGAAAGTGGAGAAAGCCTTACAAACTAAAGGAACTAAAATTCCCTTATCCACCAACTTGAATGTTGGGAACTCCAAAAAATTTCCATATTTTTGAGGGCGCATGTAAAAATTTTCCTAATGCACTCAAAAGTACCCTACAAAATAAGCCTAAGTGACTCATTTTGAGAGTCTATAACTTAGTACCCCTTGATTATCATCAAAAATAAATTTGGGGAAATTTTGAAAACCTATTAGAGATGCCATATGTCCATTTGTAGCTTCCCATAATTAGTGTTAATAAGTTTTTTGATGCCCGTGTATGGAGGTCCAAAATGTAGTGCCCCTCCATTGTGACCTTTCCAGATTTTGTGTAAGTGTTTAATTGCGTTATGGTTGTTTTGTGTGTGATTAGTCTATGCAGTTAACATAATATTTGATGGAATTGTGTACTCAATTAATTAAAATAGCATTGAGTAAATAAAACTAGACATTAAGATGAAAATTAAATAAATTAGTTTTATAAAATATTAAGTAAAGAGTTATTAATAAATAAATAAACTAATTGTTTTGTAAAAAAGTATTCTTTTAATGATATTCGATAATAATTAATAAATTATTAGTTGTTCAAAGATAATTATCCCAATGATGTGAAGGGTAAATATTATTGCCAATAGATTTTAATTGATTGGACAGAAAGTAGATAGCTTGTTACTAACTAAAGATAAATTAGATTCTAATACAAATTAGAAAAGATGAATAATATTGTGCTAGTGTTAACTCATTAAAATATCAAAGGTAATATGTTTTTCTTTAAAATTAAATAAATGGAAAGATAAGATTTCGAACTGAAGATAAAAGAAAGGAAAGCAATTGGAAAAAGAATTGTTTATTGCTAAATAAATAAATAATAATAAAGCATCGTGATAAGATTTTGGGAAGAGTAAACGGCAAGAAAAGCTGGAAAAGATGGTATATGCTTTATCTTCCTCTGTCTCATCACCTTCTAGCAGAAATTTTAATCATTGAAAACTCATAAATTAGAATTCAAGAGACAACTCTGGGGGGGATGAAGGATGAGGAAGGAAATGGAAGCTAAGGAAAGAAAAGCAGAATCTACAGATCTAAAAGAGATGATTAAGAGCATCACGAAATACCTGTGGAGAAGCAAGGAAGAGAAAAGGGAGGAGTATACAATCTTGTAAAGGTTGAATGTAAGGAAAGGGCTAAGCATGCCTAGTATCGAGGCCTCAATGACTGCCAAAGACACACCATATACTCATCAACAGAGTCAAAGCTCAGTATTGGCAATGCGGCGAGGATTTCAAGAAGTTTCAATTTCCAAAATTAATGAAGTTCCAGATGGGATTAAAGAACTCAACACCCTTGCAGCTTGCTTCCATTGTAAGAGGATTGATTTTTTTTTTTTTAAATATCAATAATACCAGAGGTTACTATTCATTGTACGCAAGATGATTGTTGATCAAAGGAGAAATGAACAAGGTATGTCTGCAAGAATCATTCCCTTCAGGTGTATGTACATTTTACAAATCTGTCAATGATAGGAGCATTGTTTGGAAACAGTAACATTTTTATCATGGACTTTTAAGATTTCAAGTCTGTTCTTTTTCTTCTAATCTCCTTGTTTGATTTATATTTTAGTCTTGTTGGTCACAGTGTCTCAATCATAGTCTTTCCTGATTAGATTCGGCATCTTCCACTGTTAAAAGTCTGAGACCAATGGCTTCATGTCATGATCCCAATGTGTAGATTCCTAATCCAAGTCTGTGATTGCTATCTAAATTAGATAGCCGAGATTGTTACATCTAGATTAATTCAGTTTTGGCCTTGTATCTTAAACTTTTCTAATCTTTCTTCAAATGCATTACCAAGCTAGCTCATAAGTAATCTCTTTGATTTCATTTTCAACCAGTCTCAGCCGCATCACATGAACTTAGTAGGAAGTTTATAGATTTCAATAACCTGCTTGATTCTACTATCAATCTATCACAATTGCTACACTTGAAAATATTATTTATCCTACTCTTAAGTCACATATTTGCACCTCACCTTTCTCCTTCTCTTTCATCTTGTGGATAACATGTGAGATTTGATAATAATGAAAGTAGATGGCGATATTTCCAAATTCCAATATTCACTTTCTAATATGCTCAGCATTTGGAGTTGAGGAATTGTACAGAATTAAATAGCCTCCCTGAAACCATTGACCACCTTTCACAGGTGGAAATTTTAAACTTACAAGTTGTAGTAAATTAAATAGCCTCTCTAATTTCATTGTCAATTTGTCTGAGTTGTGGCGACTAAACATAAATGGAAGTAATGTCTGATAGGTGAGGTATCTAGGTTGTAAGGTAATTTTCTTGAATAGATAAGTTTATGATAATACTCCTCTATCTAAAATAAACCTTTGTTTTATTATCCTTTATAAAGACATATTTAAAGTGTAGAAATAATTGAGAAACAAATTTATTCACTTATTTGTTTTAAAATTTAAATGAGGGATATTCTTACTAATTTATATTATTTAGAGTTCAAATGGTTTATTTTATTTTATTTTAGACAAGTAGATTTAGTTACAAGTTGATTCTATTGCATTAGGTAGTTGGAGGACTCTTTCTTCATTAGATAATTTCCATTATTATTGAAATCCTTTAAGCCATTTTACGGATGTATGTCATTCTTATGTGATAATTGTTGTATATAGTGGGTTAGGTTATTGTGTTCTCACTTTGTTTTAAAATTGATTAAATAAGGAGGTTAAGGTTACTTTGGTAAATCTTAATGTGAATTATTTTGGTTTAAATGTCACTTTGGTAGTTCTTGGAATCATGGTGTCTCGTGGTTTTAGGTGAAATATGTGGAAGTTGTGTGTTCCTAGAATTAGAGGTTAAATGTTATATGCTTATAGCTATAGGGGAATGGAGTCACTATTGTGATAAATGTGTAGTGAGATAGATATTAAAATATGTCTCTTCATTTTCTTTAAAATGACTTAAAGGATTTCTCAATAATTGAAGAGGTAGGATATAATGGAATCCTTAAATGCTAGTTTAATGGTATCAAATTTTTTTAGATTAGAAGAAAGAGAAGGATTAAATGGATTACATGATTAATTGAGTAATATTAAGGAATTTCTTGAATTATATCGTCGTAAAGTTATTAACTTGTTTTATATAAAGGAATTAAGTAATCTTGACAAAAGGAGAGTGATAGAATTAGGAATGGAGATTGTTGTTATTTAAGAGTATACTTGTGATTAGTGTCTTATGGCTTTAAAACATCAAATCATATCTTCACTTCGCAATATTGTGATATCCTTAAATGTTGGAAACGATTGATCTTAAAAATCATGTTCTTTTTAGATTATTTCAAGTTACTTCTTATTGAATGAATGGTTATATTGTATTTGAATGTGTGGTTTTATGGATTGTTTTGATAGACCCTTTTGATGTGACTTTTCGTGAGTTGATTTTGAGTTGGAGATTTTCTCTCATTTAATTTATGTTGCTATTCATTGGGAACCCATATGTTTTCTTTTGTTCTTTACCCTAAGTGGTAAATCGGTTAATGTTATCATTATCATGATTGATGGTTCTGCTTGAGTTGTTAATGAGTCAAATTGAAAAGTTCTTTGAGTTATGGGTATTCTGAGAGGAGAAAATAGAGGTTTCCCTTGGATTTCCGAGTTCGTTCGTATCGAAAATGTTGATGTTGTTTGGATGGAGTTGTTGATCTTATTTTGATGTATTCACTCATTATATTTGAATTGAAAATAGTTCTTGTGGCCTTGCAATTATTGTTGTCAGTTCTTTGATGGGGAAACCCTAGTGTAAACTTTATGAGAATCTTCCAGAGGCTTATTTTTATTGTTGGTCAATGTCCCTCCTTTTATGTGCCCTTAAAGTGGCAAGTGTTTTGGTATCAGGATTTTGAAAAGGGTTGTATGAGAATTGTTGAGACTCTAATTTTGTACTTGTTAGCAAGATGGGTAATGCCTCACATGCTTTTATATTGTGATTCTTTGTTCAAATTATGATGGTACAACCCATAGTTTTTATGTTGTTGGGTCTCTAGGGAGAGTGGCTCCTCGTGGGGGCTGGCACCCCGTTTAAGGGGAAGGGCACAGGATAACCCACGAGTGAATTAGTAATCAAGTGAAAACCTAATAATTAACTTAGGAGGGTTGGGTAGTAATATCATAAGAAGATTTAAAATTGGATGCCTCATCTTCATTAGTGCTTCCACAGACTAATGGAAGGCTAAGAAGGTCGTGGTTGGCAAGGTCGTGACCTCATCTTCACGAGAGGTTTATGGCTCTGCATGAGTCACCCTATGGACCGACGCCTCCAGTTGGGATGAAGGGCATAAGACAGCCATGGATGGGACCGGCGCCTCCAGTTGGGAGGAAGAGCACTAGACAACCCATGTAGGACTATGCGATGACACTCTCCCCTAGTGCCCATGTGTTTACTTTATTGTGTTCCTCTGGAAGTAGGTTATGGGAGTTGGTTTAGATTGTTGATATTTGGATTTATCTTGATTTATGATTATTGCCTTAATACATCTTTGGTGTGCATTGTGGTCTTGTATGACCTCATTGATATTTGACTTATGACCCTGTACTCTTCTGGTACTATGAAATGATGTTATTGTATTGTTTAATTTGCAATTTGGAATTGTATTATGTTTATTAATTCAGTTTGTTTTCGAAGTGTTTCATGATATTCCTTTGGTTACTTGTTTACTGGTTATTGTTTTGTTTAATGTGATGAGAGTTATGACTTTAAGTTATTATGTTGACTCCTGGATGTTGTTGATTATGTCATTGTAATCCTTGAGTTTTATGATACTTTTGTATGATGTTGAGTCTTGTGGTTCCTTGTTTAGATGTTCTTGGTTGAGGTCTCTTTCTTGTTAGCTCCTTAGCATGGGGGGTGGGTCTTCGGACCCACGTGGTCGGGTGGAATGTGCTAAGCACCCCATTGGGTCCCCAGTCGAGGATGGAGAGGTGCGGATTGGTGTTGTTGCAGCGACTCCAGAGTTGTATTTGTCTTGGAGCCAGTTATGATACTTTGTATTCATCTATTTATTTGTATCATGCTAACTTGTGTATGGTTTTCGTTCATGTTTGGAAACACTGTTGTATCATTGTACCTCTAGAACATTGTACTATAATGTAATGTTAAACTCGGTGTGTATATTGGCCATGCTAGTTGTTATTCAATGTGTTGAGTTAATCATGTATATGTTGCATTTGCGTACACATATGGATTCTTATCAATGATTTGTCATGTATGTGTTATATTGTTAATGTTTAATTTGTTATGGATTATATTTTTGGATTTTATTCTTTATTGTCGTTGTGTGGATCTAAGTTGCGTAATGACTCCTCATGTTACCCCAAGGGATGAATGTGCTAATGAATCTACTTAAATGAAATTCATGTCATGACTTAATGTGTATTACATGTATGTTATATTAACTTAAAAAATATAAAAATTGTGCAATAATTATTTTTTAATTGTCCTTTGGGGTTCGCATGATGGGGCGTTACAACATGGTATGAGAGCATAGGTTCATACACTGGGCACTATGTGTGCTCACTATGTAACCTTGCGCTTAGACTCGTGAGTCTTGAGTTTCACTTTTCTTTTGTTATTGTTGTGAACTTGAATTTCTTCTATTAGATGGTGTCAGGTTGATGGTGCAGGAAACTGATGGGAAAGGATAGGACCCTCGGTGTAGTGCGCAATGCACTGATATCCTTCCTGTCAGGGATGCTCTATGGACCCTTTAGTTTTAGTGTGATATGTTTCTTGGTGATGTGTTTTATGTGTGTGAATATGTCAAGTGTGTGTGGAATCTACAATTTTGTTGTCCTTAAGTGATGAATTATGTTTCTTGAATCTGTGAAGGTGCAAAATTTTACCCTTTTTATTGAAATTGATGTGAGATTTGGTGTTGAATAATGGTTAAAGTGGAGTTCTTTGTGTGAAAATTATGAGTTTTAACAAAGATGTGAGGTATTGTGGATAATTACTCTATGATTTTTAGTAGAATATAGTATCTTGAGGTTAAGATTGCAACTTGAATTATTGGTACTAATGTGTGATGTTCTATCATAGCTTTTGATTTACAGGAAGTTGGCTTCATAAAGCATAGTGACAAAGGTAATGTAATTGTAATATGCAGGTATAGATACTTATAATGTCAAGTAGTAATTCATTTTGATATAGTAGATGAATTAGGTTTATGGTTAGCATCCTTATGTGAATATTGCCTAACTAATAAGAAGCAAACTTCTTACAAGTTACTAGAATTGTTTTGACTATTATGTGTGGTTTGGTGGGAGGGACAGTGTGGTATCACTCACTTGCGACTGCCCTACTATGCTGGGAGTTCCTCTCATGATGTATTTGTGATATAAATGTATTGTGCACAACGTTTGTTTACATGCAGGATTGCAGGAACTAAGTCTCGATTCCACCTACATTGTCAGGATAGGGCGAGCATCTTACACACCCAATGGGTCTGACGTGGAAAAAATAGGAGCTGACCAGAAAGTTTCCCTAATCTAGTTCACCATCTGTCCTTGTGTTTGATTGATGGGTCTGGTTGCAACCTCGTCCTCATTTTTCATTTTGGTATCATTGACATTCTTTTGGTTTGTTTAATCTTCATTGCTTACTTGACGATGTTTAATTGGTGATTTTGTTACTATGTGCTTGTGCTTATAATTGTTGATATTGTGGTGTACCGTGTTTATGCTTGAGATCGACTTCAAGGAGTAAGTAGAAGCTTACGGGGGGAGGATGTAGTGCCCCTCCATTGTGACCTTTCCGGATTTTGTGTAAGTGTTTAATAGCGTTATGGTTGTTTTGTGTGTGATTAGTTTATGCAGTTAACATAATATTAATTGGAATTGTGTACTCAATTAATTAAAATAGAATTGAGTAAATAAAAATAGAAATTAAGATGAAAATTAAATAAATTAGTTTTATAAAATATTAAGTAAAGAGTTATTAATAAATAAATAAACTAATTGTTTTGTAAAAAAGTATTATTTTAATGATATTCGATAATAATTAATAAATTATTAGTTGTTCAAAGATAATTATCCCAATGATGTGAAGGGTAAATATTATTGCCAATAGATTTTAATTGATTGGACGGAAAGTAGATAGCTTGTTACTAACTAAAGATAAATTAGATTCTAATCAAAATTAGAAAAGATGAATAATATTGTGCTAGTGTTAACTCATTAAAATATTGAAGGTAATATGTTTTTCTTTAAAATTGAATAAATGGCAAGATAAGATTTCGAACTGAAGATAAAAGCAAGGAAAGAAATTGGAAAAAGAATTGTTTATTGCTAAATAAATAAATAATAATAAAGCATCGTGATAAGATTTTGGGAAGAGTAAAAGGCAAGAAAAGCTGGAAAAGATGGTATATGCTTTATCTTCCTCTATCTCATCACCTTCTAGCAAAAATTTCAATCATTGAAAACTCATAAATTAGAATTCAAGAGACAACTCTAGGGGGGATGAAGGATGAGGAAGGAAATGGAAGCTAAGGAAAGAAAAGTAGAATCTATAGATCTAAAAGAGATGATTAAGAGCATCATGAAATACCTGTGGAGAAGCAAGGAAGAGAAAAGGGAGGAGTATACAATCTTGTAAAGGTTGAATGTGAGGAAAGGGCCAAGCATGCCCAGTATCGAGGCCTCAATGACTGCAAAAGACACACCATATACTCATCAACAGAGTCAAAGCTCAATATTGGCAATGGGGCGAGGATTTCAAGAAGTTTCAATTTCCAAAATCAATGAAGTTCCAGATGGGATTAAAGAACTCAACACCCTTGCAGCTTGCTTCCATTGTAAGAGGATTGATTGTTTTTTTTTTTAAAGATCAATAATACCAGAGGTTACTATTCATTGTACGCAAGATGATTGGTGATCAAAGGAGAAATGAAAAAGGTATGTATGCAAGAATCGTTCCCTTCAGGTGTATGTACATTTTACAAATCTGTCAATTATAGGAGCATTGTTTGGAAATAGTAACATTTTTATCATGGACTTTTAAGATTTCGAGTCTGTTCTTTTTTTCTAATCTCCTTGTTTGATTTATATTTTAGTCTTGTTGGTCACAGTGTCTTAATCATAGTCTTTCCTGATTAGATTTGACATCTTCCACTGTTAAATGTCTGAGACCAATGGCTTCATGCCATGATCCCAATGTGTAGAGTCGTAATTCAGGTCTGTGATTGCTATCTAAATTAGAAAGCCGAGATCGTTACATCTAGATTAATTTAGTTTTGGCCTTGTATCTTAAACTTTTCTAATCTTTCTTCAAATGCATTACGAAGCTATCTCATAAGTAATCTCTCTGATTTCATTTTCAACCAGTCTCAGCCGCAACACACGAACTTAGTAGGAAGTTTATAGATTTCAATAACCTGCTTGATTCTGTTGTCTATCTATCGCAATTGTTACACTTGAAAATATTATTTATCCTACTCTTAAGTCACGTATTTGCACCTCACCTTTCTCCTTCTCTTCCATCTTGTGGATAACATGTGAGATTTGATAATAATGCAAGTAGATCGTGATATTTCAAAATTCCAATATTCACTTTCTAATATGCTCAGCATTTGGAGTTGAGGCATTGTACATAATTAAATAGCCTCCCTGAAACCATTGACCACCTTTCACGGCTGCAAATTTTAGACTTAAAAAGTTGTAGTAAATTAAATAGCCTCTCTGATTTCATTGTCAACCTGTCTGAGTTGTGGCGACTGAACATAAATGGAAGTAATGTCTGATAGGTGAGGTATCTAGGTTGTAAGGCAATTTGCTTGAATAGATAAGTTTATGATAATACTCCTCTATCTAAAATAAACCTTTGTTTTATTATCCTTTATAAAGACATATTTAAAGCGTAGAAATAATTGAGAAAGAAATGTATTCACTTATTTGTTTTAAAATTTAAATGAAGGATAGTCTTCTTAATTTATATTATTTATAGTTCAAATGGTTTATTTTATTTTATTTTAGACAAGTATATTCAGTTACAAGTTGATTCTATTGCGTTAGGTAGTTGGAGGACTCTTTCTTCATTAGATAATTTCCATTATTATTGAAAAACTTTAAGCCATTTTACGGATGTATGTCATTCTTATGTGATGATTGTTGTATATAGTGGGTTAGGTTATTGTGTTCTCACTTTGTTTTAAAATTGATTAAATAAGGAGGTTAAGGTTACTTTGGTAAATCTTAATGTGAATTATTTTTCTTTAAATGTCACTTTGGTAGTTCTTGGAATCATGGTGTCTCGTGGCTTTAGGTGAAATATGTGGAAGTTGTGTGGTCATAGAATTGGAGGTTAAATGTTATATGCTTATAGCTATAGGGGAATGGAGTCACTATTGTGATAAATGTGTAGTGAGATAGATATTAAAATATGTCTCTTCATTTTCTTTAAATTGAACTAAATGATGTCTCAACAATTGAAGAGATAGGATATAAAGGAAGCCTTAAATGCTAGTTTAATGTTATCACTTTTTGTAGATTAGAAGAAAGAGAAGGATTAAATGGATTAGATGATTAATTGAGTAATATTAAGGAAGTTCTTGAATTATATCGTCGTAAAGTTATTAACTTGTTTTATATAAAGGAATTAAGTAATCTTGACAAAAGGAGAGTGATAGAATTAGGAATGGAGATTTTTGTTATTTAAGAGTATACTTGTGATTAGTGTCTTATGGCTTAAAAACATCAGATCATATCTTCACTTTGCAATATTGTGATATCCTTAAATGTTGGAAACGATTGATCTTAAAAATCATGTTCTTTTTAGATTATTTCAAGTTACTTCTTATTGAATGAATGGTTATATTGTATTTGAATGTGTGGGTTTATGGATTGTTTTGATAGACCCTTTCGATGTGACTTTTTGTGAGTTGATTTTGAGTTGGAGATTTTCTCTCATTTAATTTATGTTGCTATTAGTTGGGAACCCATATGTTTTCTTTTGTTCTTTACCCTAAGTGGTAAATTGGTTAATGTTATCATTGTCATGATTGATGGTTCTGCTTGAGTTGTTAATGAGTCAAATTGAAAAGTTCTTTGAGTTATGGGTATTCCGAGAGGAGAAAATAGAGGTTTCCCTTGGATTTCTGAGTTAGTTCATATGGAAGATGTTGTTGTTGTTTGGATGGAGTTGTTGATCTTATTTTGATGTATTCACTCATTATATTTGAATTGAAAATAGTTCTTGTGGCCTTGCAATTATTGTTGTCAGTTCTTTGATGGGGAAACCCTAGTGTAAACTTTATGAGAATCTTCCAGAGGCTTATTTTTATTGTTGGTCAATGTCCCTCCTTTTATGTGCCCTTGAAGTGGCAAGTGTTTTGGTATCAGGATTTTGAAAAGGGTTGTACGAGAATTGTTGAGACTCTGATTTTGTACTTGTTAGCAAGATGGGTAATTCCTCGTGTGCTTTTATATTGTGATTCTTTGTTCAAATTACAATGGTACAACCCTTGGTTTTTATGTTGTTGGGTCTCTAGGTAGAGTGGCTCCTCATGGGGGTCGGTGCCCCATTTAAGGGGAGGGGCACAGGATAACCCAGGAGTGAGTTAGTAATCAAGTGAAAACCTAATAATTAACTTAGGAGGGTTGGGTAGTAATATCATTATAAGATTTAAAAATGGATGCCTCATCTTCATTAGTGCTTCTGCAGACTAATGGAAGGCTAAGAAGGCCATGGTTGGCAAGGACATGACCTCATCTTCACGAGAGGTTTATGGCTTGGCATGAGTCACCCTATGGACCAGCGCCTCTAGTTGGGAGGAAGGGCACAAGACAGCCATGGATTGGACCGGCTCCTCCAGTTGGGAGGAAGAGCACTGGACAGCCCATGTAGGACTATGCGATGACACTCTCCCTAGTGCCCGTGTGTTTACTTTATTGTGTTCCTCTGGAAGTAGGTTATGGGAGTTGGTTTAGATTGTTGATATTTGGATTTATCTTCATTTATGATTATTTCCTTAATACATCTTTGGTGTGCATTGTGGTCTTGTATGATCTCATTGATATTTAACTTATGACCTTGTACTCTTCTGGTACTGTGAAATGATGTTATTGTATTGTTTAATTTGCAATTTGGAATTGTATTATGTTTATTAATTCAGTTTTTTTTGGAAGTGTTTCATGATCTTCCTTTGGTTACTTGTTTACTGGTTATTGTTTTGTTTAATGTGATGAGATTTATGACTTTAAGTTATTATGTTGACTCTTGGATGTTGTTGATTATGTCATTATAATCCTTGAGTTTTATGATACTTTTGTATGATGTTGAGTCTTGTGGTTCCCTGTTTGGATGTTCTTGGTTGAGGTCTCTTTCTTGTTAGCTCCTTAGCATGGGGGGTGGGGCTTCAGACCCATGTGGTCAGGTAGAACATGCTAAGCACCCCATTGGGTCCCCAGTCAAGGATGGAGAGGTGCGGATTGGTGTTGTTGTAGCGACTCTAGAGTTGTATTTGTCTTGGAGCTAGTTATGATACTTTGTATTCATCTATTTATTTGTATCATGCTAACTTGTGTATGGTTTTCGTTCATGTTTGGAAACATTGTTGTATCATTGTACCTCTAGAACTTTGTACTATAATGTAATGTTAAACTTGGTGTGTATATTGGCCATGCCAGTTGTTATTCAATGTGTTGAGTTAATCATGTATATGTTGCATTTGCGTACACAGATGGATTCTTATCAATGATTTATCATGTATGTGTTATATTGTTAATGTTTAATTTGTTATGGATTATATTTTTGGATTTTATTCTTTATTGTCGTTGTGTGGATCTAAGTCGTGTAATGACTCCTCGTGTTACCCCAAGGGATGTATGTGCTAATGAATCTACTTAAATGAAATTCATGTCATGACTTAATGTGTATTACATGTATGTTATATTAACTTAAAAAAAAACAATTGTGCAGTAATTATTGTTTAATTATCCTTTGGGGTTCGCATGACAGGGCACTACACAAAAGTTGGTTTGTTGTTTCTAGTTGTTTAAAATTTCTGAGTAGACCATCTTTCAAGTGTTGCAATTTTGCACTAGTTGAATACCAAGTCCCATTAATATTGTTCAATGATTCTATGTATCTTAATGAAGCACTATGTCAGATGGCATAGCCCTGCGAATCAATTTTTCAAGTTTCCCAGCTTGAATTTGTTTGCAAATTGTTCATATTTGCAATCTAAACTATGTAAATATGCAAAAAGTGCCCCTACATTTGAATTTATATTTTTTGACCTAATGACCTCTACATCAAAGTGAATGTTCCCCATGTTTCCTATATAATTATCTACCAATTTTTCAATTTGTAGCACATTAACACCTTATTTAGTATTTTTCAAAGATCATTCCAAATGAACATTTTCAAGGTTTCAAAATCAACAGTTTCAGAAAATTTTGAGAAGGCAACTTTGAGGATTGATATCTTTCACCTTGGGCATCATAATAAACATTTGTTTGATTCTTTGGATTCTTTGTATAAAATTTTACCAGAGTACTAGCTTTCAACACTCTGGGAGGTGATTGGGTTAGTTTTTAAAGATAATTTTAAAGGATACTTAGGTGATTTTGGCCAGAATTTAGAGGTGCAGAATGTCAAGTTTAAATGGACAACTAATCAATTTTTTTCTCTTAGAATTCATCTAGATAGGGTTTCAGAGAATTTGTGAGTGCCAATTTTCAATAAACAATAAATTTTTTAGTCAGGCCCACTAGGGACCCGACTAAAATTATGGCCTGAGTGATCAAACAATTGCTTATTTTTAGAAAAATATATATTATTTAATTTTTCTAATTTAAATAATACTATACTCAAATTATTACTTGGTGTGATTGAAGTGCAGAAAATGACATTCACTATCACCAGAAAGGGATTTTGCTATTTTTCAGTCAGAGAGAAAATGTTAGCTGCACATAGAGGGATTAACACAAAAATGAAAATTTTCAAATAATAGAAGCAAAATGGAGAGGCATGCTTGAATAAAATTCATAAGAGAAAGTAGGAAATAGCTATAAAATGTTTCTTGGAAATGTGGATGGATAATGGTTAGATGGGAATACTTTCAAAGTGGACTATTACATTGGATTTTTTGAGTTAGTTTCCTGAAACTACTTGGATACAAGCAATATGCGAAGGAAAAAAAAGGTACACTTAGGGGTTTGTTATAATAGCCTATCCATGCATTAGGCTTTGATGATGATCCACATAATATTGTGCATTAGATAGCACCAATATAGCATGAATATATCTTCTTCTCAAATTGAAGCTACTGGGAACACGAGGTCGAGTGAAGGCAACTGCCATGGGATAAAGTCACTACAATATTTAATCTTGCTAGATTGTTTGAACAAGTGCATAAATTTTTAAAGGACAATCTCTTATGGGGCAGAGTTACTGACATGAGGTTATCTTTTGATGGATTATGGGTACTCAAGGAAGGTAGTTTTGTTCTCTACAAATTATTTCATGTAAACCTTGAATTAGGATGTGCTTGTAGCTATGATTCTCCAAGAAATTTGCATTGTGAATGAAATCTTGCAGGGCTTATATTTTGATGTGCATAATGTTATTTTGGTCCACTGCTTCACATATTCATCCATTAAGGTTTTGGACCAAGTATGCTATGTTTTGGGGAGAGAGATACTAATGGAAGAATTGTATTAGTGATAGTTCTATACAAAAGCTTATTGGAAGCCAATTTAAAGAAAATTATTCTATGCAAGTTGAACTTTTTTCTTTAGAGATATTAGGGGCCGAAGTGATCAGTTTGTGCATCAATAGAGTATAACTTTGGAGCAGGGGTCTGATGGAAAAATATTCAAGTAATGCATAATGTGTGCCATAAGAATAGTTGATTTATTATTCATTGTGGAACATTCAATTTTCCTTCCATCATTATGAAGATAATCAAAGATAAGAGACATTCAGTGAAATGAAAGGAGGGAATAAAAAATAAGTCAATAATACTTAAGACAACTACATAGTTGTATTGTAAATGGTAGAAAAATCATTAGAAAATGACATCATTGGGTTTTGAGCATGGGTTCCTCAGGATTTCAAGCTACAACATACTAGACATAGGGAGTCACATGGAGAGTGTATCCTAGATGGAGTAGCATATCATTTTTCAAGCATCATTGAAAAGAATAAAAAAGGAGCTATTAAGAGAATGTGGCCACACATTTTGAGAATGTTTGAGAATATTGCAAGGTATTGATGCATCTAGAGAAGGTTCTTATTCAACCATAAAAGTAGCTTAAAATGAATGGATCTAGATATTCACATTATGTTTTCAAAGGCATGAACTATGTTATAAAATATATGGTGCCAGGATCTTTTGAAATGCATGCTAAGTGAGAGGCGGCCATGAATCAGACCGAAATGAAAAAGTTGATATTACAAAGGAGATTTTTTACGCAGGGAAAGTTTGCACTCATAGTTTAAAAGCATCGAAATTGTTCGAGGAAATTATTTTTGTGGCTCGTGCATATTATGGAACAAACAGGGTAGGCATTGTCTTATACAAAACCTTGGCACCCTCACAATAAATATTATGCCTTGCAAGTTGGTGTTATAGTAGGAGAAATTTCAAATTCAACACTTTTAGGGACTTAAGCATAGTATTAGGTAAAATAATTGAGTTGTGGTGGAACTCATAGATACACTTGTGTGTTTGGAAAAGGCATGCGCACTCCCATGGCATTGAGGAGAAGATAGAGCAGCTTGTTGGCTACTATAAACATATGCTTAAATACCACCAAGGTCTCCTAACTAAACAAAAAAAATAGTGAAGAATGTAGGATTGAAATGGTGGAAGCATCGAAGTTAGGGCATCTTCTGCTCTTATCATGCATCATAGTTTTGTTTTCTTTTTTCACTTTGGATTAGTGACACCTAGGTGATGAAAATATTCCATTTTCACGCATCACTATTGATTTTCTTTTCCTTCATTTTGTATTAGTGATTGACGGGGTTGTTGAGGTTTTGTCAGGGAATCACTAATTAATATTTGCATTTCCAATTATATTAGAAATTAGCGATGAGACATAGTTGCATAGTTTTATCGAACATCACTATTTTAATTCTTTCCTTCCCAAATGAACTATAGATGTCCAATGGAAAAGATTTGTAAATAGTATGATGGGCCTAAGTGAAAGAGTTTTAAGATTTTCTAAACTTTTAAATTGTTTGCGGAGAACATATAGTTTTAAAAGGATTCCTTTCAAACTGTAAATTTTAATGTGAAAACATGTGAATGGCTTTCTATAGCCATTTTATTTTTTCAAATATTTAGAAAGATTTTAAATCAAGAAATTTTGTGTGCTGGGAAATTAAATTGAAAATTCATGGGTAAAATATTATATTTTCCCGAGAGTCTTGGAAGCCTTCACATTTAAAGTGGAAAAAGGATTAAATGCTCCCATTTTAAAGTGAAATGTTTTATTTACTGAGATCAAAGTGTAAAAGTTTCATGGTAAAAGAAAAAGGAAAACATAGCTATAGAAAGTTAAAGATGAATAGGTGAAGGGGATATTTTTATTTTTACAGTAAAGGGTTTTTACAAGCCAACAAAATATTCTCTATAGAAAGAAATTTCTTCAACGTGGGTAAAGAGAAAATAAAGAGAATGATGAGTGTTCACAAGGAGGAATATTTTTCTGTTGTAGGGTAGTGGAGTGAGGAGCAAGAAGAAATAGAACATATTGAAGAGTCATTAGAAAATAAAGACAATTGCAGATCAATGAACCTTAATGCGCCATGTGTCTTCTTCATATCTCCATTTTTGGGTTCTTGTACTTTCTTTAAGTGTAGATTTTTTGTTTCAAAAAAGGAAGTTGTTCACTACTTGGTCTCGTCGGAATACTATTGTAATAGGGTCTAACATGTATAGTGTGATTCTATGTTTTTGAATTTTATTTTGAGTCTTGTAATTGAGAATTTAATTGCAACACTATCATATTAGATAAATAAATGACAAGATATTTTGGGTCACTTTTTTCCACTATAAACATTGCATATGTTATGAATATAATGAAATCAAGGATTTTTGTTGTTCATCTTCTTGTATTTCCCTAAATTTTTGTTCACTGTTATTACTCTTATTCAAGGAGTAAGTAAAATTGTACTAATAGGAATGAAGATTTGTCCAACTGTATGGTTGGATAAATAAAGTATGACTGGTTTAGTTTCTATTATCAATAGTGTAATGCATCATCTGATAGGAATAGTTATGACCGAGTGGATGTTGTAATAAGATTGAAATTATTTGATTTAGGTGACTCCATCCTAGAATATGGAACTAGTCTCTTGATGTTGCAATTTCCTGAGATTATTTTGTGAGAAGCTACAACTTTAAATCAAATTTACTTATCTATTTTTGTATGTTTGTGTGTTGAGCTTTAACGAATCATATATCTCATGTTTAGTGTGTACACTGCCATAAATGTTAGCCATACATTCAAGGTATTGTGTCGGCTAAGCATATAAAGAAGATTTATCTATCCACTATGTGTTTGATACTGTGGCACACAAGTATCTGAAAGCAAAAGGTCAAGATCACCCTCCCAAGTTTAACAGAGCCCAAAGTGTAGAAGATTTCAATCTCTTTGACTAAATATAGTTCGTTGGCCATATCAACTCATTGAGTCTGAATATGAGAGAGTAGCTACTCTTTAGGACTCATTGCATCCATACCAACATATTAGTAACTCTACTAGGGAGAATCATAGGATTATCCATTTGGAAAGAGTCAAGGATTTGTTGAATCTAAACATCTCGTTCATATAGAAAAAAATTTAGACTAGGAAGTGAATTTTTTGTACTAATTTGAAAGAATATATGTGTGACTCTACTATGGGAGAAGACCTAGATGGAAATTCATCTTTGAAAGAGATTCATAATGCTTGAAGTTTAGTCCTCTATGAAGGGATGTGGTGGCTTTGTCAAACAAACCTGATGAAGATGTCAAGAACATTTCAGATTTGCAAAGATTTCCAAATGGGAAGAAGAATTTACAACAGCTGCAACACATCCAGGTATTCTCCATATTTTGGTTTTCAATAATCATAAACCTGTATAAGAAAACCATACTTGTAAATCTTGTAAAATTTGATTCCCTATTCATCGATTAAGCACTAAGGAAGAGAATAGTAGTGATTTTTTATGAATACTTTTGTAATACTAGATTTTACTCTTTATTATGAAGTGAAGTATGCAATTGATATTTTTTCAGAAACCCATTTAGAAGGTCTTAAGTAGGTACAAATAAAATTTTCATTATAAGAGCTTAATATCAGGTTGTAAAAAGAAGTCTAAGTTGCCCTATGTAATTGAAAAGTTGATACAAAAAGGCTTGTAAAGGTTTAAGAAAATGTATCATCAACCTATACATCCTAGTGGGCAGCCCTTGTCATGTCATTAAAGAAGTTCTTTGTAGAAAGATATAGACCATTTAATTTTAATGGTATTGAAGGTTTTAGAAACCCTATTTCTAATGAAGTTAGGGAATGTTTTCCAAAGTTCAAAGGGAAAAGATCAAAATCAGAAACTCAACATCTACAAGAATTTTTTGATTTGATAGGATATTTTGAGATAAGTCATGAAGTTCTTTGTTCAACCTCTGAAAAAATATGCTAGAGATTGGTTTTCATATTTACTAGTTTTTTCTATCTCTTCATGGAATGAGTTCATGGCTACATTCATAGAATAGTTTAGAGAAAGGATTAATCCTCATTTAGTAAGACAAAAATTTAATAACATCTAGAAAGAAGAGGATGAGTTAGTTTCATCTTTCAATCTTAGATTTTGTAAAACATTAAGGGAAATCCCAAAAATTATTTGACCAAATGATGCTCATTTTTTTTTGTATCTTGGAGCATTTGATAGAAATATGAGCTATCTATTAAGGGATAAAGAGCCTGCAAAATTACATCAGGCATATCAAAATGTCATCGATATTGAGAACAATTTGAAATACTGAATGATGAAAAGTTATTTTGCTACAAGTGTTGGTTATCCCAACCCACCTCATGCAAATAGAATTCAAGGATCAGATAGAAGAAATGATTGTTAGGATGGCAATGCTTTTGCTATTATGATTTCTCCATCATCACAGTATGAAGATCATGGTGAGCTCTAAGTTGAATGTAAACATAATTTGAGCACTGTTGATCAAAAATATTTAGTGCAAGAATTGTATAAAATGAAGACACAAGGGAGAATCACCATATAATATTTTTTTGATATTTTTGGATGCTTTTATAGAAGTACCCAAATATTTAAAACCTGAGGATTTTGTGTGCATTGATTTGTTTCATGAGATCTATGAATCTAGGATGAGTACTTTTCCAAAGGAATTGAAGCCCCATAGCTTTGATCAAATTCCTAATTTGATAAAGATTGTAAAATCAACCAAGTGTTCAACACAAAATGTGGATTTTGAAAATGGAGACAGTAATTGTCCTCTTGATAAAAAATAGATGACAATGAGAATAAGTGAAAAGATCATGTCAGAAGAATAACATTGTGACCAATTCACAAACAACACATTTACTGATAAACACAATAGTGATGAAGAAAATGATACATGGGGTGATAAAAAAGTAAATATGTAGGAATGCTTCTCTTGTGATATCTCATATGATGGAGAAGTAAATGAGGCATCGGGTGTTACTCCATGTCATGAGGTGATCAACAATTACAATGCATGTGTTGCTGATTTTTCATTACAAACTAGTACTTATGATCCTAAAAGTGCAGCATCAGGCATTCATTTTGAGGATTTTGAACATGGTTTGTGTAGGGTATGTGTAGGATCATGATGGGCCAAAAAGTGGCAATATGATGGGTATGTGGCTGATGACTTTTTTTTAACCCAAAATTGATGAAATGAAAGGGTTTTTAAAGGATATTTCCAGCTTTCCACCAATATAAATTATACTTTACTTTGAATTTAATAAGTAATTATTATTCATTTTCTAATCAAATTATGACTAAAGTCCTAATTGATAGACTTATTGAAAAACATCTATAGCTTTCAAACAGTATCACATTTTTTGAATCCAAAATATGTGTCACATTATATGTTTTTCATACTATAGGATTAAAAAAAAGAAAAAATGAATTTAATGAAGTTTTGACCAAGTTAAGGTGGTTAGGCATACGATTTTTTTATATTTTTTAAAATTTGTAATAAAAAAATCATAATTAATTATTAATTTGGAAAAAAATTACAAAAAAATATGTATCGCATCGGGACATGAGTCCTCTAATTATATCTAAAATCTTATAAAAAAATATTATCATTTTATTATGTTAGGGTGGTCAGACAGGCACCTACTTCTTATTTTTTCCCTGAAATTTAAGTACTATTGTATTGAAATTTCAAATTTTCACCAAATAGATTTTTTTCTTTTTTAATCAAACCTAGTAGTTTAGAACTAAATTCAATTTTCTAAAAATTCTATTATTACATATTTTTGAAATAATATAGATAACTTATTCAAATTTTTATGTCTAGTTGTCTAACTCTAATTTTTTTGATTTTTTTGCCACTTAAGGACCTATTTTTTCCATAATGATCTTGCACATACCCTTTAGTGATGTATTTTCTTGTGATGAGAATCATGATGAGGTTGATAGTTCTAATTGATTCTTTGAAGATTGTGATTGCTTTTCTGAGGATGATATAGAAGCATATTCCTCACTTGAAGAATGCAATGATATAGATGTTCATGATGTCACTTGTCCACAAGTGAAGGAACAAAGTGTATGTGGTTAATACATGGAATGTAATTAGAGTTTTCTATCAAAGGAGCATATCCATTGTATGAGTGATGAAAAAATGGGAGATAAATATGTGTATAATCAGTATGTTGATTTAGAACATAATGCTAAATATGATAAACACGTTGATGAATGTGCTTGTGCCCCTGCTACTCATGATTATTTATATCAAGAAAAAGTAGAAATGTTTATGATACATGAAGAGGATGACGATGTACATGATGGTGAAATAGGGGATTCAATTGGGCTTGATAAATTAGTACATTGTGAGAATTATATGGATTTTGAGTCAAAATTATTACCCATGGATGATATTGAAGAGCTTGTTGATTCACATGACAATAGAGTTGTAGATTGTGTTGATACTACATAAATTCTTGATCCATGTGTAGAGCAGCAAAGAAGTGAAAATAATGGTGGATCTCATGTTAATGAGTGTAAAGTTGAGTACAATTGTTTCTTGTTCATTGATCTTGATCTTTAGACTGTGCACATGGACATGTTCTCATCCTTTGAGGAAAGCATTTATGTGAAAGAAAATGAAAACTCCAATTTTATTACTAATGAGGATTTTTTAGATAGCAATCATTTTTTCACTTTTGGGTTAGCACACGTATCAACTGATATTGCACATGAAGATACCAATGCACATAGGTGTCTTTCTGCTATCCCTATTGATGTTGAATTGATTGAGCCTACTCTTGAGGTATTTTGTATTGAGTTGAATGATATTGAGAAAAATGCACCAGAGTATGTTTTTGAACTTGAGATGAATGCATTTATTCATCTCTTGGATGTTAATGATACATATGATCCTAGTTTATATGATATGAAGGTATGTTCTAATCTACTTGAACTAAAATGTCAAAGAATGTGCCCATGTTGTAGTGATCAATATAAGGATGCTCCAGAATATGCATCTTTTATCTGTGACATATGCCAAGATGATTTGCATGAAACACAAGTTGTTTATGAGAGATTCATTTTGATGTCAAAGATCAAATGGATTATGAATCTTTTTATTTCTTAGTTCAATTCACTAAGTAATTAGCTGAAGATGGTGATATGCATAGCCAAGGTGATCTCAATGAAGAACCTTCAGACATGAACATGCATGAATGCATACCTTTTGATGTGGAAAAGAACTATGTTAAAGATCTTCACATGGATATGAAATTAGGCATAACTATAAAATTAGAATGTGATGATTAGTGGAAATGTATAATTTTCTGGGGTCATGGAAACATGGTGGTGATTGTGCTCCCTATATATCAACTATTGTTGCAGAGGGTTTTGTAGGAGACCTAGAACATGAAGATGAAATTTCTTATCAATGTCTTGAGCTGCAGTTACTCAAGATGATCATTTATGATTCTTTTTCTTTTCAAGCATTTGGTGATGGTTTACATGGTGATCTTGATCTCCAGGTAAGCTCTGCTAAAATCCAATTTTTTCCCATGAAAATTAGTAACCAAAATGATTCCTATGTTCTTATCTATGTACTGAAATGTGAGCCTTTTCTTTTTTAGCTAAATGGTGCCTTTATGAAGTGTGACAATTATTGGAGTCATGAGTAATGTTATGATCAACATTCAAGTGTTTTTTTTGGTGAGAATAACATATTTATTTCATAAAAATAATCAATATTTTTAGTTTGTACACAAGTACCAAAGGTTTAGTAATGATGAGTGCACTTATGGTATTCAATGTCATAGTTGGATGAGAGATTTCAATATGTTTGATCAGTGACATTCCAACTATATCTTCAAATTGGCTTTAGTAAGATCAAGGGAAAGAAGAAAATTTTATTTTCTTTTATGGCCTTGGTCCATCACATGTGGTATTATGTTCAACCTACAATAGTTAGGAGTAGAGATCATTTTTATTAACTTTTTACCCAATGGAGTAGGCACCCAGTTTGCTCCTAGAATTATGAATTCTTACCATTCCTACAGGGGGCATTCATCCCTAAGCTAGAGCCATTTTTGGGACCTCCAAAATTTGTCTAGATTTTTGAGGGCCCATGTAAATTTTTCCTAATGCACTTAGAAGTACCCTACAAAATAAGTTTAAGTGGCTCAGTTTGAGAGCCTATAACTTTGTACCCCTTGATTATCATGCAAAATCACTTTGGGGAAATTTTGAACACAGTATTGGAGATTCCATATGTCCATTTTTAGCTTCCCATGATAAGTTTTAATAAGTTTTTGATGTGCTTGTTTTGAGGTCCAAAAGTTGGTTTATTGGTTGCAGTTGTTTAAACTTTCTGAGTAGAACATCTTTGAGATGTTGTAATTTTGCACTAGTTGAATTTAAAGCACCACTAATATTTTTATATGATTCTTTGCATCTTAATGATGCCCCATGCCAGCTAGCATAGCCTTGTGAATCTATTTGTCAAGTTTCCCAGCTTGATTCCATTTGCAAATTGTTTAGATTTGCGAACTAAACTGTGTAAATCTGCAAAAAGTGCCCTACATTTGAATTGATATTTTGTGACCTAATGACCTACACATCAAATTGAATGTTCCCCATGATTTACTATAGAATTATCCACCACTATTTCAGTTTGCAACACTCCAACACCTTAATTGATATTTTTTCAAAGCCCATTCCAAATGAACTTTTTCTATGTTTTAGAATTAATAGTTTCAGAAAAGTCTGAAAAGGAAACTTTGAGTATTGATATCTTTCACTTTGGGCATCATAATAAAAATTTGTTTGATGCTCTAGATTCTTTGTATAACATTTTACTAGAGTGCAAGATTTCAAGGCTTAGGGATGTTGAGATTATGGATTCACAGTCCCTGAAGCTATAGTCTTCAATGGAGGACCTTTTCCAAGAAATATAATCAACCACAAAGAAAGTGTTGCAACTAGGCATGCACAATGGAGATTCTATATTCATATACATTATGAGATTAGATTGATTACAAATGTACAAAATTCCATGAATATATAGGAATGAATGAAAACCTAAGATGCATGAGATGTTGCCATGTGTCATGATCTAACAACATGTGACAACATGTGACCCTATCTAGTAAATTATTAAATGTTGAGATAAGTTCTAGAAGGACAACTCATCTTCTAGAAGGAATATTATCCCTACAAGCAAGGAAGGGGAAATTACCCCATTTATTAAATGATTTATTAAAATCTAACCTAGGACTAAATGATGCGTGACCTAAGTTAGCTTATGCTAGTGTGATAATTAATTAATTACACTAACACCCCCTCATAAGTTCAACTTAGGGAGGAAAATTCAATGATTATGTAAGAAGATGATGATGATGATCAGTCTTGGCTATGAGGCAATGTTAGTTACCCATGTACATGAAGATGCAAAAAATCTTCCACAACTAGAGAAAAAAGGAAAACCCAGTGGGAATGAAACATCTCTCAAAAAAGGAGATAAAAATGCAAAAAAGAAGTGAGATAGGATGGGAAGATAGAGGACTCCTAAACACCCCAAAGTACACCATCCATCACATGGATACAATACAATAGCTCTCCCATATAGAGGAAAGAGAGAGACTATATAGCCACCCCAAAAGATGTGATCACCTACAGAAATGGTAAGTGACTGAAGACAAAACATGATCCAATGTTGACAAAGAACTTTTCTCCCTTTTAGAAGAAACAAAACCAAGTGCAAGTGAAGAGATGCTTCCCATTCTAGATAGGAATTGAAGGAAGGATGAAGGTGGATGATGATGTCTCTGAACTCTACTCATGTGTCTCCTTTCCTAAAGATGAAGGTGCCACAATCAATGAAGAAGGTGACAAACCAGGACAATGTGATGGATATGATGGAGACTTGATACCCCCCCTAAATTAAGTGTCCTCAAAACCACTGAAATAATTCTGAACCCGATCCAATGGTAGATTTTGAAGAAATCTCAAGTCCTAAATGGAATGGCAAGGAAGAAGTCTCAATTATTAAATCTTTGAAGAGAAACCAAGTGCCTCCAAGATAGTCTCTAGATTCCCAATCAAGGTCGAGACAAAGGAATGAGGAGACTCAAGAAAACTCTCCAAACTGGAATATGAATAGAGGAGTGATATCCCCTCAAGAATTTCCTCCAAACCTATAGAAGTATCCAAATTAGTCATACCTAAAATGAAGCCATCCTATGATGTCAAGGTTGGAAAACTGAATGTGTCATGTTGAATGATGATGATGGAATCCTCAATCAATGAGTCTAGACAAGGAATCACTGAATGTGAAGGGATACCAATAGTCTCTAATGGAGAAGAAGCACCTAAAGGAACCTTGTCAACCTCTTCAAAAGATTCAAGGAAATCAACTTCCTACACAATAATATCATCATGAGGTACGTAATCTAAAGAATGACAATTTGAATCATGACCATCGAGGAATGGTGGAGTGTTTGAATCTCCATATATCTCCCAAAACTTAGTCAAAAGGATGTGAGGAAAATCACAATGATCAATATAATTCAAAACATCACAATCAACTTGCATCTCAATGATCTCCAAAACATTGTATCTGCTGCAACTCCAAGCAAGTTCATGAATGCCTTCACTTGGATGAGGAACTATAACATATAGATGAAGCAATAGATCAACTGATTGGAGATGGTGGTAAATCCCATCTCACCATTGATGATATTTTCCCTTGTGCAACATAGTTATAGGAGTAAATACGAGCCCCGTAATTAACTTTCTCCAAAAAATACAAAGACACTGACCTTCAATAGAAAATAGAGACTTTCGAATATGATATGCAACTAAAGTGATGCTACCCAAATCAAAAAATATTTTCTCAAGCTTTAGGATGTCCAAGTTATTGATATAATGCACCAAACTAAAAATATCAATGCAATAGTACCTAGAGATGAAATTGATCGAGTCTGGATAGATGAAAAAATCTCTAAAAATACTTTCTGATGCTACTAGAATCACTAAAATACGATGAATTATTGTGAAGTTATGAGCCTTCAAATCCAAAGTAGGGTTTTGTCTTTAGTTGTCTGATGCTACTAGAATCACTAAAAAAATGCCTATTGGAGGCACTCTACAGGCTAATAAGGTGCAAAAAATAAGCACCCGGGCACTTAGCACTTGGTCTTCAATATGACCTCACTAATAAATGTGTAAAAAAAAATCACTCCCCTCCTAGGAGTGACATCGAGGCTGAGTAACTTAGCTGGGCAGTGAAATAAGGGTGGCTCCGATTGATGTGAGTAGAACCTCTGGTGGCATGGGAATTGAGTCTGTCGACGTGGGTCGGTAGGATGGTTGATGGGATAAACACTGTCAGTAGTAGGAGGATGAGCATAGGCCAACACGAGAAACACAATGATCAACGAACGGGTGGACCAAATGGATGGCAGGAGAAGCTGACAGTCCTTGAAGTTGTAGTCTTCAATGGATGTCCTTTGCCAGGAAAGATAATCAACTACAAAGAAATTTTTGCAATTAGGCATGCACAATGGAGATTCTATATTGATCTACATTATGAGATTAGATTGATTAGAAATGTACAAAATGCCCTGAATATATAGGCATGAATGAAAACCTAAGATGCATGAGATGTTGCTATGTGTCATCATCTAACAACATGTGACAATATGTTAACCCTATCTAGGAAATTATTAAATGTTGAGATAAGTTCTAGAAGGACAACACATCCTCTAGAAGGAATCTTATCCCTACAAACAAGGAAGGGAAAATTACCCCATTTATTAAATGATTTATTAAAATCTAGCCTAGGACTAAATGATGTGTGACCTAAGTTAACTTATGCTAGTGTAATAATTAATTAATTACACTAACAAGGGAGGTGATTGGGTAAGTTTTTGAAGATGATTCTAAAGGCTACTTAAGTAATTTTAGCTAGAATTCAGAGGTGTAGAACGTCAAGTTTAAATGGACATCTGCTCAAATTTTTGCATTCAAAATGCATCAAAATAGGGTTTCAAAGCATTTCTGAGGGCCAATTGTCCAAAAACGATAATTTTTTTAGTCAGGCCCTCTAGGGACCTGAATAAAATTGTGACCTAAGTGATCAAGCAATTGCTTATTCTTAGATAAATATATATTATTTAAATTTTTTGATTTAAATAATACTATATTCAACTTATTACTTGATGTGATTGAAGTGCAAAAAATGATATTCACTGTCACCAAAAGGGGGTTTTTCTATTTTTAGTTAGAGAGAAAATGTAAGCTACACACAAAAGGATTAACACAAAAGTGGAAATTTTCAAACAGAAGCAAATTGGAGAGGCATGTGTGAATACAATTCATAAGAGAAAGTAGAAAACCATTGCAAAATGTTTCTTGGAGATGTAGACACATAATGGTTCGATGGGAATACTTTCAAAATGGACTATTACATTGGAAGTTTTGAGTTCATTTCCTGAAACTACTTGGATATAAGCAATATGGATAAGACAAGAAAGGTGCCCTTAGGGGTTTCTTATAATAGCCTAATCCCTCCATTAGGCTATGATGATGATTCATGTAATGTTGTGCATTATATTGCACCAATATACTATGAGTATATCTTCATCTCAAACTGAAGCTACTAGGAATAAGAGGCTGAGTAAATGAGGTTCTTCAACCATCGAATCAACATAAAACAAATGGATCTAAATACTGGAAATATTCTTTCAAAGGAAATAACTTTGTTATAAAATATATGGCACCAATATCTTTTGAAATGCATGCTAAGGGAGAGGTTGTTATGAATTAGGCTGAAATGAAAAAGTTGATATTACAAAGGAGGTTTTTATGTAGAGACAATATGCACTCATAGTATAAAATCATCAAAATTGTTTGAGGAATTTATTTTTGTGGCTTGTGCATATTATGGAACACATAGGGTGGACATTTTGTTATACAAAAATTTTGCACTCTTAGAATATATATTATGCCTTGCAAGTTGGCATTGTAGTAGGAGACATTTCAAATTCAACACTTTTAGGGACTTGAGTGTAGTATTAGGGAAAATCATTGAGTTGTGGCAAAACTCATAGATACACCTGTGTGTTTGGTGAAGGCCTCTGCACTCCCATTGCATCAAGGATAAGTTAGAGCAGCTTGTTGGCTACTGTAAACATTTGCTCAAATTAATGAATAATGTAGGACTCAAATGGTGGAGGCATTGAAGTTAGGTCATCTTCTTCTCTTATCATGCATCACCATTTTTTTTTCTTTTCTCACTTTGGATTAGTGATAGGCAATAAAAATCTTCCATTTTCGTGCTTCGCTATTGATTTTATTTTCCTCCATTTTCTATAAGCAATTGGCAGGGTTGTTGATATTTTGTCAAGGCATCACTAATTAGTTTTTGCATTTCCAATTATACTAGAGATTAGTGATGAGACATAGCTACATAGTTTTGTTGGACATTGCTATTTTAATTATTTCCTTCCCAAATGAATTAGAGATGTCCAATGAAAAAGATTGGTAAAGAGTACAATGGGCCCAAGTGAAAGATTTTTAAGTTTTTCTAAACTTTTAAACTGTTTGCAGAGAACATATAGTTTTAAAAGGCTTCCTTTCAAACTGTAAATTTAATGTGAAAATAGGTGAATGGATTTCTACAACCATTTTATTTTTTAAAATCTTCATAAATATTTTAAATCAAGAACTTTTATGTGTTGGGCATTTAAATTGAAAATTCATGGGTAAAATATTATATTTTCCCAAGAGAGTTTTAGAAGCCTTCACATTTAAAATGGAAAAAAGGATTAAATTCTCCCATTTTAAAGTCAAATTTTTTATTTGTTGAGATCAAAATTTAAAGTTTCATGGTAAAAGAAAAAGGAAAACATAGCTATAGAAAGTGAAAGACGATCAAGTGAGGGGGAGATTTTTATTTTTATAGTGAAGGGTTTTTACAAGCCAGAAAAAGATTCTCTACAATAGGGAGTTTCTTCAATGTGGGTAAAGATAAAATAAAGAGAATGATGAGTCTTCACAAGGAGTAATATTTTTTTGTTGCAGGGTAGTGGAGTGAGGAGAAAGAAAACAAAGAGTAGATTGAAGAGTCTTTAGCAAGTAAAGAAAATTGCAAATCAAAGAACCTTAATGTGCCATGTGTCTTCTTCAGATATCAATTTTAGGGTTCTTACACTTTCTTTAAGTGTAGATTTTTTGTTTCAGAAAAGGAGGTTGTTCACTGCTTGGTCTCATGAATATACTATGGTAATAGGGTCTAAAATTTATAGTGTGATTATAGGTTTCTAAAGTTTGTTCTGAGTCTTGTAATTGAGAATGTAATTGCAGCAATGCAATATTGGATAAATAAATGATAAGATATTTTGGGGCCATTTTCCTCCACTATAAACATTGCATAAGTTATGAATATAATGAAATCAAGTATTTTTGTTCTTCATCTTCTTGTATTTCTTTGATTTTTTGTTCACTTTTATTACTCTTATTCAAGGAGTAAGTTAAATTGTACTAACAGGAATGAAGATTTGTGCAACTCTGTGCTTGGATCAATAAAGTATGATTGGTTTAGTTTCTATTATCAATAGTGTAATGCAGCATCTGATAGGAATAGTTATGAAAAATTCGATGCTATAATAAGTTTGAAATTATTTGATTTAGGTGACTCCACCCTAGAATATTTTATTGGTCTCTTGATGTTGCAATTTCCTGAGATTATTTTATGAGCAACTAGAACTTTAAATCAAATTTACTTATCTATCTTTGTATGTTTGTGTGTTGAGCTTTAATGAATCATATATATCATGTTTAGTGTGTACATTTCCATAAAGTTCAACCATAAAAGTTAAAGTTATTGTGTTTTCTAAGCATATAAAGGAGATTTATTTATTCACTATGTGTTTGATACTATGGCACACAAGTATCTAAAAGCACAAGGTCAGGATCACCCTCCTAGGTTTAATAAAGCCTTAAGTGTAGAATATTTCAGTCTCTTTGAGTGAATCTTGTTTGTTGGCCATATCAACCCATTGAATTTGAATATGAGAGAGTGGCTACTCTTTATGACTCATTGCATTTGTTGATTTGGGAACCAACATGCAACTGAAAGAACTTTGCAAATACTTCTACATCAAGGACTGATTACATTGCCACCCATAAGATAATATTGATCTCCAAATCCTAAGAATACAAACACATCACATTTTTGATATAATAGAGTTCTTGGACATAGTATTGATGAATATCAGGCTTTCAAAAATATTTATAAAATTGGATATCATAGAAATAGTCACTTAAAGCATGTCCCTTTACTCCTTGCTATGTAATGGTTGTTGGATCATAACATTCTCATTATTACATGCTTTACATTCATTGCAAATCATTTCAAAATGCAAGGAGATCTTTCTCATCACCTATCTCATCTCATTCTTGTCTTGCACTCATTAGAGGCAAGAATTAGATAGCCTTTGCCTAGTAACACATATTTCATTGTCCCTTTGGCTATTTTTCTTCCTTTCATATACAATGAACATGATAAGGATGCATACGGCTTGCTAGAGGTTGGCTCACATGCACCTTACTAGTCTTTTGCATTTTTTTTTCATTTTTCTTTGTGTGATTGCATGTGCATAATGTGATTCCTATGTAGTTATGCTTGATGTATATCTCTCTTTGTGACATTCCTCTCTTTGTACCTACATCATTCTCTATGTGATTAACTTTTTTATCTTTTCATTTATCTTGTGTTTTCCTTTTGGGGATGACACAAGGCATCAATACATCCATGTCTCTTCCATGTTGACCCAAAATCATTTCTTTTATCTTTTTTTTTGTCTTGTGTTTTCCTTCTAGGGATGATGCAAGGCGTCGATACATTCAATTCTCTTCCATGTTGACCCAAAAGGATTTTTTTTGTTTTTACTTTCTTTGTGTCATTCTTCTAGTTCTATGAGTATTTGGGGAATGATGACATTTCTAAGGTCTATAAAAATATTGTAGCAAGAACATATTGTCCTTGAATCTATGGATCCCTTATATGATTTTGGTATTTTATTTTGTGGGAAACCCCTTTCATGAAGTAGCTTTATTTGGAAACATATGACTTGGCATAGGGCTTTCCAAGTTATTGTTGATGTCCTATTTATTGTTATATCTTATCATTTGCTACTTTAAAGTAATTTCTCACAACATCATGTTTAAAAATTTCTTTAAAGTGGGGGTATATGTATTTGCATTATTATTTTTCATTTCATGTTTCATTGTGTAGTTTTCTTTCTTCATGTGATGCATATTTCACTTTGTGGTGACATTGGGTGTGATGTACTTCAAGAGTGTGATCTCTCTTGGCATATTATATTCCTCTTAATGGCTTGATATGATGCATTGCATTCCTTAAGTTTTGAATCTTCTATTCTTTGATTGGTCCTCTCTTGGAGACATTAGGCACAATGCTCCCTAAGTTAAGACCTTACATGAACTAATAAAAACTCCTTTGAACATACCTAACACTCTTTTTACAATTTTGGTTATATAGCCACCTTGTATAAGAAAGTTTTCTTGCTAATGGATCCATCTTGTTTGTCCACAAGTATCAAGTATATGAATCTTTTCTTTCCTCATGAAGCTTAAAGTTCATTGTTGTGTGGAACCTTATAATTAAATTTATAAGGAGGTATGGCTTTGGTCTAGTTGTACGGGAAGCTAAACCAAGGCATGTCTTTCCCATAGCCATTTTCTTGTTTTTGTGAGCACATACTAGTCATGTGCATATGTGTTTCACCTTTTCAATACTCACCTAGCCAAACAACCTAAAATTTTGTTGCCTCAGAGTGAGTGTGCATTTTTGGAAAAATAGCTTAGATTTGACCCACATCACAGTGGAAAAATGTCAAAGCTTGATCCACCCCTTTTTTTAATTTTTGTTTTCCCTCTTTATGTCTTTTGCAGTACATGCTTGTGCCTTGTTGTTTCTCCTTACATTATTCTCATGTGTGTTCTTTTGTGCCTATGCTAGTTTTCCATAGGATCTTGATCCTAGGGGCTTGATCATACCTCTTGATTGTTGTCATCCTATCCTACTGGAATTGGTACATTGGAACCCCTCTTGATTCATATTTGTGTACTTTAGTGTGAGTTTCAAGCAAGTTCCTCTTCTCACTAAAGTGGGGGCTAAATGCATTGTCAAAAAATTTGTCTATTACATTTTTGCACTTGTTTGGGCCCTTGCAAACTAAATGAACTTAACTATGCTTTATTTTGGGTATCGTAAAGTGTTTTATTACACTTTCACAATAATCTAGCATTTTTATTGATTAATCAAGGGCTTTATTATGCTTTAATTGGCCTTATTTTGCATCCAAAAGCCTTAATTAATGTATCTTTCTGAGGATAATCCTAAAATAAACCAAAATAAAATCATAATTTATGTGATTTTGGATTGTATGGCCCAAATGTATGGATTTGGGAATCATACACCACCTTGGGAATATGGGTTTCACCTAAGTTTGGAGGCCCCAATCTAGATTTCACACTCATTTTCTCCTAACAACCTAAGCTTTTAGGTATTCATGCATTATAGAAAATTGGTGATTAGAATATTTTACAAGAGAATTTAAGGGATTTTAAGAGCTGATTATCAAGCATTTTGGAACATCATTCAAGTATCAAGCATCATGCCAAAGTCACCATGCACCATATTTCTTTTGAGCTAACATTTATGATCTAGGGTTTCATGATTCAAACAAGTATTCAATTCAAGATCCATATGATTCAAGCAAGAATCAAGATCTACATTCACATTAGCTATCTCATTTATGTTTGTAGCCTTTTGTTCAAGGGTTTGGCGAGTTACAATATTGCATATTTTTTCATTCCTGATTCCTCCTTTCCATTTGATTGCATTACAAGGTTTGATTACCAAAATGGGGTTTGACAAAGGAAAACCCCTCCCCACTAAGAAAACAAAAAATTTCCTTCTCTTCAATGTGTGATTTAATAATCTAAGTTCAATATCCTCTAAGTAGAAAGATTGGAGAAAAGTTTTCAAGGTTGTGAAGTTGTCAAAGTTGCACCTTGTTTACAAGACCCTTAAAAGACACCTATAGAGAAGAATTTAGCAATTCAAATCTAAAAACGAGGTTGAGAAGATGGAGTTGAGGTTGAATAGTAGATTCAAATTTTTAACTTTCCAAAAAAGTTGAGTAGGATTGATACGCCACTTCTGGCATATGAGTCCCTATATAGGGATTTTTCTAATTTTCAAGTGTTCTAGACTTGTCTCTACCAAATTTTTGTTCCTACCGAAAAACCCTAATCTGGGAATAAATCACCAAACCTAGCATATGACTCCTAGTGTGAATTAAATTTGGTATTTTTAGAATTTCATTCATCCAGTGAATCTTCTATAGGTTTTTAGGCACCCCTCTATAATTTTCCAATTTTTTATTCTATTTTGTATTCATTTCTAGGTCATTTATTCAATTTTTGTACATCACTATGTTTGATCATTAGGTCTTCCACATTACTTGTATTTCAAAGCCCTCGCTTGGTGGTGAACCCCCCTTTTAGCCTCTAATAATAGCCTGGGGCATCCCTATTACAGATGTCTCCCATATTCCATCCCTAGATTAAGATCTATATGGTTTCCTTGAATGAGAAGTGAAGAATATTGTTGTTCTACATCCTAAACCATAAGAGCATACAATTTTCCTCCTTTCAAAAATACATCATCCCAAAAGCCCATAAGACACATCCATGAGATAAAACATTAGTAGAACAACTTTTGGTAAACACTATAACTACTAAGCTATACTTTAATAATCCCGATGAATCTTCCTGATTACAGTGATCAACCAAAAGGATTTAATCTTTGCTTGAAAGAACAAATGGATTAATCACATAGATACAACAAATGTGTATTGATAAATTGAGCATAAACTTGTTATGTCAATTTAAACAACCAGAAAGCATCAATCTTGGAGACAACTTAGCAGTATTTTCATTCAATTCAATAGACAATTAACACTAGAGAAATGCAGCAACATCGATTGATTTTCATAAATACCTCCATTCTAAAATAATGCAACAGTAGTCTCTGATCTAATAATTTTATTCTACTGTATCTACTTGCAGTGTATTGAATATCTACTAACTGGTGATGTTTTACAATTACAATATGCCAATTTATACACTAGCATGAGAAAAACATATCATATTGAGATTCCATGTCGGCCCTCCACAGAATTCGGGTTATAATCATGTCGGCCACAGTATTTGAATTTTCATTATTCATCAGTGAAACCGTCGGTGAGAAAAAGCAACAGCTATGTCGATGGCAATTCAATTGTTAGTCACTCCTTTTGTCTTATTTTCTTTCGCTTTGACTTCATCTGAGTCGGTGAGATGTTAGTTAGATCATTTTATGTCTTACCGATATGCGTTTTCACCTCCTGTATGTCACTACAACATCTTGTTTGTTACATCGAATCCACAGAGTATTCTTATGTTCCTTCATTGTAACACTATGATATCGGGGAGACAATATATTGAAATAATTATGTCAAGCTGAAAGAAATTTATCATTTCCAAGTCACCAAGACAATAACACACTCGGGGAGACCACATGTAGATCACACAATGTTTCACCGAAGGCCCCCATCTATCTCATATGTCACTGTGACAATCCAATTATCACGCTGACAAAGCCACCACTGCCTTCCACTCGGTGAGACCCCGTGCACCTTTGCAAGACCACACACTGAAAGAAAATAAGTCACAATAAGCAGTATCCTTTGTTATATTCATCTTCGCCAAGACATTCAGATTTTCTCACAGATTGAGTTCCCGTGTGTATTATTGGTGAGACTAATCAATGTTGGGGAGACCTCTCAGAGATTGAATTATGTTATACCGAAGTACCCTGAGTCCACCATAGATCGCCAAGAGAAAGTGAATCTCACACTAATAAAGGCCCTCATTGTGTTCTGTCGGTGAGATCCTCTTGTATTTGCCAAGACTTACTCTGAAGTCATCTTAGTCTCACCGAAATGCCCCTTGATAGAAACTCCATATGCAAAGTTGGTGAGACTGAAGGTCACTCCCTGAGACTTTATCTCGGTAACCTTATCTCTCACCGAAATTTATTTGAAAGAGATCTTTTGTGCTTCGTCGATGACGCATATACACTTCGCTATGACATTTTACCAAAGACCTTCAACTCTTGCTAATATGTAGCCTCCCACCATCACTCAATAAGACAAAAGATAATTACTAAGACATAATGCCGATACTGCCAAGCTCACACTAATGAACCTCGATATACTTAGTCAGGGAGACATATTGAATTTAGTAAGACACAACCCCAACGGCCAAAAACTCATGCTGATAGATGTCTCCATGGTCGCAAATATGCTGATAGCCAACTGCAGATGAATGCCATTTTCTATAACAATGGACAAGTCTTACTGATAAATCTGCAACAAACATATGTTAACATAGAAGCAATATGGGTTAGGGAGACCTAAACAAACCTATGCCGACATGGACCATGAAATGAAAAATGCATAACTCGATGGATTCTATGGGGTCACATGGCCAGAATGTGGGTAAAGCATCACGAAATGAGGAAAATGTGCTAAAGGTAGACTTCACATGGGGACTCAGGGGGATGAAAGATGTGTAAAATTCATCATATTTTTATAGTTCCAATAGTGGATCCATTTGGGGATGAATGATAGTAAGATCATTGCAAGGATCCAAATCTTTGGGTGAGCAGACCAGACATAAAATGACAAACTAGTTAGTAGCAATGGAATGAATGGCAATGGAAGTCAATGCAAAAAGGAGATGAATGGAAAATGAAAAAAATGGAGATGGAAAAAATCCTAAACTACTATGCATGGAAGAGAATTTTAGATAGGATGAGCAAGAGTTGTCCATGCACTAGCAACCCTTAATCCTCTATGTTGCTCAAGAGAAGAAAAGTTTCAAGAATTGCCCATAAATAGGAAATTCTTGATTTTCACCAGCCATATTTTGTAGATAGTATGAGTCTTAACCCTTCTTTCCAACAATAACAAAAGGTCCCAGCCACAAGGATTCAAATTTACCATGCTTTCCTTTCTCCTGACATCTTGCATTCCACATCAGTACCAAATCATTCTCTTCAAATTTTCTACCCTTTTCCTTCTTGTCAAATAGATATTTCATCTATGTTTGTAACTTCATGTTTTGACTTTGGGCCTCTCTCCTTACTTCATCAAATTCAACCAATTGTTCCATTCTTTCCTCCATAGGTTCAGGGATATCTAGATCCTCTTGAAGGAAAAACTTGTAGATTGGTAACAAATTCGACAAAGGCATCCTAGCTTGTGCTCCATACACCAATTAAAATGGGGATTTTCCAATTGCCTTCTTCACAGTGATCCTATCAGCCCACACAGCCAATTTCAATTTTGAATCCCAATCCTTCTTGTTTTGCCCTAGCATTCTCCTTATGATCTTCAAAAGACTTTTATTGCTAGACTTTGCTTTCCATTAGCTTGTGGATGATAAGGGGCTACATAAGAAATAGTAATGCCATACTTATCACAGAAGCTTTTAATTCATCTGACGTGAAACACATCCCATTATCTATGATCAACCTCATTGGTGCACCAAATCTGGTGATAATGTTGTCCATCAGGAAATTATTAACTACCTTACTTGTAGATTGCTTAGTTTGGATTGCCTCTACCCACTTAGTAAAATAATCATTGGCAACTATTATACACTTGTGTCCTCCACTTGAATTTTCTTGTATCTCTCCAATGAAATCAAATCTCCATTGATGAAAAGGAGCATTAGCCTGCAAAGGTCAGAGTGGCAAAGCACCCTGATACTTCTATTTTCCAGAAAACTTTTGGCAAGCTTCACATCTTCTCACCTGTGTAAAAGAATCCTTAAAAACCTTTGGCCAATAATAACCTGCCCTGAGAATTTTGAATATAGTTTTCTTTGCTGAATAATGTCCTCCAAAAAATCCTTCATGCAATTCTCTCAAGACATGCTTAGCCTATGACTCATCTAGACATAATAACAGTATACCATCCCTATTCTTCCAAAATAGATCTCCATCCATGAAAACATACTTTGATGCATGCAACTTCAAAGTTCTCTTTTGGTTGTCACTCAATCGATCTGTAAACTTCATGTATTTAAGATAATGCATGATATCAATATACCAAGGAATGTGCTCAATGCTTGCAATTGCAGTCCCTTCTTATACATTATAGACTTGACTTGCTTCAATATTTGATTCTTCCATCACCCTGGCCAAGCCTTGACCTCTTACTATCTTAGTGATATGTATCTCCATATCAAACTCTTGAATCTTGTTAATCCATTTGCATCTCTTTCCTATTACTTTAGATTGTGTCAAGATATCTTTGATAGCTACATGAGGGACATAAGAAATCACCTTTGCTCCAACAAGATATGGCCTAAAAGCCTTTATGGCCTTTACTAATGCAAAAGCCTATTTTTCCATTATGTCATACTTCAATTGAGACCATTGTAATGATTTACTGAAAAAGGACATAGGCTACTCATGACCATCATCATTCTTCTGTAACATAACAACAACAATTGTGTGCATTGAAGCAAATAAAAAAATATGAAAAGGCTTTGTAAAATCTGGAGATTTAATAACAAGAGACTCCTTGATGGCCCTTTTGATAGATATAAAAGCATCTAAAGCTTCTGCAGTCCAGTCCATTTTTTGTCCCTTCTTTAACATCTTTGATATGGGCTTAATGATCTTAGAAAAATTAGAAACAAATCTTCTAACAAAATTAATCTGTCTAAAGAATGATTGTATAGCCTTGATAGTTTTTGGGATAGGGATTTTATCAATAGCTTCAACCCTTTCAGGATCTATCCTAATCCTTTCCTTTGAAACAATATGTCCTAAAAGCTTACCTTCTGTGACTACAAAATGACACTTCTTTGGATTTAAACTAATACCATATTCAAGGGCTTTAATAAATACCTTTTATAGATGTTGCACATAATATTTATCCTTCTTCGAATAAGTAGTCAGGTCATCCTAGTACACCACCATGATAACATTGATCAAGTCTGCAAATGCCACATCCATAGCTCTTTGGAAAGTCGCTCCAGCATTAGTGAGACCAAATGGCATTCTTATATATACATATGTTCCCTATGGAGTTGTGAATGTTGTCTTGTATTGCTCAAATTCTTTGAATTTAACCTAGTTATACCCTAAAAATCCATCCATCATGGACAACAGTTCACACCCTGTCACCTTATGCAATATAGCCTCCATATTGGGTAGAGGATAATTATCTTTGAGAAATGCCATGTTTAGATTTATGAAGTCCACACATAATCTGATATCACCATTCTTATTTCTCATAGGTACCAAATTTGAAACCCACACTAAGTGCTTGATTGGTTTGATAATTCCTCCATCTATGAGCTTTATCAATTCCTCTTGCATTTTAGGCTCCAGCGTTGGATTTATGGGTCTTTGTTTTTGTCTAAAATGTTTAGCATCTAGCTTCAATGGTATTTCATGCTGAAATAAATCCTCCATGTATGCTTTTAGATCTTCATATGACCAAGAAAACACATGTTTTTATTTTCTCAATAACTCAATTAACATTCTTCTAATTGTAGGACTTATCTTTTTCCCTATGTACACTTTTTGGTGTTATTTGAGTCCCCAAGTTAATTTGTTCAACATCTTCCCTTCTGACTGGTGTTTGCTTCATGAGGGACCAATCATTTCCATCATACATCCTTTCTAGTGCCACTAAGCCTTTAGGAAGCTTATTTGTTTTCAGCTACAAGATCTCTTTTCCAAACACTATTTGCTTCCCATCTACTTCTTCAACAAAAGCATTGAAATCAATTTCTAGAGCCTCATACTAATCTATACAATGAAGAAATTTTAGAAGGTCAGTATCATCATTGAAAACATTCCAACTATAAATGTTGTTAGGAATAATAGGCCTTGTTTTGAACTCAATCTGTGATACCCCAGCCAATGTGATATCATCTCTTTTGAGCACCACATTTGCTAAAAAATCAACCATTATGTTCTTTGATCTATCAATCCACTCAATTGAGAATACATCAAACAATTCAATTGTATCTCATACAACATTCCTATATTTTTTTAATCTTTTGTGCTTTGCTACATATTTTGATTTGATTTGTGAAACAACCAACTAAGAATCGCCCAAAATAGCCAGCAACTTGATTTTATGTTTCACAGCTATGTTCAAGCCTATCAATAAAGCTTCATACTCTGCCACATTGTTTGTGCATTCAAATGCTAATAGAAATGAATTTTAAAAGTAATACCCTCATGTGAAAAAAATACAATCCTAGCTCCATTTCCTTCCTGGCTGCAGGCTCCATCAAAATACATCTTCCATATGCCATCATAATTCTCTGCAGCATGTTTTTCAATTGGATCACTATTGGTTAATTTTGGCTGAGCTGGTTCAATTTTAAAATTCTGAAGATCAACATTACAAAAAAAATTGACATGATCTTATGGTACACAGTCAACAAGCTGATTCATTCTTGGCTCCCTATACAACTTGACTTCCTTACCATTCACTAGTATTGTAGCATAGGATAAATTAAATTGGACATTTCCACCAATATTTGTTGTCCACTACCTTGAAAAAAGCATCCTAAATTGAGGAGGAGTATCTATTACTATTATGTCTATATTATAAGCCACCTATGGATAAGTAGCCAGTTTGACTTCAACATCTTTCATAATACCAACCACATGAACAGGTTTGTTATCCATTGCATAACACTTGCCTCTAGTAGTATCAACCCACGTGCCAAGTTGCTTCATAACTCCTACTGGCATAATGTTTATAGCAGCACCAGAGTCTATCATGCAATTCCTCAATAGTTTATTATTGATAAGAAATGTAGTGAAAAAAGGATCAACTTGAGGGGGAGTTGATAATATATCATTCAAGCAGACTTCAGAGTTATTTATTTTCTTCTGCCTATTGACTACTTTAACAGCTACTTTTCTTTCACAATTCATACATTTTTCATTTCCACTTGTTATCAATTGAACAATAGTATCCCTATATTCTTTAATCTTCATCATTTCAAGTAGTGGAACAAACATTTTTACCTGGGATAATGCCTTATTGAAGTCAAAAGAAGATCCCTCTGCCTTAACAACTTTCTTTTGTTCTCGCACTTCTCCTTTTCTTTCTTCCTTCTCTCTTTTACTAGGCTAATCAGGCTTTTGCATCTCTTTGTGTAATTCCTTCACTTTTTCCTTTTGGACAAGCTTCTCTTCAATTTTATCATACTTCTTGCTTTCTGATTTCTTCACAGTTCCTTGTTTTTTCTTCTGATTTTTTATAAAAATTCCCCTAGGAACACCTTCTACATCATTTACCTTTTTGTTTCTCAACAAATATTTACTTCTTGCTTCCTCAACTATAGCAATAGTTATTCTCTCTATTTCATTTTTAGTAAGTTTCCTCACACTGCACTGAGCAGGCGACTCACTAGAATGTGGATTTGTATAATCTTCTTCATAATCTTCTTCAGAGTCATACAAGACCCGCTGTTAAGCCATATGGACTTTATACTTCTGATTTGAAACATCATATTCATAGCCTTCATCCTCTAAAGATGAGTACCTCTCCTGAACATGGTGAAAATTATTTGAAGTCAAATACACTGTGTGATCCTCTCCATTATTTTCCATCAACATTCCCTCTTCTTACATCCTTTGAGCTACAATACAATAGTCTAGAGAATGTGGCTTATCACAAGCTTCACAGAAGTAATTATTAATCACCATGTAAGTTCCTTTCTTGCTCAATGGATCAGAAGTCTCTTTATTTCTTGGTCTAGTTGTTATAGGTTTTCCATCCTTCCAGTCTATATTATAGGGCATATCATGCAACCTTAGCCTCTCATTTTTGTTCTCATTTATGTATGTGTTTTCCTGTCTGTACTAATAATTATTACTTTTCTAAGGAGGCATCGGGTTGTCTCTCTTATTGATTATACCAGCAGCCTTCCTGTTGTTTTCAATTGTCAGTGCAGTTCTCTGTGCTTCAGCCAAATCTCTTGGAAATCTATTCCTTAATTCGTACCTTGTTTTAGGATCAAATGCATTTAAATAGACACTCAAAGCTACAGAATCTGGAAACCCTGATCTAGGAGGTACCTTGGTCTATAACTTATTGAATCTTCAGTTGAAATCATAAATTGAATCATTCTGGTTTTTTTGAATTTTCATCAATTCATGAAGAGCTACATCTAGTGCATTTAGATTCCAATACTGCTCTAGAAATCGATCTTGGAATACTTGAAGAGAGTTAATTGAGAATGTTGGCAAGCTATTAAACCAATCCTTGGAATCTTCAATAAGTGACATCATAAACAACCTCATGTGTAAATCTTCATATGGCATACCTATGTCTTGGATGAACACATTGAAATTCCTTAAATGTTCTTCAGCAGTGATTGCATTACTCCCTATAAACTTAGGGACCAGACCTCTACAGCTGCTATCCATAGGGTAAGGGAATAGATGGAATCCTGCCAAATCAAACTACCTGATCATTGTTGTATACTAGTGAGGGGGAGGGATAGGTGGATATTGATACTGATGCATAGGATTATTGTATTGCGTATTATGCTAAGGGATGTGATGCTGACCAAGAGGTGGATGATTTGGCTACTTGTGGTGATTCCCTATCTGATGGTGAGGAGATACAGGTGGATCAAATGGCCCTGTACCATGATTACCTTGCTTATGAGGTGGTACATACTTTGGAGGGCATTCAACAGTCTGAGCAATAATCTTGGATTTCTGTAGTTCAGCCCTCAGTTCCGCTATCTCCTTCTTCTGCAATTCAAACTCTACTTTCACTTCATCAGGAAGTTCATCATCAATAAACACATTTTGGTTGCCTTCCATCCTTTGTTCAAGTCCCTGTTGATATCTGAGTCCTTTTGCTTCAAGTTTGGCAACAAACTCAGGTCAATTTTGAGGATTATAAAATAGTTTGACTTACTCCTCAGGGGTACAAAGTTTTGCACTTGAATTGTCTCCCCATGTATTATAACGATCATATGTTTCAAAATGTGCTCTTGATATTTTATTTTTATTTGTCATACACATGTCTTCACTTATTCATTTTCCCTTATCAACCTTATCATCTTTGTGTGTCCATTTGCTACTACCAGCAGGAGCTCCAATATGACATCCCCTATATTAAGATCTTCTTCCATTCATGTCTGAAGAACTGCAAGATTTATGTTAGATTCACCACTCATTTTTGTCAAAAGTGAAAAAATGCTTGATGTTTCTTATTCCTAGTGGATTCTATATAAATTTTATGACTCTATGAATAATGCCTTAATTCTAAATGTATTCCCCAGTAGAGTCGCCAATTTTTTAGCTCTCAAAAATGTAGGAAAGATGCCTCAAGAGGTTGCCAATCTCTTGATATGCTTTAGGGTAATAGATAAGGTCAAAAGAATTCAACCTTCTACTCTTTAGGTGTTGCTAAAACTGGGTGGGTGTACCTCTCTAAATGGTGCAGACTTAACTTGTGATTATCTTCTTAAAGCAATTTTTTCACAATGGCAATTGGAGGTGAACAAATGAAATCAAACTTGAAAATAGTAACAATATTCTGATCTAAATCCTAAAATGAATGCTTAACTAACAGATGTAAAGAAACTAAATGAATCCAAATGATGAAGTGTAGAGACTAGTGCCTTGTTGGGTATGCAAAGTCAAATGAGATCAAGATGAGAAACACTTCTCTAAGAAAAATCAAATTATTTGGCATATATTATGTTTAAAAATTGTATAAACATGCAAGATTGTAACTACTAAGCTCTACTTTAATAATCCAGATGAATCTTCCTGATTAGTGTGATCAACCAAAAGGATTTAATTTTTGGTTGAAAGAGCCAATCAATTAATCACATAGATACAACAAATGTGTATAGATAAACTGAGCATAAACTTGTTATTTCAATTTAAACAACCAAAAAGCATCAATCTTGGAGACAACTTAGCAGTATTTTCATTCAATTCAATAGAAAATTGACATTAGAGAAATGGAGTAACATCAACTAATTTTCATAAATACCTCCATTCTGAAATCATGCAACAATAGTCTCTGATATAATAATTTTATTCTACTGTATCTATTTGTGGTGTATCGAATATCTAATAACTGGTGATGTTTTACAATTACAATATGCCAATTTATACACCTGCATGAGAAAAACATAACATATTGAGATTCCATGTCATCCCTCCATAGAATTTGGGTTCTAATCATGTCGGACACAGTATTTGAATTTCCATTATTCATCAGTGAAACAGTCGACGGGACAATGCAGTAGCTATGCCAAAGGAAATTCAATCGTTAGTTGATCCTTTTGTCTTATTCACTTTCAGTGTGACTTCATCTGAGTCGGTGAGATGTCACTTAGAGCATTTTATGTCTTACCAATATATATTTTCACCTCCTGTATGTCACTACAACATCTTGTTTGTTACATCGAAGTGACGAAGTATTCTTATGTTCCTTCGCTGTAACATTGTGATATCAGGGAGACAATATATCAAAATCATTATGTCATGCCAAAAGGAATTTATCATTTCCAAGTCACCAAGACAATAGCACACTCGGGGAGACCACATGTAGATCACGCAATGTTTCACCAAAGGCCCCCATCTATCTCATATGTCGTTTTGACAATCCAATTATCATGCCAAAAAAGCCACCAATGCTTTCCATTCAGCAAGACCCCAGGCACCTCGCCAAGACCACACACAGAAAGAAAATAAGTCACATCAAGCAGTATCTTTTGTTATATTCATCTTTTCCAAGACATTTAGATTTTCTCATCGATTGAGTTCCCATGTGTATTATTGGCGAGACAAATCAATGTCGGGGAGACCTCTCAGAGATTGAATTATGTTATACCAAATCACCCTGAGTCCACCATATATCGCTAAGAGAAAGTGAATCTCACATCAAAAAAGGCCCTCATTGTGTTCCATCAGTGAGACCCTCATGTATTCACCAAGACTTACTCTGAAGTCATCTTAGTCTCACCGAAATGCCCCTTGATAGAAACTCCATATGCAAAGTCAGTGAGACCGAAGGTCACTCACTGAGACTTTATCTCGGTAACCTTATCTCTCACCGAAAATCATTTCAAAGAGATCTTTTGTGCTTCGTCGATGAGACATATACACAAGTTCGCTATGATATTTTACCGAAGACCTTCAACTCTTGCCAATATGTAGAATCCCACCACCACTCGGTAAGACAAAAGATAATCTCCAAGACATAATGTTGATACCGCCAAGCTCACACCGATCAACCTCCATATACTTATTCAGGGAGACATATTGAATTTGGTACGACAATACCCTGACAACCGAAAACTCATGCTGATAGATGTCTCCATAGTCGCAAAAACAACATGAATGTTACACCAATAGCCAACTGCAGATGAATTTTGATCGCTATAACAATGGACAAGTCTTGCAAATATATCTGTAACAAACATATGTTAATGCACAAGCAACATGGGTCAAGGAGACCTAAACAAACCTATGTCGACATGGACCATGACATGAAAAATGCATAACTCGATGGATTATATGGGGTCACACAGCTAGAATGTGGGTAAAGCATCATGAAAAGAGGAAAATGTACCAAAGGTAGACTTCACATGGGGACTCAGGAGGATGAAAGATGTGTAAAATTCATCATATTTTTATAGTTCCAATAGGACCTAAAAGGAGAGAGGTACCAAAAATTTGAATGGCTCACTCAAGAACAAACCCTTGAGACTCCAATGCAAAGGAGATTGGAATATGTCAAAGGGGATTGTACCAAGGGCTAAAAATTGATAAAATAGATTAACTACTAAATGTAAACCTAGAAAATGTAAGATGTTTGAAAACACACTGTGAAATGCAAAAAGACCTAGGGAATGACTTAAAAATACAAATAAAGAAAAATAGAAAGTTATAAAACAAATATTGTGTAACTCAAAAATTTTAGCAGCTAGAATAAAGATTGAAAATGTTCCTGATCCTAAATTTTTTACCTACTGGGACTCATTCACCATTCTGGGTGAATCAGTCCTAGATCTAGAAAACTGTACCAGAGCCTAATTAGGGTAAATGTGTATCTAAATCCAAAAAATCTCTAAAAAACATGTATAGTACAATTCATTCACCACTAATGGAGAATGAGTCTACTTTGACTTTTCTAAAAACTTGAAACTGGAATATGAAGTTCTTAGTCTGCTCTTCATGTTGATCTAGGTGTTTAGATTCGAAACCTTGATTTTTAGCACTATAAGTGACTTTTTGTGATTATTTTGACCTTTCCAATAGGGATGTGTCTCTAACAAGTTTTCAACCTATTCTTCAATCATCTCTAATATTTCAATGTACCTAGATCTACAATCACGCAAAGAAATAGAACAAAAGTATTGATTGATAGGGCATGGGGGTTTGCTTTGGTAAAATCCATTTTAGGTAATTAAACAAAATTATGAAATAAGATAATGAAGAATGAAATATGAAACAATATAATTAGAGACTTTCCATGATGATGGATCTTGAATTGCTAGAACAACAGATGAATAATTTTCCTTTCAATGCCTCAGAAAACTATCTTGATGACCTTGTGAAGACTTAAAATGCTAAACCCTAGCTTGGTTGACTTGAGATGGGTAATGAATGAATGAAATAATGATTAGAATATTTTCTATATAGGAAATCCATCCAAATTCCTATTAATATGATCCCTAAGGATAGCATTGAAGAAAAATAAACTTAAAACCTTTTTTTTTTTTGCTCAAACCTTGAAAATAGCTCAAATGGGACACATTCACCATTTTGTGTTAATGAGTCCCACCTGGATGGGACTCATTTTCCCAAGGTAGTGAATGGGTCTGAAAGGGGCTCTTTTTCCAGCTAGGATTTTGGAGAGTGAAGAATTTCAACTTTTATGTTGTTCTAGTTGGGTCTTTGATCAAAATATTCCTCAAGATGAACAATATGGGGTCATAGGGGCCTATTAATGATGATATGGAAGGTGATTAGGAATAAGGGAACAAATTTCAATGTGAAAGTGTTATTAAATGCACTCTACAACATTAAAATTAGGTCCACATAGAGTAGAAAGGCACAAGATCCATTGTGAATGTGTAAAACACATTACAAAACTAGATTAAAACTAAGTTTAATTTACAAGCCTTCTAGATTAATGTGAGAATGCAGTTAAATAAATTTTACAATATTGAATTAAGGAAAATCTAGGTCCACTAGACTTTAAATGCTTAATAAAAGTATAGAAAAGTGTTAAAGTCATTTACAACACTTTAAATCTTTACAAGGCATCAATCAATGCATTTTATTTAGTTTGGAAGGGCCCAAGACCTAATGTGGATGTGTAAAATACCTCACAATACTAGATCAAGGTGTCAAGTCCAATTTATCATTAATTATTCCCATATCAAGTGTGAAAATGTCTAGAGATCCCTTTTTCTATGCTACATTTAGCCCTCACTTTAGTGAGAGGATGAACTTGCTTCAAACTCACACTGAAGTAGACATTCAAGAGGGGTCCAAGTGCACAGATATAGATGGTCTAGGATAACAAAGAATGAGGAGGCGATCAAGCCCCCAGGATCCAAAATCTCAAGTCAAACCATCATAAGCACAAAAGGACACATAGGGTGTATAATATGCAACAAAACAAGATATGTGATCATACAATGTCATGAACTAAAAAAAATAAAAATGAGTAACAAAAATGATTTGGATCAAATATGCACTCACTATGGGGCCACAAAACATCAGGTCGTCCCAGGGGTGAGTTTTACCAAAGAAGTGGTTTAGTGAGAAAGTCATTATAGTGTGTTAGCTTCTCATCATATAATGAGAAATCCATTCCAGTGTGTTACCTTCCCATCATACTAACCATACCAAAGTTATCCTTCTGATAACTTTGATAAGGCACCACAATGAAAAGAATTTTGTAAATGTTTTTGAATGTCATGTAAAAATTTATTTTGTTAAAGGGGATTTTGCTTTGTTCAAATAAGGTCTTCTTAGGGAGCATTGTGTCGAATGTCTCCAAGAGAGGACAAGTCAAAGTGTTAGACCGTTTCCCATGGGATGCCTCATTCACATCATGCCATGTTATTAAATCATACACTCTTGGATGAAATCAAACCCAATGAAACCACCAAGAAGAGGACACATCACAAAAAAAATAAAAAAAATAATGCCATGAAGTTTTGTTAAAAGATGTCATCTATGTATGCCCCCACTGTAAAGAAGTTGCTACACCATCAATCTGAGAAATTGCTTTAAAGTAACCAATGAAAGAAGACATGAGAGCCAAATTGGAAATCCCTATGCCAAGTCATATGTTTCTAGATTGAGCTACATCATGAATAGGTATGTCACATGCAAGTCAACCTAAGTAAGGCATGTCATCCACATCCCAAGTGATGAGCCTAGTTTTTGGTCAAACTTTTGGTAGAATCTATAGTTTATTTGTTGATATTTTCATAATGTTTCCCTCAAACCATAGACTTGGACTTAAATCCTATGTTTGGAAGCTTTAATGACATTTGGTATACTATGTGGGTTATCTATATTGATTTTGCATGTGGTTAATGAATGTTCCTTAACGTTGTTATAGATATAAAATTATTATGTGTACTAACATTGTTATGCAGATTTAATATGCTAGGTTGAGGAAGACACTGCCAACTGGGCATGCACCATAACGTCCAGAAAATAAATTGCTCCAAGTCAAAGGAGGTTGATAAGACAAGATTCTTCATGTAACTAAATGTAACCTTCTTGTAGTGGGCTTTAATGATTGACCATGCATCAACAATTCTATTGTTCTAGATCTACGTTTGTACTTGCATGTCTGACCAAATTCTATGCATGTGTAACTGCCATAACTCCATTTTCCCTATTTTCCCTAAATGGCATACCCTCAGTCATGTAGTTGAATACCTTATTTAGTAGATAGTATAAATAATTATTTGATGCTCCTTCCTTAGACGATTTCATGATTTGATATTGTACTTGCACTCTCCAATTTTTAGTAATACAAATACACTACTCTTTTGAACTCATGATTTACAATGAATAAAATAAACTTTGAGTTTGAGCATTTGAGTTCTCATTAGTTTTAGAGGATACTTATCCAAGGGGTCCCACTTGGTGAGTAATATGTCTTCTTAGTTTAGCATTAGTTTAGTATTACTTGTTGTTTAGTACTTAGTTAGAAATCTAGAACCGACTATTCCTACAACTAGTAGAATTCCATTGTATGAATATTCCTATAGCCAAAGTAGACATAGTAGTTTCTTATTTGTTGCTCAGATTTTCATTCCTATTATGCATTTCAATTTAGCATAGTTGTTGATTGATGTTCAAAATTTGTCTCATTCTGTTTCAAGCAATTTACTTTTAGTATTGTGTGTTTCTTAGTCATAGAATGAAATGGCTATTTTGAGTTCCTAGTGCACATACTATGCTGACCTATTTCACGTTCATGTCCTTGGGTTGAAAAATTAAATGCACCTTCATGATGATTGAAATCTCTATTCAAGTTAGATGTCTAATCTTTGAATCATGGTTGTAAGGGCTTAGTTATTAAGTCATTGTAGGAGGCCAACATTTTATGCATTGTTGCCAAGGATGGTGTCAAACTAGGAAGCCTTTTGGAGTCACTAGTATTTTTTCTGTAGCATTTCTAGAAGTTGTTCTCAATATATCCTCATTTAGGAAGTAATTACCCCCTTATTCTTTTCCAATTCTTTATGTGAGTTGATTGATAGCGAGTGATACTGCATGCATAGAGGAAGGAGAAGGGACGCTTATGGGATGTTCCTTCCTAAAAATCCTAATCCATTCTAGCTAGATGAATATCAGAATCTACCAAGAGAAGAAGAAGAAGATCCACACCCCTTTGATGATACATATCCTTATCTGAATAATTAAGAAGTCTCCTCTAAAGACCAAAATTAGCTTGAGAAAACTTTTTATTTGGAACCACATCAAGTAGGAATGGCTGATGCAAATAGTGTAAGGAAAGTAAAGGTGCAGAAACAACTCTCCTAACATCCAAACCTCATGGAAGAATGCAGAGACTCTTTTAAATTTTACAATTATAGTCCAATTAAGATGCACTTGAAAAAAATAGCAAAAACAGAGAAATATACACACACATATGAACACCATATTTACGTTGGAAAACCCTTACAAGAGAAAAACCCACCACACCAAGAGAAGTCACTTTGTATTATAGTAAAAAATAATTACATACAGAGTTCTGACTTATCATTCTGATGCCAGATTACAACTTTCATAATGATCAAACTTGTACAGGAACCTTCAAGTTACAATCTTTACATAATAGAAATCACTTTGATACAATTTGAACTGTTCACCCAATTATTCTTCGAACCAACCAAACCTCTACAAAATTACATAATGTATTCATGTCATTCCTGTCTATCGAGCTTCCTCACAAAATTGCCACAGTGGTCCAACTGCTAGCGGTTCCCATTCAGCTTCTCCTATTGGTCCAACATAAGCCACATAGATGGTAATCACTCGGTTAAAAGAATTCAAAATTTGTTGGCATATCAGTGAGACACTAACAGTGTCTCCCTAATGCCACAAAGTCTTCACTCTCGATATTTCCAAGAGTCATCATTATCACCAAGACATTTTACCGAGCTCACAAGTTTCATCGACTTTAGTTTTCCTTTTAGCAAGACTATCACTCTTCGGTAAGACCACATATCGATATGCTAAGTCACACCAAAGAGTCATTATGTTGGCAGGACATATCGCTCTTGCCAAGACCTCATGTCAAGCCTTCAAGTTAATCTGAGTGCATCCACCAGTCAGTGAGACTCATCACTTTCGCAAGACTTCATACCGAAGTCCTAAGTCATACCAAAACATTAGCATTTCCATCGACACCTAGCTATCACTAAGACATTCAACTATCACCAATAGGTTTCATCAAGATCTCTTATGTTACTTCGAAGTCATACTACTATCGGCAAGACCCCACGAGTTGGTGAGAAGTCATACCAAAAGAAAAAGCTTCAACCAAATGGTCTACCACTTTTGCCAAGAGGTCATAGCGAACATCCCATGTCACCCTGAGTGTCACATACTATCTGCGAGACTCTCCATCAGTCGCCAAGACTTCATATTGAAGTCTTAGAGTCACCGCGAAGGCACCAAGCATATACTCATCGGCAAGACTTCACAATGTTGTTGGGACTTCTTCTCGAGTGTTCAAGTCACCCCAAGGCCCCTGGTCACTATGAGTCTCCCTGACACCTGATATGAATGGCCTGTTGGCCAGAGATATCCACGCGGTAAGAGGTCACACTGAACACAACATGTCACATCAAAAAATCCAATGTGTAACTATTCGGCAAGATGCCTGCAAGGTCATAGTGACCTGTAAAAAACCACAAGATCAAAAGCTGCTATTCACCCAAACCCAAAGCATGTAACACCAACTTGGATCCAATAGAGGTTACAGCTTGTGATAATTTAGGAATATATTTCTAACAATCTCCCACTTGACAAAGATCACACAGGCACCTCTAGAGCACAACATAACTATTGAAAATCATGGGCATTGGGGCCCTTTGAATTGGCACACCACCTGAACTTGTCTGTTCTTACTGGCTTCGTCAATGCATCTACAACATTCTCTAGAGTATCAACTTTTTCCAAACTGACATTTCCATCTTCAACCATATCTCGTACAAAGTGGTACTATACATCTATATGTTTTGTTCTTGCTCGGAAAGTAGGATTCTTTGCCAGACAAATTGAACTCTGACTATCACAGAAAATAGTTATTTTCCCTGCATCAAAACCAATGTTAGAACAAAAAAATTTCAACCAAAGTGCTTCTTTACAAGCATGTGTAGCTGCCATATATTCAACCTCCATAGTGAAGAAATTGACTACAGCCTGTCGCTTACTCATCCAACTCACTACACCACCATTCATCATGAAAATGTATCCACTAGTAGATCTTCTACTATCAATGTCCCCTACCCAATTAGAATCCACATAACCTCGAATGCTAAGAGTCCTTTGTGATTCAACCAAGTTCCCATGGTACCACAAAACATTTTCTGAAGTTCCCTTCAGATATCTAAACACTCCCTTCACAGCATCCCAATGTGTCCTTCCAGGATTAGCCATAAACTGACTAAGTACTCCCACTGGTTGGGCAATGTCTGGCCTTGTACAGACCATTGCATACATAAGATTGTCAACAAAACTAGCATAGGGTACACTAGTCATGTCCTCCATCTCATTAGGAGATTTTGGACAGTTTTCAAAAGATAGCTTCGTTCCCTGCAAGACTGGAACTAGTTACTTGCAATAATTCATGCAAAATCTCTCTAAAATAGTCTTGATATACTTACTCTGACTAAGACAAAGTTTTCTATTCTTCATGTTCCTGGTTATCTCCATCCCTAGAATATACCTTGCTGCACCAAGATCTCTCATTTCAAACTTAGTAGACAACTGAGACTTGAGATCATAAATCATTAGCTTACTATTGCCTATGAACAACATATCATCAACATAGTGAGCAATAATAAGCACTTGATCACTTTCAGCTTTATAATAGACACAATGATCAGATTTTGATCTCACAAATCCCAAAGACAATACAAAAGTATCAAATTTCTGGTACTACATTATAGGTGACTGCTTTAACCCATACATAGATTTCTTTAACTTGCATACTAGTTTTTCTTTACCTTTTTCAACAAAGTACTCAGGCTGGGACATATAGATTTCTTCTTCAAAATCACCATTAAGAAATGTTGTCTTCACATCCATCTATTCGACCTCTAAGTCATAAGTTGCTGCAAGTGAAAAAAGAAATATGATAGATGTCAACTTTGCTACAGGAGAAAAAATCTCCCTATAATCAATTCCCTCAACTTGGGAATAACCCTTTGCAACCAATCTTGCCTTGTACTTTTCTACACTACCATCCAGACCAATATTCTTCTTAAATACCCATTTGCAGCCCATAGCTTTTCTACCTTTAGGCAAGGGTACCAAACTCCAGGTATCATCCTTCTCTAATGATGGCATCTCTTCATTCATGGCTTTCAACCAAGAGTCTGAATCAAACATTTTAATTGTGTCTTTTATAGACCTAGGCTCATCAATGCTAGAAATAAAAGTATATGCACAAGTAGAATCTATCAAGGAGAACCCATACCTATCAAGCTGTTTTCTTTCATGAGTTGACCTCCTTAATGGCTGAGGCTGAGCTTGTTCTTTTTCTTCTGAATTTTCAGAACTACTTGAGCTCTCCTCAGTTTTAGGTACATTTTGAATTTTCAATTCCTCTTTCTCTGGTGTTGGAGGAATTACAACTACATCCTTATTTTTTCAGACTTTGTGTCTGACTACAGATCCAAGGTAGAAGGCTTCAGCTCATGAAAGATTACACTTCTACTATATACAACCTTCTCTATATCAAGATTCCAAATCTTGTATCCTTTTGTGCCAACACTATAGCCAATAAAAATACATTTGACAACCTTGTTCTCAAAGTTAGATCTTTTCTCATTTGGAACATTTGCATATGCTTCACAACTAAAGACTCGAACATGTCTAAGAGAGGGCTTCTTATGAGACCACGCTTCCAAAGGTGTTTTCTCAACAAGAGCAGAGTTTGGAGAACAATTTATTAGGTAAGATGGAGTAGATACAACCTCAGCTCAGAACTTCTCCTCCAAGTTAGCACTACTCAACATACTTCATGCTCTCTCCATCACTGTCCTATTGAACCTTTCTATAACTCCATTTTGCTGTGGAGTATAAGGTGTAGTCTTATGTCTCTTAATCCCATGGTTTGTATAGTATCTTTCAAATTCATCATAACAAAATTCACCACCATTATCAGTCCTTAAGCATTTTATTTTTCTTCTAGTCTAATTTTCTACAATGTTCTTAAATTCCTTAAACCGACTGTCCAACACTTCGGATTTACTTTTCAGAAAATATACAAATGCTCTTCTTGAATAATCATCGATAAATGACACATATTATCTTGATTTAGACAAAGAAGGAACATTCATTGGACCAAATACATCAAAATGAATATAATCTAGCAAACTAGAAGATTTATGAGGACTTGAGTAAAAAGAAACACGGTGCTGCTTTCCATATATACAATGCTCACAAAATTCAAATTTGAGATTACAATCTTCAAGCCCCTCAAGTAGGTTTTTATTCTTCAAGGTTTTTAAACCTTTTTTTCCTATGTGGCCTAGCCTATGATGCTAGAGCATAGTCTTCTCTACTGGAAGTTTTACTTCCATAGAGTTTACATAATTAGGGATATTACCCTCTTTACCTCCATGAGTAGCTTTCTATGACTTTGTAGAGACACTATTACATTGAACAACATGTGCATCCAACTTGTACAAGGTACCAATAGGAGCGCCCCTATCTAGCACCATTGAACCTCTAGTCATCTTACAGTCATTTCTAGAGAATGCGACTTGTACTCCAATATCATTTAGCTTACTAATAGAAAGCAAATTTTTAGCTAGACCTAGTATATGCATCACATCCTTGATTCCCTTTACTCAGCCATCAAGGAATTAGATTCTCACTCTTCCACAGCCAACAATTTCCAAAGTTGAATCACTTGCCAAGTACAAATTTCCACCATCGTACTCTTCATTCTCTATGAGATGTCATGTGGAAAGATGCTCCAAAATCAATCAGCTAGACATCATCTGATGCCTATGTAGCCAAGGAAACAATGAAGGTGTCTGAATCACCCTGAGAAGAATCATTATCAGAAGAGCACTTCTTCTTCTTCTTTTTCTCCTCTTTACAATCCTTTTAGACATGACCAGGTTTCCCACAATTCTAACATTTCACCTTGGACTTCTTGCCAGGAGACTTTGATCTCCCCTTTGATTTTGATTTTGATTTCTTATCCTTCCTCTTGCCTTTCTCTTTTGATCTTCCTCTGACAGCAAGAGCTTCCTTCACCATCTCAGAAGATTTCCTTCTCATCTCTTCTGATAGCAAAGAACCAACATCTTCCATCTTGAAATTCGATGTTATACTCCTAATACCCATCACTAGATGATCCCAAGAGTCCTGAAAAGAACATAATAGAAGCATATAGCGATCCTCTTCTTCAATTTTTAAACCAACAGATGTTAATTGAGCAATCAGTAGATATTAAATGCACTCAAATGATCAGCTATAGACCCTCCTTCCTGCATTCTGAAAGAGTACAACTTCTTCCTCAAGAATAGCTTGTTCAACGAGGACTTGCCCTGATAAATAGCTGCCAGTCTTGTCCACAAAGAGGCTATAGTTTTTTCTTCATGCACATTCAGAAGAACAGAGTATGCTAAATAGAGGCTTATTAGCCCTTTTGATTTTCTATCTGCCAGGTCCCAATCCTCTTGCTTCATGGCCTGAGGTTTCATTCAAGACACAACAAGCCACAAATCATGATCCACTAGAAGATCTTCCATTTTGAGTTTCCACAACTCAAAAATGCTGCCATTGAATTTCTCTATTTCAATCTTTCCTGACATGCTAGCCATCTCAATCTGTAATTAGAATTAACAAAATTCTACAAGACTCCCACTGAACAGAATTGACTCAAAAAACCCAACGTACCCACAAGGATAACACAACTGGCCAGACTCTAATACCACTTGTTAGGAAAGTCAAGGTGCAGAAACAACTCTCCTAACATCAAAACCTCAGGGAAGAATGCAAAGACTCTTTTAAATTTTACAATTATAGTCCAATTAAGATGCACTTGAAATAAGTAGCAAAAATAGAGAAATATACACACACATATGAACACCATATTTACGTGGGAAAACCCTTACAGGAGAAAAACCCAACACACCAAGAGAAGTCACTTTGTATTACAGTAACAAATAATTACATATAGAGTTCTGACTTATCTTTCTAATGCCAGATTACAACAGCTTTCACAATGATCAAACTTGTATAGGAACCTTCAAGTTACAATCTTTATAGAATAGAAATCACTCTGATACAATTTAGACTATTCACCCAATTGTTCCTCGAACCACCTGAACCTCTGCAAAATTATAGAATGTATTCATGTCATTCCTGTCTGTTGAGCTTCCTCACAGAACTGCCATAGTGGTCCAACTACTAGCAATTCTCATTCGGTTTCTCCTATTGGTCCAACACAAGCCACGTAGATGGTCATGACTCAGTCAAAATAATTCAAACTTTGTTGGCATATCGGTGAGACACTAACAGTGTCTCTCTGATGCCACAAAGTCTTCACTATCGATATCACCAAGAGTCATCCTTATTGTCAAGACATTTTACCAAGCTCACAAGTTTCATCGACTTTAGTTTTCCTTTCAGCAAGACTATCGCTCTTCGGTAAGACCACATATTGATATCCTAAGCCACACCGAAGAGTCATTCTATTGGCAGTACATACCGCTCTCTCCAAGACCTCATACTGAGGCTTCAAGTTAATTCGAGTGCATCCACCAGTTGACAAGACTCATTGCTTTTTCTAGGACTTCATATCAAGGTCCTAAGTCATACCGAAACATTAGCATTTCCATTGGCACCCATCTATTGCTCAGACATTCAACTATCACTAAGAGGTTTCATTGAGATCTCTTATATTACTCCGAAGCCATACTACTATCGACAAGACCCCATGAGTAGGTGAGACATCATAACAACAGACAAAGCTTCCATCGAATGGTCTACATCTTTTTCCAAGAGGTCATAGTGAACATCCCATGTCACCCCAAGTGTCACATACTATCAGTGAGACTCTCCATCAGTTTCCAAGACTTCATACTGAAGTCTTAGAGTCATCGCAAAGGAACCAAGCGTATACTCGTCGGCAAGACTTTACAATGTCGCTGGGACTTCTTCCCAAGTGTTCAAGTCACCCCAAAGCCCTCGGTCACTATGAGTCTCCCCAATGCCCAATATGAATGGCCTGTCAGCTAGAGATCTTCACATGGTAAGAGGTCACACCGAACACAACATGTCACACCAAAGACTCCAATGTGTTACCATTCAGCAAGACTTCTGCAAGGTCACAGTGACTTGTACAAAACCACGAGATACAAAGTTGCTATTCGGCCAGACCCAAAGCATGTCACACCAACTTGGCTCCAATAGAGGTTACAGCCTATGATGATTTAGGAATATATTTCTAACAAATATGAATAGACAAAACCAACCAATGTTTCCTTTCTCCATTTCCCATTAGAATGAAGTTTAAAATATCAAGAACATTCTTGCCTCAACACTCCCCAAGTTTCATGGACTTGTAATATAATATCCTGGTACTTTTTTATTTAAGTTTAACATACTCTACATGAGTTATGATTACACTACTGATGCCCATAGGCTTAAACTATTTCCTACCACTTTGAAGGAGGTTGCATTAAGATGGTTCATGAGCCTAGGTAGAGATACTGTGGAAACTTGGGAAGACATGAAGACAAAATTCCTTGAGAAATACAAGGAATATTGTAGGGGTAGTGACATGAGAGGAGATGACATTTTTAGGATGTAGTAAAAGGAAGATGAGAGCTTGGAAGACTACATTGCAATATTTTTTGTTTTCCTACAAAATCCTCCACACCATACACTTAATGAAGAATCAAAAAAGTTTCTTTTCCTAAGAGGAATCAATGATAAATGCACTAATTCCTTAGACCTCGTGGGAGGAGGAGATATCTCCCAATTTCCTTAGGAAGATATCAAGAAAACATGCTAGAACTACTCTAGGGCAGCTTCAAAGAAAGGGAGAGATTACCAATCTTCCATAGGTAATTCAACTACCAGTGGAGTTTCAAGAATGGAGATTACTCATTTGTTGGAAAAAATCAAGAAAAACATTATAAATAATCTATAGCTACTCATCTAGATACATTTTAGGCCAAGAAGAAGAAAGAGGAGGAAGATGTAGTGTTAATAGAGTATTTCCTGAACAATAGACAAAAGGACTATAGATGCAAGATGGTAGCTAACCTTGAAAGCAAGAAGATTCCACTTGAGTTCAAGCCAATCCAGATTGAGGAAGACCAAGTCTAAAATGTTGCATAAAGGAAGCCTTGGGCTCCAAGACAAGGTATGCCACTGGATCCACTATCCTATTCTGAGCCATATTTTAACTCATATTCATCTAGTAACATATTGTAGCCCCCATATCCATCCAGTTATGGAGGATATCCACCATAGCTTTGGAGTAACCATCCAAATGCTTGGCCCAGTCATCAGAGTTATCCAACCCAATGGCAACAATCTCAAGGGAATTGACAAAAATTTCAAGGGCATTGGGAACCACCTCTAGGAAATTGGCAGCAAACAAATCAATGGAGAGGATGACAAGAATGGTCTACCTAGATAAATAGTTACATGTAGCCACCTTCTCAGCCCCAACAGCCTATTATAATGCCTCCACCTACTAATCCAAGCGCAAATTCACCTAAACTACTTAAGTACCAGCTCATCCTACACCCAATCCAAATAAAAAACCACAACAACAACCTATATACTTTGTTCATTCAAATCAATTCCCTATATCTGATATGAGTGTAAGTGATATCTACTTGCATTCATGAACTACTCTACCAACCCTTTCCAAACCCATTATCACTGAAATGCTAGTGGAAGAGGAGGAGGAGCCTCTAAATGATTCCATTCAGCCAAGTGTACCTAAAAATATTGAACCAGTCCAAGTCAAGTAGATAGAACAAGAACCACCATTTCCTTAGAGATTGGAAGTTTCCAAGAAGAAGGAAGAAAAGGAGGATACTAGCTTTGATATCTTGGATTAGTTGAAGCATAAATGTGTCCAGATACCTCCATTTCAATCCATAAAGGATGTTCCAATCTATGACAAGGAAATCAAGGAAGCATGCCTTAAGAAGCCAGGAAGGAGAAAGAAAGACCCAACTAGAGTTCATGTGGTGGGCCAACTAGCTAACATCATGCTCAAAAAAGTGACTATCCCCAAGTATAATGAGCCAAGCAGTCCTATGGTAGCAGTTGTCATAAATGGGATCCAAGTAAAGAATGCTTTGATACTCACCCTAGGAATGATTTCCATAGAGGGTATCAATGAAGAACATGCCATAGCATCAAAAATTAAGGAAAGAATACAATTCTTGAGGGCAGACAGAGTTGAGTCATGACCGGCAGTAGCCAATCCATAGAGGCGAATGTTGTCTAGGTCTGTTTTGATTGTGACTACTTGATTGTTTGCGAAAAATTTCAAAGAATAGTATAAAGTGGAGGTTATTGCACCCATGGCATGGATCCAAGGTCTCCCTAAGAGGATATTATAAGGTAAAGGTCACATAAACCATCTTGGGTAAGGTAATGAGGCCTAGCTGAAAAGTTAGTATTGTTGTACCTAGACCTTGGCGGCCAACATTATGAAATCCATGAATGTACAAAGAAGAAGATGCCAAGGAAGATGAATCAAATTTTATTTTAGGTAGTAGGTCCACACCAAAAACATTGAGTGTTGATCTAGGAGTACACCTAATACTGATGTTATTAATGTTATCTACATGATCATTAAAGGTTTTTCTTGCTTTTGTACATCCAGAGGTGAGAGTTCATGTGGGTGGAATGTAATATTCAGTGAATCTACACAAATGTGGGCCAACAATGCATTAACATCTGTAGGCATAGTAGAGGTAGGCAAGAGAATCTTTTGTAGGGCCTCCTAAAGCATCTCTTGATAAATTGGCATAGTTTGAAGAAAGTCCCAAAGTGAGATCTTAGATGATGTAACACAAAGTTGCTCGACAAGATCATAATCGCCTGGTGCTTTGATTGCAGGTTTAGGTGCTACAAGAATGTTTAGCTAGGGAGGTGGTAAAGAAGTAGGTTGTGAGGAAGGAATAGAAGGTTATTGATCTATGTTTTTTTTGTTACTCCTTGTGGGATATGTGTGTCCAATGGTGTTATAAGATGTAGAATCTATATCTCTCACAAACTTCAACGAATCACTATGACATAAAATTCCACAAACAATAGGGTTAGATGCGGTTACATAGATACAATTTTTTTTAGGGCTTGGAGGAGCCACTAGAACCACCACCACATTTATCAATTCCTCAGCCTCTTGAGAAGAGGCTTGTTTGTGATATTTATAGATAGGGGGAAATGCTTCTAAGAAGTCATCTAGAGAATCCTATTTCATATTGAAATCTTCCTTAGAAAAGTCACCATGATGAATGTGCAACATCATAAATAAACTTTCGACATTCACGCCAAGTTCACCAAGATGTCATATAAGATGGATTCACTGTACACGGGTCTCTCTTTCCTCTGGAGATCACCAGGGAACAAACTTCCCTTATACACCTTAGGATAGTAAAATGATATGAAACCAAGAACACAATAATGTCTTAGAGGAAATAGTCAGAGGTCCTGAGAGATCTAGATTAGAAGTATTTTTTCCCAGAAGAGAGAGCTCGAGTAGCTAATGGACTTCAACGCACATCTATGACACCAATGTGACATGCTATTGATTGAAAGTCATGTTAGTATCGCAAGCAACAAAGAACTCAGGAACTCAACGGAAAAAAAGTAATACTATTCATAGACTTAGGAGTGATATATACATAACTGTTAACTAACTACAAAGCAAAATAATGAAGGAAATATCATGATACTTCAAGAAAGCTTACCCTCTTCTCAGACACTCAAATCTTCACTCCAAGCTCCTTTTTGTGACCTTCACACAAGGGACCAAGGAGAAAGTTCTTGGGTGGTTGTATAGGGGGATACCTCAACCAGACTCCACTTTGGTGTTTCAACCTACATGAATAGCCAATTTGGAAAGGATTGCAGAAAGAGTAAATAAGTGTGTGGTCATAGCAATACCTGCTCAAGGAATAGAACCCACACCACAATAAGCAAGTGGTGAAAGCAATACCCACTTGAGGAATATAACTCGCAACACTAAAGAGTAGACAAATTATTGTACAAAGAAAGTAAGAAAGGGAGAGATAGCATTACCCATGGGCCAAGGCCCTCTCCGGAGTACACTTATGCACCACTGAGTTCTTTCTTGAGAACTATTGCTATTGCTAGAGGGACCTTAGTCTAGCATGGCTTCACCTGCGATAGCATTGCTATCAGAGAAGAAGTCTCAAAGTGATAGTAAGAAATTGAATGAGAGCTATTGTGTAGTCTTCCAATATTACAATACAAATGAGAGGAAAAAGGAGATTTTAATGCTTGCAAAGGTGGCAAAGAGCCGTTACTTTTGGAATGTAACTATCAAAAAAAATGTCACAAGGGTTAAGCTTCTAGATTCCACATTTTGATCTTGAGAAACAGCTAGGATGCTAGTGCATTGCGTGGATGTCTACACATCACACATTCATCCAAAGCCTGTATTCTTAGGGAATGCATAACCAAGCTTTTGTTGCTCAGCCACTTGTCCTCTTGAAGTAAGAATAATATATTTTTTACTTGATGAGTTTTTTTCCATTAATGTTTTAGAGTGTCATAAATTCTAGGCAAAAAATGTGGAAATATGGAATTGCCCCTAGGTGCAATTATGTGATATTACATTTTTTCGTCACTTTAGTGGGGTCAATTTTGAGAAAATTAGCCTCACTAAAGTAGAAAAGAAAATTTTCACCCAAAATTTTCAATTTTACAAATTTGCATGCTAACAAAAAGCCCATAGTAGCTATCACAGTCAAGCTAATAGGAACTAAAGATGCCCCCAACATCTGAGCTCAACACACAACATTTGAATGGTTGTGAAATTGTTGAATGTTTCATCTTACAAAACTCAATGTTTAGGTTAGCTTCAAAAAATTAGAAGAAAGATAGCATAGAGAGAGGAATGATCAAGAAAAAGAAAAAGGTCATTGATTCGAAGGAAAATATGATGAAGAGATGACCTTATGCCACTTCTTGAGTTTTCTCCTAGCTCAGCGGGGGAAATTTAGGAGAAACCAATAAGCAATGAGTCTTAGGGAAAATGGGTGCTAGGGGGCCTTTATATACCTAGCTGGGCCCCTAAAAGGGTCATTTTCACTATTCACCATGAGAAAATAGTTAACTTTTGTGAGAGAAAAGTTAGAAAAATGCCTAGCAATATAACTCATAAAGAGAGAGTATGAGGATTTGGGGTTGGAGCAATTGGATCGAGACATCGCCGAGGTCCATGAGGTGGACCAAGTAAGTCGTAAACTCTCTTTTCTAGTGATTTTTGATGCATGTTTTAGATTTTTTCCATCAGTGAGGTGCATAGGCATCTTTTTTGCGTGCCAAATCCCAAAACCATGTTGTCATCTTATATTAGTGCTTTAACCTCCTTTATGCACTACCATCCTAGAGACATGTCAATGTCTCTTTGGTGACCATGGTAGTCAGGAGACGCATGTATGGTGCGCGGACATTCGCACGTCGCGACAAGTCTTAGTTATATTTCCCAATTTTTGATGTGAGTTGTTAATGTTGTAATTCAAGTTTTTCTTGCTTTTTGGTAGGAGTACCTTGCGATTCGAGAGGGAGAGCATTCTAGTTGGTCTGTGAGCATAGAGAGCACTTATCTGCAGGTGAGGTTACACTTTTAGAGTACGTTGGTCTCTGACACATTTTCACTATTCAATAGATGAGATATCATGAGCGGATTCTTATAGCCCTTATGGAGTGATGGGACACCACTACAACATCTTTCTAGTTACTAGTTGGGAAGATGACTATCACTCTCAAGGATTTCTATCAAATCCTCAAACTACCTATCCGTAGATAATGGGTGGCCCTAGATGACACATGATCTACATGGGAGAGAGTAGAGGGCATCCACTACTTCATGGGGAGGACAAATGGTGGTGACAACATTGGCCACATTTACACACACCAGTATGACTAGGCAAGGACCATAGCACCATTGATCAGTCAAGTTATGGTCATGACCATTGTGTTTCAGATCAGGATTGATGAGTGAGGCTCACACCTACACAGGGGCGTCATCCACATTATTAGGGAGATGGTAGAGCATAGGAATATATTTTCCTAGGGGTGTAGCATGCTTGCACACCTCTGCCAAGAGTTGGGCCAGTACGTGCATTATGAGTACCATAGCTTAACAGCCTGCACACTCTTGTAAGTGTGGGCCTTCACTAACATCATGTGCACTCGGTCGGTCAGTTTTCCATAGTTATGACCATACGGGGTCCCCATGACCCACTGATATGATATGATGAGCCAATGGAGGTTTAGAGATCTATAGTTTTAGTGGATACAATTTGATACCCTCATAACAGATAGGGTCTGATGGAGGCCTTATCAATTTTTTAGGTGGGTGGACAATAACAAGTATTTGAGGAACTTGCAAAGAGACCATTTTTTGATAGGGAATAGGGATTATGTTATTGTACCCTACTACTAGATTTAGGTCATGCAACAACATGTCCAACCTCAGATCATACCATTGGATGTTCCTACCTAAACTAGGGCCCATAGGAGCACGACAAGGGTTGGGGACTGCCCTCACCTGAGTATTATAGACATAGTCCCCTTTGATGATGATGAGCTTGATCATGATATACCAACCTTAATGGTGGGAGATAATGTAGTAATAGCCATAGATTTCATGTTGTGGTGGGAGAGGCATTGGTTAGCTCTTGTGTTTGGCGAGGGTGCTTCGGGAGGGGACCATGGTCCACAGGGGGACTTTGTCACCCTGCCACCGTAGGATAGCAAGAGAGGCTAGCAACAAGCTAGGGAGGAGGAGGAGGAGGCACCTAAGGAGGAGGAGGAAACACTAGCAAGGCCAAGGAAACAGAGGAGATTAGATCCCCCATTAATGACCCTTGTCTCTTTAAGACCACTATTTTCCACTACACCTACATAACCCATAGTACCAGGAGTGGCCATCGAGATTGATAGCATAGGCTTGAGCACTAAGCCTCACCTTGACCTGACATGGTAGCTAGGGGATCTAGGTATACATGGTTTATTGTTCTATGCTTTGTACTTTCAATGTGATGATATATGTATCTTGTATATATATATATTCCATGTGATACTGATATCCTTTCCTTTTTGTGGTTGCAGAGGATGCACAAGGATGGACTGGGCTTATAGCTCAATCCATATTAGAGGTGGCCCCCACAATACAGATTCAAGGATTAGTCTTTGAGGCCTATTGACTTGTGTTCATGGGCATCATGCCCCCAGCTTCAAGCTAGTCACATGCCTACAAACTGCATATGAGGAGAGGGGTGTGAAGATCATCTAGCTAATAGTAGATCTGACAAGCGTATGGGGACAGTGCAACCCACTATTGGGGGAGCTACAGATAGTGCTTACTGAGTGAGACATGATAGTGAGGAGGGTTGATGCCATTGAGCAAGCATGTGACACCCTTCAAAGCCATCTCAATGACCTTGGTGGGCATCCATCAGCTATGAGTTTGATAGAGTTTAACTACTATCGAATGAGCTACAACAAGTGGAGCTTACAATATCTTCCTTGTAAGGGGAGATTAGAGGGATGTGGGAAGCTTTGTCTGCATCATGCTCGCATTGTTCATAGTCAATGACTACCATCCAGCCACTCCCATGGCTTCCAAAGCATCACTACAGCTAGAGGGGTTAGGGAGCTATGTTCCTTAGTGATTCGGGATCACCATCATTATTTTTTTGTGTACATCATTTTTGGTAGCGAGATACATACATGTTCAGACATACATGTAGATCTTTCTATATAGACATATATTCAATAGAAACTCATATTTGTAGTAGTGGCACAATACATGTATATGACATTGGATACATACATTACGTATATATTTACATATATGGATACATTGATTTTCGTTTCATTGCATTGTTTATCTAGATGTGTATGTTTTTTTATTTCTCATATGTTCATGCTATGGATGTTATGTTCTCATGTGGATGTATGCTTATATTAGATGCTAATACGATTTAATTAAACACAAATTGTTGTATGTTGATTAAATACAATGATATAATAATGAACACATACACACATGCACATGGTCACTCATAACACAAAAATATTCATAATGTGTTAATGAACAATGTCAACATATGTAGTACTATTACTCTTTTTGTAGATAGAGAGGACCACATAGGTGAAACATAGGACATTATGCATAGTAGTGATGAATATGCATTGCATTAATAGGCTCCTTCAAAGGAATTCCATCCATGGATGATAATCCATAGGATCCTGAGCCATATACAAAAATATCAATGTAAAGGCCTAACCAATTAGGGTTGAATTTTCCTCTCTGGTCAGGCGGGGCATTTACATTTCTCTGATTTTCACAAAGACCCAAATCTCCTATTTTAAAGGTTTGAGGGAGTACACTTTGATTGTATTATCTAGATAACCACTAATGATAAGCTTTAAGATGTTCGAGGGATCATAATCGAAACTCGTTGAGCATCTCTAACTGATGCAGGCAGTTGACTTGATAGGTCTCATTATCAATTACCCTTTTCAGGGAAACTTGTAGAGACATGATTTCCAATTCTAAGGGCATGATAGCTTCGGCACCATACACAAGGTTATAGGGTGTTGTCCCTATAATTGTACAGACACTTTTGTAGTAGGCCCATAAAGCATACATCAGTTGAATGTGCTGTCATTTTTATTAACTATTTTTTGGAGAATAAGCTCAAGAGTTTTATTTGATGCTTCTACTTGACCATTAGATTGAGGATAGTAGGGTGTGGAGAACCTATCTTGGATGTGAAATTTCTTTAGGAATTGCTTCACTTATTTTTAAATTGTGCACCATTTTTAAAAACAAGTGTAGCGGGAAATCCAAATTGAGAGATGATGGTGTTCATAAGAAAGCTATAAATAGCTTCATCAATCATGGATCAGAGTGGGATAGGCTTGAACAACTTTCTAAAGTAATCCGTAGTGGTAATGAAGAAGACATGTACTTTGGAAGAGGGAGGTGATATCTTTCCAATAATATCCAAACCCCATTTAGTGAACAACCAAGGGGAAGTTTGGTTTTGTAACTCTTGGGCGAGTGTGTGAATGAGTCAGCTATGTTGTTGGCATTGAGGGAACTTCTTAACATTGTCAAAGGAATCTTTTTCCATTGTTTTCCAATAGTATTCCATGTGTATCAATCTTTGTATTAGGGATCTACCACGAAAATGTCCACCTCGAAAGCTTGCATGAGCTTCCTTAAGGGAAAGGGGTATTTCCACTTTGGTAAGAAACCTAAGAAGTAGGCCATTATAGGCCTTCCTATAAAGGATTTCTGAGAGGATGACGTAGTGAACTGAAAGCTTCCTCACATGAGTGTGGTCATTATTTGTCACATCATCAGGGAAGTTCCCAATTTTTAAATAGTTATAGATATCAAAAAACCATTTCCCACAGTCTACATGGGAACACATGGGGAATTCAACCTCAAGTTCTTTAAGAACCATAGGGGTTCACAAGACCTAGACTAAAAATTTGTACTCTTTCATATCTTCTTTGGAAGGTAGCAAGGAAGTGGCACTAGCCATGGAATTTCCATGTATATTTTCTCTCCTAGGTACACTGTCTTTTGTGAAAGAAGAAAATTATTTGAGAAAAGAAAAGGAAAGGTCTCGGTACCAAGATAGCTTAATTTGCTTGGCCTAATAGTTTCCTATTATTTGATTCACTATAAGCTCAGAGTCACCTAGGATAGGAAGGTGTTAGATTTTTAGTGCTATCACGACACATAAACCAGCCATTAGGGTTTTGTACTCGACAATGTTATTGGTACAAGGAAAGTATAATCACCGCTCTAGAACTATTTTGACACCTTGACCCATCAAAATAAATTTTCCATTAGAACTCATGGTCGATCGTAAAAATGTTTTCATCATGAAATAAATCTTATCCAGTAAAGGAGTCAAATGAGGGAGTGTCCACCAATGGATCCGCAGCCTCTTGACCCTTTATCAATTTCTGAGTAACAAAATTTATGTCAAACTCAAAAAGCAATATAACCCATTTTTCTAATCTTCCTACTAGATCGATGCTAGAAAATAGATGCTTTAAAAGATCAATTTTTACTATGATGTATTTTTCAACATGGAGGAGGTAATGCCTCAACTTCTTTGTAGTGAAGACAAGAGAAAGGAATTGCCTTTCCATGGAGGAATAATGGGTTTCATAATCAACTAGGATGTGGCTAATGTAGTAGAGTACTCTTTCCTTTGTGGAGTCATCATATTGAGTTAAAAGACCTACTAAAGCATATGGAAATGTAGCTAGGTAGAGTAGGAAGGGTCTATCTTATATAGTTGACATCAATATAGGAAGGTTGGCTAAGTAGGCTTTGATTGACTCAAAGTCCTTTTGACATTCCTTATCCCATATGAAGTGAATAGATCCTTTTTTAACAGATGAGTGAAATGAAGGGTACATTAAACTAATTGAGATATGAATCTACGAATTTCCTAAATTTTCCCCTCTAAACTTTGCAACTTGATAATATTCCTTGGTGGAGGTATGCTAACGATAACATCGATATTTTTAGTGTCAACCTCGATCCAATGATGAGAGACTATGAACCCCAAAAGCTTGTCGGCATCAATGTGAAAGATGCAATTAAGGAGATTTATTCTCATTTTGTAGAGTCAAAGTATTTCGAAAATAAGGTGAATGTTCCTAGGATGATCTTGGTGTGTTACAATTTTTTCCAATATGTCATCAATGTAATGCTCTTGAATCTTCTGAATCAAGTCATGAAATATCAGGGTCATCGCCTATTGGTAAGTAACTCCTACATTCTTTAATCCAAAGGGCATGACCACATAACAAAAGGTACCCCATGGGATAGTAAAGGCTATCTTGTACTGATCATCTAGGTTAATATGGATCTGATTATAACTTGAGAATCCATCAATGAAAGAAAGAAATGCATGGCCTACATTCGAATCAACAATCATATCTATATTAGGTACAATGGAAAATCATCTTTAAGAGAAGCCTTATTAAGGTCTCAAAAATCAATGCATATGTAAATGAGACCACCAGGTTTACTAACGACAACTATGTTTGAAATACAAGGGGAATAATCGATGGGATGGATAAAGCTTGCCTTTAATATTTTCTCTATCTTAGTCTTAACCATTAATTCCACTCTAGGATTGATTTTTCAATTTTTTGCTTAACCAAATTGGCATCGGGATATAGGACGATATTGTGAACCACTAAAGATTCATCAATACTAGGCATATCCTCATATGTCCAAGTGAATATGTCGAGATGAGAATGCAGAATATTAGAGTGTTTGTTTCCTTCTTCCAAAGAAAGACACTTTCTAATTTTAATCACCTTTTCAGGGGATATGGGATCCATAAAGACCTTGATAGTATCCCCTTTTAAAATGGAATTTCGTTCTTCATGCTAAGGTGTTGCAATTTCATTGTTGGTATTAGACAAAGGATCCTCCTCATCAATATTCATGACAAATTCCCCAAAATATTCTTGGCTATGCAAGCCATACAGGAAATTTCTTTTGTGATGATAAGAGGCTAGCGAGGAGTATAAGCCCAGAAATTCCTCTAATGCTTCATCAAAAGAGGAGATATGTAGAGGAATATTATGGGCTTTCTCCTTTTCCTCTATTAAGTCAGGATGGACGAGGTTCAATGGTTTGATCAAAATCATATTAACACTCCACCAAGGCTTTAGCTTAGATTGTTCAATGGAGCAAACTAATCCCAAGTTACGTCACCATGGTTTAAGATTTCAATGGGGACTTGCATTCCCTACTTGATACATCCCAAACCTTTCTGCCCATAACCATATCGATAAGTGAGCTCATATCTGAATCCATAGTGAGTTTGTAAAATGTCAATGGGAGGCAGATCCACATAGAGTGCTTCGTTCCACCAACGAACATCAAATGCCTCTATAGGGGTACTTTTGCCTCTTTTTTCGGATTCACAAATGTTTATTTATGTTATACGAAGTAGATCATTCTCCTCAATGCAGGAAGAAGTGGTTTCCTAAATAGGATTGCTCTTCTTCTCCTCCATAGGAGTATTATTCACCTTTGTACTAGGAGCATGTGGAAGGTCTATGTAAGAGGGGTCTACCTTGTACTCCATAATAAATAATTTAGAAAAGTTCAAATAACCCCAATCATCTCCAAGGAAAGCATTTATTTGAGAAGATGATATGGGAGAACCAGGATCCTCTAATTTAGATAGTTCTTTAGTTTTGACAAGGGTGCTCACCCTGGGAACAATTTCAATAGAGGGTATCGATGAAGAACACAAAAGAGCATCAACAATTAAGGAAGGAATACAATTCTTGAGGGTAGACACAGTTGAGGCATGACCAGTAGTACCCAGTTCACATAGGTGAACGTCCCCTCGATCTGCTTTGATTGTGACTACCCTATTTTTTGTGACAAATTTCAAAGAATAGTGTAAAGTGGAGATTATTGCACCCATGACATGGATCCAAGGTCTCCCTAAGAAGATATTATAAGGTAAAGGCCAAGGAATCACATAAACCAACATGGGTAAGGTAATTGGGCCTAGCTGCAAAGATAGTATTGTTGTACCTAGAGCTTGGTATCCAACGTTATCAAACCATGAATGTACAAAGAGGAAGCAAATAAGGAAGATGGATCAAATTTTATTCTAGATAGTAGGTCCATACCAAAAACATTGAATGTCGATCTGGTATTCCTAATACAGATGTTATTAATGTTGACTATGATAATCAAATGTTCTTCTTGCTTATGCACATCTAGAGGCGGGAGTTCTTGCGGGTGGAACATAATATTTAGTGAATTCACATGAATATAGGCTAGCAATGCATTAACATCTATAGTACTAGTGGAGGCAGGCAAGAGAATCTTTTTCAATTCCTCCTAAACCATCTAGTGATAAACTAGGGCAGTTTGAAGCAAGTCCTAAAGTGAGATCTGAGCTAGAGTAACATGAAGTTGCTCAACAAGATCATAATCATCTGGTGCTTTGATCATAGGTTTAGGTGTTGTAGGAGGGTGGTAAAGAAGTAGGTTGTGAGGTAGGAATAGAAGTTTGTTGATATAATTTTTGTCTATTACTCCTTGTGGGATATGTCCAATTGCATTATAAGATGTAGAATTCATAGCTCTCACAAACTTTGAATACAAGTTTGGTGAATCAAGTTACAACATGAAATTCCATAGACAATAGGGTCGGCTGGGGTTATGTAGATGACAGGTTTCTTAGGGCTTAGAGGAGCCACTAAGACCACCACCACATTTTCCGATTCCTTAGCCTCTAGAGAAGAGGCTTGTTTAGGAGAATTATGGATAAGGGAAATGCTTCTAAGAAGTCATCTAGAGCATCCTGTAGTATATCAAAATATTCCTTAGAAAAGTCACCATGATGAAGGTTCAACATCATAAATAAACTTCTGGCATTCACATCAAGTTCACCAAAATGTGATATAAGAGGGATTTGCTATACATGGGTCTCTCTTTCCTTAGGGGATCAACAGGGAGTGAATCTGTAGCTCTCACGAACTTTGAATACAAGTTAAGTGAATCAATACAACATAAAACTCCATCGATGACATGGTTGGCTAGGGTTACGTAGATGATAGGTTTCTTAGAGCTCAGAGGAGCCACTGAGACCACCACCACATTTATTGATTCCTTAGCCTCTAGAAAAGAGGCTTGTTTGGGAGATTTACGGATAGGGGGAAATGCTTCTAAGAAGTCATATAGAGCTTCCTCTAGTATATCAAAATCTTCCTAAGAAAAGACACGATGATGGATGTGCAATATCGTAAATAAACTTTTGATATTCACATTAGGTTCACCAAAATGTGATATAAGGGGGATTCGCTACACATGGGTCTCTCTTTTCTTAGGAGATCACTAGGGAACAAAATGCCCTTATACACCTGAGGATAACAAAATGATATGGAGCCAAGAATAGAATTATGTCTCAAAGGAAACAACTAGAGATCTTGAGAGAGTTGGATCAGAAGTATTTTGTCCCAAAAGAGAGAGCTCTCGACCAAAGGACTTTAGCATAGATCTAGGACACCAGTGCGACATGTTGTCATCTAAATGTTGTGTTGGCGTCTCGAGAAACACAAAAATTGGGAACTCAAAAGACATAAATTAATTATATTCACAAACTCAAGAGTAATATACACAAAACTGCTAACTTACTAGAAAGCCAAATAATGAAGGAAATATCATGATACTTGGAGAAAGCTTTCCCTCTTCTTAGACACTCAAATCTTCACTCCAAGCTCCTTTTTGTGACCTGTACACAAGGGACTAAGGAGAAAGTTGTTGGGTGGTTGTATAGGGGCCTGCCTTAGTCAAACCCCACTTTGGTGTTCCCACCTCCATGGATAGCCAAGTTGGAAAGGATTGCAAAAGGATTAAATAAGTGTGTGGTAAGAGCAATATCCACATAAGGAGTAAAACCTGCACCATGATAAGCGTGTGGTGAAATAAATACCCACTAGAGGGGTAGAACCCGCACCACTAAAGATTAGAAAAATGCTTGTACAAGGAAAGTGAGAAAGGGAGAGAGAGCATTACCCAATGGCCAAGGTCCTCTTCGGAGCACACAAACACACCGCTAAGTGCTTGCTTGAGAATTGTTGCTACTGCTAGAGGGACCTTAGTCTGGTATGGCTTTTCCTATGAGAGCACTGCTATCAAAGAAGAACTCTCAAAGTGATAGAAAGAACTTGAATGAGATATATTGTGTAGTATTCAAATCTTCCAACCTCCAAATGAGAGGAAAAAAAAGGTTATTATGCTTGCAAATGGGGCAAAGAGCCATTAATTTTGGAATGCAACCACTAGGAGATGTGTCACAGAGTTTAACCTTCCATATTCCATGTTTCAAGCTTAGGAAATGGCCAGGATGCTAGGGCATTGTGTAAAAATATATGAATTATGAATTCTTCTAGAGCTTGTATTCTTGGGGAATGCATCACCAGACTTCTATTGCTCAACCACTTGTCCTCCTGAAGTCAAAATCATGAAATTTTGACTCAAGATTTTTTTCCATTAATTTTTTGGAGTGTCATAAATGCTAGGCAAAGAATGTGGAAATATGGAATTGCCCCTAGTTGTAATTTTTGCGATATTACACAGCCAATTACTTGGTCATAGGTAGAGTTCCTTCTCACTTCTCTCCAAAAGAGAAAAGGGAACTCATTGAAAAATCCTTTCCTTTCTCTTGGATTGTTGGATGTTTGTTTTATACTAGACCAGACCATGTCATGAGGAGATGTGTGAGAGAAGATGAGACATGTGACATTTTGCATGCATGTAACAATGAACCATGTGGACACTTTGTAGGAAAGAGGACAACAATGAAGGTTTTGAACATAGGGTATTATTGGCCAACACTCCACAAGAATGCAGGAAGGCATACCAGAAAATGTGATGGATGTCAAAGAATGGGTAGACCAACCAGATTTGATGAGATGCCACTATGCCCTCTATGCCCTCAAGTAGTAAACACTCCCTTTGACAAGTGAGGATTGGATTTTATGGGACCCATGGGTATGTGCAGGATCATCATGGAAAAGGCAGGCCCTTAAGTGGCAAGAAATTTAGAAAAATCAGCGTTAGGAAACTTGACATAAAATTTTGAATAAGTTATCTATATTATTTCAAAAATATGTAAGAATAGAATCTGTAGAAAATTGAATGTAGTTCTAAACTACTAGGTTTATTTAAAAATAAATAAAATCTATTTAGTGAAAATTTGAAACCTCAATGCAGTAGTACTTAAATATATAAGTAGAGGACTCATGTTCAGATGTGATGCATATTTTTTTATAATTTTTTTCCAAGTAAATAATTAATTATGAATTTTTATTACAACTTAAAAAATATAAAAACTCATATTCCACCACCTTAACTTGGTCAAAAGTTCATGAAATTCATTTTTCTTTTTAATCCTATAGTATGTGAAGCATAGAATGTGACACATATTTCAGATTCAAAAAATGTGATACTGTTGACATTTATAAACGTTTTTCTATCAGCCTATCGATCAGGACTTTAGTCATAATTCTAATAGAAAATGAATAATAATAATTTTTTTAATTCAAATTAAAGCATAATTTATATTGGTGGAAAGATGAGAATCTCCTCTAAAAACCCTTTTTGTTTCATCAATTTTGGGTAGAAAAAAGGTCTTCAGCCACATACCCTACAAATACCCATAATATTGCCACTTTTTTGCCTATCATGATCCTACACATGTCCCCATTGACCCTCCATCAAATGGAAAGTATTATATATTAGTATGCACTGATTATGTTACAAAATGGGTAGAAGTTAATGCCACGAAGCATGCAAGAGATAACAAGGTTGCAAAATTTCTTTATGAGGAGATTTTGACAAGATATCGAGTCCCAAGAGAAATAGTGACTGATCAAGGGGCTCAATTCACATCAACCCTTGTTGCAACACTAGTTAATGAGTACATCATAAGACACAAGAATTCTACTCCTTATCACCCATAGGCTAATGACCAAGTTGAGGTGACCAACAGAGAAATTGAAACCATTCTGACTAAAAGAATAGCTATTCATAGAAAGGATTAGACAAAAAAATTACTAGAAGCTGTTTGGGCCTATAGGACAACCTAGAAAACAACTACAAGCTTCACCCATTTGATTTTCTCTATGAAAAGACAACTATGACGCCTGTTGAATTTGAATATAATACTTTGCGTACTATAGTAGATTTGGGGATGGATATTTTTGAGGAACAAAGAGAGAGAATCGTGTAGCTAAATGCTTTGGATGAAATAAGAAGAGCAACCCTGCAACATACATAAGTAGTGTAGAATTAGAGAATCAAGTGGCATGAAAAATTTATCAACGACAAGAAATTACAACTAGGAGATTGGGCCTTGCTTTATAACTCAGTATACCAAGACAATGTAGGAAATTGCAGACAAGGTGGTTACGACCATATGAAGTTGCTGAGGTCTTTCCCAATGGAGCTATTCAACTTACTACCATTGACCTTGTAAGGTTCAAGTTACTTGTCAATGGTCATTGCCTCAGATTATATCACAAGCCAGCTTCCAAAGAAGATTTCATGCAACAATTCACCCAATATGCAACACCTGAGCTTCCTACAACTGAAGGAAGTGGACCTAGTTTCCCTCCTTCTGGCTAATTAAGGTATGCAATTCTCATCATAAAGAATTTCACTTATGTGGAAGTTCATTTCTTCACCCATCCACCCATTCACCCATCTATAACCACCTTTCTCTCTCTTTCATCACTTCATTTTGCCTCACCTTATTCCACTTCATCTTCATTAATTTCTTAATTTATTCCCTAAAAGGTTAGTAATACTTTCTCCACAATGTTTGTAACAAATCTTCCACACATTCAGGTATGTGCATGTTAATTGCTATCTTTAATCATCTTTTAAGTTTGTTCATTTAATCATTGTACGTTAGTATAGACGCTCATATAAAATGCCATTATTACCTGTCAAATCACCACTCACATCTCGCATGTGTGGACACCTGACGAAATTTAGGTTGGGAGGAGGGGAAAGAAAAAGATGTAAATATATCCCCCATGTGTCAACTTATACTAGGCTATGTCAAAAAATTTAAAATGAGCTGATTTGAAATCTAAGTGAGAGGATGAATTGCATGTGTGAAGTGACACTAATTACAGCCACCATTTCTTCCCATCATAATTCTCCTTTATCACTCTTTTTCTTTCCATTATTGACAATGTTGTAATCTTTAGTCGCAATAAAAAAGGTGGAACAAAGAAATGGAAATTTAGTTGATATTGGCACTAGAAATTTAGCAAGTACTGCAAGAAAGTGTACTAGATTTTTAGATGGGAATTGTACAAAAAAAGTTATAGAGAATATTTTTGATTACAGACAATGGGAGGTGGGTTAATTTGAAATGAGTCCATGTTGCATGATGTTTTATTGTAGGATGCACAATGCTTGGCCAAATTTAGAAACTATTGATGATTAGATTACTTCCTGAAGCTGGATGGCTTTGATGAAAGCATTACCCTTGAATTTTCCTAGACATTTTCTAAAGGAAAAGCCACAGTAAAAGGGTTGGAAGTTGTGGAAATAGAGGAAAGAATTCTAGAGGTCATAGGGTTACCTGCTAATGGTGAAAATTACCCTACTTCTAGAGATGCCAGATTAGCTAGTGCTGAGTTTACGGAGTTGAACGAACCCCCATTGAGCATAGATAAATAGGGTGAAAAGACAATGTCTCTACACGAGCCATGGAAGCAGATAGCCATTTATGTTATCAAACAAATCACCTATGAGGGTCGTCAGTAAAATATTCATTTCATGCACTTCAAGCTTTTGAATCACATGAGACATAGAAGGACGATGGACGTGTCTACCATGTTGTACAATATTTTCTCAATCATGGCACTTGAGACCAAGAAAGGTAGGGATAATTCTATTTACCACAATTTTCTAATTAAATTGCTCGTTAAAAAGTATTTGCATGATGTATCTGGAATGTCTTGGGAGGAATTTATAAATGTTGATCAAATTAGACCTAAGAACTTGCAACCTAGGGCTTTACCTCAACCCTGTATGTCTAATAGGAGATTTAGCATGGTTGAAACCACTCTTGTTGCTTCAAGATTTAGTGCTAGCTATAGTGTGCATCCTCTTGAAGTAGAAGAAACCATAGAAATTAGTTCTGGAATAGAGCACTTAGAAAAAGAAAGCTCTTCCTGGGATTCTAATGATGACATTCCACTTGAAACCCTAATGAAAACTAAGGCACATCAAAGAGAAATAGAAATGAGAAAAGGGAAGGCTAAAAAACAACCTGTAGAAAGAAAAGTGCCAAGGTCTAAGAAGAGGAGGTTGACATTGTTCATTCTGCCACCAAAGAAAAATGTGAGAGACCTCTTAGGAAATCAAGACTAGTTGGGCCTGCATTTGGTACACCTCTAGAAGAAAGCCCTAAGCCTAGTGAGACATCACATGAGGACCATGAAGCTCCCATGAGGTAGGAGAATGTTGAAGAAGAAGACATATTTAGGAGAGCAACAAATATAACACTGGTCGATCTTGCTAACATTGCAAAAAGGTAGGAGGAAAATTAGGATTTCCTATAGCATGAGCAAGAAGTTCTGTAGCAAAAAGTCCTACAAAAATAGCCAAAACCATAGTAGGAATTCCTACAACCACAAAAAAACAAGAACAAGAGTCCCTGCAACAAAAAGTGGAAGAAGAAACAATACCCCTATAGCCATAGATAACTGGACAACCTAAGTCCATGTAGATAATGCTATATGATTAGCCACCATCAACAAAAATACTGGTAGGAATTCATAATCCTCTTGATTTTACAATACATGCAACAAGTTTGAATTTATGGCAGGAAATATAAAGAAGGAAGAATGGAAAAAGGAAAAACAAAAATTGATGAAGTAAATTCAAAAGAGGGATGAAGAGATTGAGGATAAGAATGCAAAAATTTCCACCATGAAGAAGAGGGTGGATGACATGGCAACTTTGGCACCATAGATTTTGGAATGTAGGACCCCTCCAAGGGTTTATGCTCTACTCCTAAAAGAGATATATCTCTCTTTTAAGCTATCAAGGATTGCCTCAGGTTTTAATCCTCGTATTGACACCCCTATTGAGTTTTTCAATGCTTATATGATTTCCTCAACTGAAATGAAAAATTTTTTGTGTGAATTTTATTTGCATAATTATGCTGTAACTTGAGACCATGATTGGAATCTACTATTGTATGTTTGGGATGTCAAATTGAGAGCATTATGTCTTGGGTACAAAATGAGATTAGTTGGGGACAACAACATGGGGCTTATAAACAATTGGAGTCTGACATCCCTCTTCTTGTTAGGGTTTAATCAAGCAACCCAAGGGATATTTATAGAGAATGGCATAGAATGCTTCTTAGACCAAGTTATGGAAATAGGATTATGCCTTTGATTGAGGTAGTTTATAGTGAGTATGAGGTAAAGAAAACAACAAAGGAGGAAACCATGAGAATATGTTTATTGCAAAGATGGAATAGTCTAACTGATGAGATGAAATAGGTTGAGCCTCATTCCATCCACAATTATGCTAGAGCACTAAAAAAATTGATAGATATATTCAGATTGGGAGAAGATAGGAGCAATCTTGGCTTCCCCTGATTTTCCAGCCACCCATACTCATGTGGCCCATTTCAAACTTCATATTCTACTAGTATGACATTGCTACCAAAAAATAGAGATGAACTATATTTGACAAATTGGGAGGATTCTATTAGGATCCTGATTCACACATTGTAGCCAGTGATGTTGGACAACTATTAGTTGCAAATTTTAGAGCCTTGACCAAGTAGAAGAATAACCCTTCCCCTGCTGGAGGACTAGCAAAACATTAGGTTGGGGGGAGTGATGAGCCTAGTTTTTGGTCCAATTTTAGGTAGAATCTATAGTTTATTTTCTCATGTTTGTCATGGAATTTGATGCTAAATGTTGATATTTTAATAATTTTCCCTCAAACCATAGACATTGGACTTAAATCCTATCTTTGCAAGCTTTAATGACATTTGGCATACTATGTGGGTTATCTATAATGATTTTGCATGTGGTTAATGAATGTTCCTTAAGGTGGTTATAGATGTGTAGTTATTATGCGTACTAACATTGTCATACAAATTTAATATGCTATGTTAAGGAAGCTGGGCACACACCATAGCATCCAGGAAAGGAATCACTCCAAGTCAAAGGAGGTTGACAATAGAAGATTCTTTATGTAACTGAATGTAACCGCCTTGTAGTGGGATTTGACGGTTGAGCATGCATGGGTGTTACTATTATCTTGGATCTGTGTTTGGACTTGCATGTCTGACTAGATTCTATGTGTTAGACTTGCCTATGGCTGCCAACATCTATGGACCAAATGGAAAGCACAAGAAAAGAGAAAGATGAGTATGATAAGAAAAGACTGTATTCAATGTCAATGATATGAGATGATTCTTATTTATTACAATGAGAGAGACCCCTTGGTTACATAGCCAAGGTGAGGACATAGAAGGGCATAAGATTATGAAATGTGTCATAATCTTATGACATGAGACAAATAGGAAAACTTATCACTCCACTTAAGGTGGAGAGATAATCACATGATGTGTCCACAAAAGGTGGAAATGATGAGGTAATGACATGTCAAGCCCATCAAAATTGGAAATTCTCCAACAACCTCCAATGTGGTCCCTAAGTAAACTTAACTAAGGTTTAATCATGACCTAGGACAAGGTACAACACATTTAATCTCTCACAAGCGAGGAAAGGGAGAAAACCTCATGGGAAAAATGCCCCCTCAAAAGAGAGATGAAATACAAAAAAGAAATGCTCTGAATGAAGAATGAGAAGGTAAAAACCCCATGTGAGGAAAAAGACCCCCCCATAAGAGAGAAGTAGAAAAGAGACAAGGTAGCCCCCCCTCAATGTTGAGTTTCCTATAATGATGGTAGAAGCTCGATATTGAATGCTGAAGATGATCCAATCTCACTGAACAACATTCCTCCCCTTAGGAAGAAACAAAACCATGGATGTATGTAGGATATCATGAATGATGATGTATGATGGTGTCTTTGAAGCATGCTCAAATGTCTCCATGTTGATGCAAAAATATGACATACTCCAAATAGGTGTTCTAGGCCACACTGTTGAAGAGGACAATCCAACATCTAGTAGAGATGAATGTAGAACATGATCCAAGGACAAAGATATCCCATCTAAAGACAAAGAAAACTCCTCCAAATGTTGTCCAAAAGTATCCACACTCATTCAAAACTATGAAGAATGATCATGTAGAGAATGAACAAGAGGGTCAAGGTGTTCCCTTACAACAACTGAATCACTAGGAGCCAAAACTGTAGCAACACAAGTATCATCAAGTACAACAATAGATGGAGGAGATGAAATACATGACTCAAGAACTAGATTTGATGTCAAGATGACCAAGTTCAAAAATCCAAATGTCTCCTCTGAATCATGGTGTATGTGATCAACAACCATAGAAACAAGGTCACCATCAAAAGAAAACTATGCAAAGGAATACAACCGAGATGAATGATCAACCACCCCAATAGCAATGATCTCTCGACTCTCCAAATCTCAAATGATAATAGAATCAAGAGTGAATTCCATAGTTCTCCCATCTCCACCATGTGTAATCTGATAAATGGAAAGTAGATTTTTCATCAAATGAGGAACACACAAGACATCCTGAAAAGTGTTCTCCCCAATGCTAATAGGTCCCTTCCCTATTACACTCATATATGTATTGTTTCCCATCAAGATAGGAGACATAGAACAAGGCTGAAATGAGGAGAAGATAGTTTGTGAAGATGCCATATGATGTGATGCTCTTGAATCTAGAAGACATCTCCCTAATCCTGGACTTGAAAGAGCACAAAGAGCTTTTCCTTTATATCCCGATGTTTGACCTTTTTCCTTTTAAGACTGTTTTGAAGTAGAAGGATAAGAAGATGATTCAGACATTCTAGAAGGAAAATCAATGTGATTCATTTTGAGAAGATGTTTCAACTCATCAATATCCTTCTTATAACAATAATTTTCTTCATGTCCATCCTTCTTGCAATATGCACAAAAAGGTCTCTCCTCCTTATATGATTTCTCTTTTGAAGATGAATCTTTATGTTCTTCTGTGGAATTTGATGTGGATTGTATGTTCTTTTCAAGCTTGTTCTTTGTTTTTTCTTTGCCACTTGAAGACTTATCATCCTTTGCAACCAAGGAAATTGATTTTGAAGACTTCAAAGTAACCATTTGAATGAGCTTATCTTGCTCCCTAGTGAGTTGCATAGAAAAATCTTCAAAGGAAGGAATCTTAAACTCACTCCCAAAGGCATTCTTTGTAGCATATAAAGTAAACACAAACATTGAATATTCAGGTCCTAGCTCTAAAAGAAAACTTAAGATCAATTCTGTATCTGATTTCTCAATTTTACAATTCTTCAATTGTGTTCTTAGTGACTTGAATTTGGTGATGAAGTCTTGTATGTTGTCAAAATTACATGGATTGAGACTGATTAATTCATTCTCCAACAAATGTCCTTGAATTTCATCTGTTTTCCCAAATAATTTTTACAATGTAGTCCACATAGCCATAGGTGTATCTAGCTGCTCAATGTGAAACAACAACTCAGGAGAGACATACAAGCACAAATAACCAATGGCTTCTTCACAACTATTCAACAACTTATTCTTTTTAACTTCATCATTTTCAGGTTCACCATCAAGCCCATGAACTATCCTATACAATCTTTTTACTCTTAGCAATTTGTTCATTTATGATTTCCATTTAGGATAGTTGTAAGGTGTTAGAAGTGGAATTTTAGATGGTTCCATGATGAAACAAGAACACAAATCAAGAGGAATGCAACCACAAAAACAAGAAGAATCCCCCCAAATTCACTCAATAAAAGAACCCCCCTAGCAATATATGAGCTTGGCACTTTATGAGTAGTGCGTTTACAATTGCCACTTGCCAAAAGCAGCGAAGTGGACTTGATCTTGGTACATGCAAATGCCGAAAATAGGCCACAAAATCAAGTACAATTTTTGGTATACAATGAGATCAATCTAATCATACCACTAAGAAGCACATGAAAAATCATGCACTTTAAAAAAAACTACACCCAAAAATGTTACCGTAGGAGCAAGATATGAGCTCCCAAAGTTCCCAAAATGAGGAGGAAGCAGCAACACCTGTGAGAATCTAAAATTTATGGAAAAACCAGGCACCAAAACCAAAAACTAATTGTACCATTGCGTAGAGCACATAATTCTAGCCCAAATCAAAATAATTGCTCGAAAAAAGGAGTCAAAATGAGCAAATTATGACCGCTTGAAGTTGAACTTCAAATTGAAAAACTTCATTAGAGAGGGGCAAGAAAATTTGAAAAGTTGTGCTAACGTCATGTTGACGCAGCGTTGATGTCATCAAACTACTATCTTAAATTTGATGGTTTCTTGCCCGTCAAGAGAAAATTAGGCCCCCACCTAGAATCTTTGATGCCAATGAAATATAGAATATTCCGCTACCAGAATATCAAGTAGTGACAGAATATTCTAGTGGAATATTCTGCAACCGATTTAAGCTACCTGAAATTTTTTATTTTTGTCGGATTTTATTGAAGTGACCACTACTGATGAAGAAAATGGTCACTGGTAGGTATTGAACTGACAATGATGGAAGAATAGCCAGGCTTTTGTGTGCAACGACCGCTGAAATATGAAGATGCGTGCTGCATGATTTTGAATCTTTAACCACCAAAAAATTTTCTCAGCCGGTATTTTTGAATGAACCGCTAGATTTCAATGGATGACGATGGTGATGTGGGGTCTGACCGACCGAATACAAGCCCGACGCTTGGAGGTAAGTGGGGCTAGTAGTATTGAGCAATACCACTACAGAGTACCAGTCTGCAAACTGCAGACTTACAAAAAGCTTTTGTATATTTTTTTTTTAAATATTTGATTTAAAAAAAACTTTACAATAAAAAATCAATACAAATTAATTTTTCTAAAAAAAAATTTAGAAAATTTTCGACAGACTTAAATAATATTTTTTCAAATTTTCGTACTGACTGCTAATGATGGTGACCTGGGGGTTATACGGCTCTCAGACAATTTTTTTTTCCTCACTGGATGACTTGCTCTGAATTGGACAAATTGACAGTCAATCTTAGGGTTTTTGGCCCTTTTGGACGTGATGGCAAGGTTGAATTTGACCCAAAATGCTCCAAAAATGTAGCTACCTTGATTTGGCAACCACTCTTTAGCTTCAAACCCTCGTAGATTTGGCGTTGTATGTCCAATTTGGACGAAACAAAAGGAAAAATCGACTATCTCGAACCTTTCAAATGCAATGGTGAGCTCAGATTTGCACCAACAAGCTCTGATATGAACCTACAACAAAGAGCCAAAAATGAAACCTCAAATCTATGATCTCTCTTTAGAAAAAGACTCTCCAATGGCACCTAACCCACTCTGATACCATGTTAGAATTGGCTATGGCTGCCAAGATCTATGGACCAAATGGAAAGCACAAGAAAAGAGAGATGATTATGACAAGAATAGATTGTATTCAATGTCAATGATATGAGATGATTCTTATTTCTTACAATGAGAGATAACCCTTGGTTATATAGCCAAGGTGAGAACATAGAAGGGGATAAGATTATGACAAGTGTTGTAATCTTACGACATGAGATAACTAGGAAAACTTATCACTCCACTTAAGGTGGAGAGATAATCACATGATGTGTCTACAAAAGGTGGAAATGATGAGGTAATGACATGTAAAGTCCACCAAAAGTGGAAATTCTCCAACAACCTCCTATGTGGTCCCTAAGTAAACTTAACTAAGGTGTAATCATGACCTAGCACAAGGTACAACATATTTAATTACACGAACACTATGCACTCATAACTACCATCTCTCCATTTTCCCTATTTTCCCTAAATGGTGTCCTCCTAGTCGTGGAGCTGACTGTCTTGTTTAATTAGTAGTATAAATAATGATCTTATGCTCCTTCCTCAGAAGGTTGCATGATTTGATATTGTACTTGCACTCTCTAGTTTCCAATAATACAGATACACTACTCTTTTGCACTAATGATTTATAGTGAATAAAATAAAGTTCTGAGTTTCATCATTTGAGTTCTCATTAGTTTTAGAGGATACTTATCCAAGGGGGCCCACTTTGTGATTAATTTGTCTTCTTAGTTTAGCATTAGTTTAGTATTACTTATTGTTTATTACTTAATTAGAAATTTGGCTCTGACTATTCCTACAACGACTAAAATTCCATTCTATGAATATTCTTGCAGCCAAAGTAGACATAGTAGTTTCTTGTTTGTTGCGCATATTTTCATTCTTGTTGTGCATTTCAGCTTAGCATAGTTGTTGATTGATGTTCAACATTTGTCTCATTCCCTTTCAAGAAATTTACTTTTAGTATTATGTGTTTCTTAGTTGTATAATGAAATAGCTACTTTGACTTCCTAGTGCACATACTGTGCTGATCCATTTCAAGTTCGCATCCCTGGGTTGAAAATTCAAATGCACCTTCATGATTATTGAAATAGCTATTCAGGTTTGATGTCCAATCTCTGAATCATGGTTGTAAGGGCTTAGTTATTAAATCATTGTAGGATTCTAACACAAAGCTTGCTCTCATATGTTCATGAAAGGTTGACAACTAGCCAAATGAGACAACAAAAAGTGACATATGAGGATAAGGCTCCTAACCCCTTGCCCCCAGTTAGTGTAGGACAAAGCTGAGCCTAGAGTGGATGATGTTATGTTTCTCCTTGCGATGAATGTAATACATGCAACTATGGCAAGGAGTAGCAACTAATGTTATTTATTATAATGAGCAAACAAAGTTTATGCTTGATACATATTTAATGAGATATTTATTAGTTTAGGATGTACTAAGGTTAGAGTTTTCTTAGAAGAATTGCTTGTGATAGTGTTGACATTGGATAAAGGTTTTCTTTTTGAGGGAAAATAACCAAGATCATTAGGCTTTATAGTAGCAAATCCTTTTCTAGGTTACTTCAGAAGTTCAAAACGTCTTCCAAATTTTTTTTCATGTTCTTTGGATTTGGTGGTTGTTTAATTTCCTATAAATTTGTCTTGGATGTTTTCTTTGGTTTTAAGGTGGTTGAAGTAGATGCTATTAAATTTTGTATTACTATTACTAGTTTCTCTTTTCCAATTTTAGACTCTTTTGTTATGATCATGTATTCCCCCATGGATGTAGAAATGAAATCAAAGGTTTTGAAAGCCTCTTCCAATAGCTTTGTGGCTTCTTCAATTTTTTTTTTTCTTTATATATCTTTTTACTTGGTAATGATGATAGCACATGTAACATTTTTCTTTTGAGGAGTAGAAGGTGACTTGTCATAAACTCCTAACATTTTCTTCAAGGCTTGATCCATATCAAGCAATTCAAGATGCTTCAAAGTGAGGGTGATTTTTGGTTTGCACATGATAGTGTTGAAGTTTTCTTGTACCATGATACCTTCCCTATTAGGATATTTTTTAGGAGAACTACAAATGAGATGTTCATGACATTCAATGTTTTGTTTTTTAATATTTTCTTCATCACAAGTAAGGGAATGATTCGTGGTTGGATTTTATTCATTGGAACTAATGGTGTCCTCATGATTCTCATTGATGGGATCTTGTAAAACCATAATTTCTTCTTTACCAATAGGAGAGATATTAGGAGAGGGGAAAATTTGATTGTTGTCCATAACTTCATCCTTTTTTGCTAAGGTCTCATTCTCTTATGCCATAATATTTACCTTAGGAGGATAGCTTTTTGGAAAGTGACAAACAATAGGCTCATCAAATTTGTTGGTTGGATTTGATAAAGTAGATTCATCACTCATAGGAGAGGCATCAAGAGAAGGAAAACTATGAGTTTCATGGCTACCAATGAGTGGAATTTTTAGTTAAAATAGGTCTTCCCAAATGGTAGGGGCATCAGGAAAGGGAGGAATAATAGTCTCATGAGTCTCAATAATGATATCTTCTAACACTAAACTATCTTCTTCATGTCTAGAGAAGATATTAGGAGAAGAAAAGGTTTGATTGTCATGATCATCTATATTTAAATTCCAATGTATTATAATTTCTTCTTGAGTGGGAGAGGTAGGATTATCGTAGCTTTCAACCTCCACACCAATGTGTTTGTCATGATAATTCACGATTGTATTCTTATTTAGTAAAGAATTTTCCCAAGTAGGGGAGGTGTTGGGAGATGAATGGAGACTAGGTAAGGTAGTGGCCATGATTTTAGCTTCATTTGTCATAATTTATTTGCAAGGGGGAGGAGGAGGAAGACAAGAAAGAATTTTATGATTGTTAATTAATGTACCTTATTTCACTAAGATACCTTTGTCACCAATGGGAGAGGTATCAAGAGAACAATTATGATTATCATGATAATCGATGCTTGCATCATTTTCTGTCAAATATTTAGTGGATGATCCTAGTGAGAGGAAGTCCTTAAGGGCTTCATCTAACATGTCTAAGTCATCATTACTAAAGGGCTTGCATGATATGATTTTTCCAAATTGAATCATTTTTGAATTATTTCTTTTGATGTTTTTTGTTTTTTTTTTTCATTTTCTAATGAATATGATCTAAATGAACAAGGAACTAATTCTAGAAATGAAAATTTCAAAAATCTAACTCTATCCATAATTACCATGAATGTAAACAATGCTTATTTCTAATGATTTAAATGTAATAGAAGCTATGAAAAATTAAAATGCAATGTAAAGACATAGGATGAAATACAACTTTTCAAACTTCACATAAGGTAATGTATTGATTATATTATGCAATGATGCAAAATTGAAATTAAGCAATGCATGAATTGAGCCAAATTAAGCTAGATTTAGTGAAATTCATGTAACAATAACTTAAGGAACTAATACATATAGTTAATGAGAACAAATAGAAGTGCAGAAATAGGGTTTTCAATGCCGTGAATGGTAGTTTCAAGGGTGGAAAGGGACTAATTCGCCCAAGGTGGTGAATGAGTCCAAAGGGGATTTTTTTTTCAAAATTTTCTAAAATTTTAATTATTTTTTATCCTTTTTATGTTGTATTACTTGAATACTAAATGAAAAAATATCTTTCAAATGTTTTCCAATGGTTTGAGATGCAAAAAAGTGACCTATATGCACTCTCACTAATGCAAAATTTTAAAACCATAGAATGCAAATTAAACAATACAAGATGCAATGCAATGTTAATGTAATTTATTCCTAGGATGTGAATGCACTCTAAATCAGAAATATTATGCTCTAAATGTAGGTTCACCAAAATGAACCAAATATTTTTGGATGTAAAGGTCTCTCTTACACTTCTAGGGTTTTGGACCTAAAAGGAGAGAGGTACCAAAAATATTAATGGCTCACTCAAGAACAAACCCTTGAGATTCCAATGCAAAGGAGATTGAAATCTATCAAAGGGGATTTTCCTAAGGGATGCAAATGGATGAAAAAGAATAACTACTAAATGTAAACCTATAAAATGCATGATGCTTGAAAAAACACTATATAATGCAAAAAGTCCTAGAGAATGACATAGAAAAACAAATAAAGCAAAACAAAAAGTTATAAAACAGAGAGTGTGCACTTGGAAACTTGTAGAGGCTACAATGGAGATTGAAAATGCTACTAATCTTGAAATTTTGACCTATTGGGACTCATTCACCATTATGGAAAAATTAGTCCCAGATCTAGAAAATTATATCAAAGACTGTTTTGGGAAAATGGTTATTTGAATCCACAAAACTCTGTGAAAAATAGGTATAGTTGGAATCATTCAACACTAATGGTGAATGAGTCCATTTTGGCTTTTCTGAAAACTCAAAAGTGGAATTTGAAGCTTTGTGTCTACTCTTCCTATTCCTCTAGGTGTATGAATCTAAAACCTTGATTTTTGGCATTGTAAGTGACTTTTGGTGAGGATTTTAACATTTCCAAAAGGGAGATGTCTTTAACAAGTTTGAAACATATTCTTCAATCATCTCCAAGCCTTTAATGTACCTAGATCTACAATCAAACAAAGAAATAGAGAAAAAGTGTTGATTGTTAGGGAATGGGGGTTTCTCATGGTCAAACCCCTTTTAGGTAATTAAAATAAAATAATGAAATAAGATAATGAAGCATGAAATATGGAACAATATAATCATAGATTTTATATGATGATGGATCTTGAATTGTTGCAATAATGGATGAAGAATCTGCCCTTGAATGCCTTAGAAAACTATCTTGATGACCTTGTGAAGACTTAAAATGCTAAAGCATAGCTTGCTTGACTTGAGATGGGTAATGAATGAATGAAATAATGATTAGAAGTTTTTTTATATAGTAAATCCACCCAAATTCCCATTGATTTGATCCCCAAGGCTAACATTGGTGAAAATTAAACTTAAAACCTCATTTTTCCCGCTTAAACCTTGAAAATAGCTCAAATGGGACTACATTCTGGGTGAATAAGTCCCAACTATATGGGAATCATTATGCAAAGGTGGAAAATGGGTCCCACAGGGGCTATTTTTCTAGTTAGGATGTTGGGGAGTGAATAATTTTAGCTTTTATGTTGTACTAGTCGGCTCTTTGATCAAAATATGCCTCAGGATGCATAATATGGGGTCATAGGGGGCTATTAATGACGATAAAAAGGGTGACTAGGGATAAGTACATAAAGTTCTAAAGATGTAAAAGTATAATTAAATACACTTTACAACATTAAAATGAGGTCCTCATAGCCTAGAAAGGCACAAGATCCATTGTGAATGTGTAAAACACATTACAACACTAGATTAAAATTGAGTTTAATTTATAAGCCTTCTTGGTTAATGTGAGAATGCAATTAAATACATTTTACAATATTGAATTAAGGAAAAAATAGGTCCATTAGACTTTAAATAATTAATAAAAGTTTAGAAAAGTGTGAAAGTCATTTACAACACCTTTACAAGACATCGATGAATACATTTTATTCAGTTTGCAAGGGCCCAAGACCTAATGTGAATATGTAAAACACCTCACAACACTAGATCAAGGCATTATTAAGTCTGATTTATCATTCATTATTCCCATATCAAGTGTGAAAATGTTCAAAGATCCATTTTTATATGCTACAACAACATACCAAAGACCATCAACAACATCTCACCAACTTTAGCATTACTTCTAAACCTTGTCTTAATGCTTCTAAACCTCATCTTAATATATCATCATGATATCATCTTTGTTGATAGTAAACATACTCAGTACTACTTTAATTGATAGAAAACAAGGCATGGCACCCAACCATGAATATCAACATCATCACTGTTAGTACAACATTTTAGTGTACCATCAAAATATAAATGTAAGCATCAATGACAACCCAAACTAAGTGTTGACACAAGCATCAAACTGAGTGTTGGCATCAATGACAAATAATTCCAAACATAGGTAACATATTTGCAAAAAAGTTACAACATGCTAAAAATATAATTCTTTTAAGAGATGAGAGGTAATAAAACACACCATTACAAAGTATGTGGAAAAGTATGTAGTTTAAAAAACAACACCAAAAAAAAGGTCCTTATAAAAAAATTATGGTCTTTCATAGCTCCCAAAATTGGAACTACATAGCTAGATCACTGAATAATAAATTATGAAAAAATAGAAGCCCAAACTGAAAATTACTTGCTCCATCACAAAGAGCTTGAAATTCTAGCTCATTTTTTGTAAAATTATCTAAAAAGGAGTTTTTAATGTCCAAAAATGAAGTCCATAAAGATGGTCTTCAAAATTCAAACTGCCAACAATGAAGAGGACAAAAAATAAAGGTCTTTGTTGATATTGTCATGATGTCAACACCTAATTTGACAAAATTGTCACCAAATACAAAATTTTTCCAACTCTAGAGGTATATCCAAACAAAAATATACCTCTACATAAAATAACTATGTTAACTTTGGAGGTGCCACCAAATTTAGAGATTCTAAATATACAATTGAAAATTTGCCTCCATGGCTAGAGTACTATTTTCTCTAAACAAAGTAAATTAATTTTCTAATTTTCTAATTTAAAAAAAAAAGTTAAAACATTAAAAAGAAACTTTTTAAAAAATTATAAAAATGTGTATGTTTGGAGGGGTAGTGGAGTAGGTTGAAACCCCATGGCAGCCCATGTAAAGAGGTGCAAACTCCAAGGTGTTATCATCCCTATTAAAGCAGGTGGAACCTTTGGGTAGCATGCCCTTTAATGGGGTGGCCCCCAAGGGACTATTGTCTTTGTCACAATAGAGTTGTACACCCCATAAATTAAAAAATGGATTTTTTAAATCGTTTATATTATTTTATTTATTTATTTAATTGTATGAGAGACACATTAATGGTGGTAGTAGCACACAAACTTACAAACATTACATTTTATCAAAAATTGAATGGAGATCAAGATTGTGTATTAATAGTATTCATATAGATTTGCACGTTTGTACGTACTAATATAGCGACAATATAGTTCACCCAAAAAAATCTTTAAAAAATTTCCATCACAAAACCCTTTAATGACTTATATAAAAGTAGAGGTTTTGAACCTTCTAAGCATAATTATGAGGTTTATTTCTCTCTAGGAGACACCTTGTAAAATTATCTTGCTAAAACCCTAGAAAATAAGAAGGGATTTGCTGATTGAAAAATTTGATACCATGTTGGAAGAATGAAAAACCTCATAGGAGCAAGAATGTAACTAGCAAGACCAATTACCTTCTACATGAAAGAGATAAAATGAAAGAATTGTTATATTACCAAAAAAATATTGAATATTAAATAATAAGATGGCTTTGCTATAAAGACAAGAGTCTAGCCCTAAATAAAACCCTAAAAAACCTAAGATCGTGACACGTGTCTTAATCATATGACTTGAAACACAAAAAACAAATGACATAATTAAACTTAAGTGGTAAGGTGTGAATAATTCTTAAAGTGAAACTAATTAGATAAACTACTTTTTCACACTAATATTTGAAATAATATGTTTACCAAAATATAAAGATAGCATAAATATAATAAAGTTAGTTTTAATATCTTATTTTTGTGGGTTCTTTAATCTAAAATTTAAAAGAAAGTATAATAAAATATTAAATTATACTTTCATATTCTAAAGAGAAGAGGTTACTCATTAAAAGAGAAGAATGTAGAGGGAATGTATCATTTTTAAAGATTAAGGCTGTCTATTGTTATAGATTAAGGTTGTCTAGGAATTGTGGATCCACATGTCTCACTCAATCTTCATGTGAAGAGGATGAATATGTGCAACATTTTGTCTTCTTTCACATGATGGGACTCATTTGATTGCAGTAACTTGTCTTTCAACTACAAAGATATCTTTTACAGCCTTGGATCTCCATGTGAAAGAAAATGAATTTGTGCAATATTGTGTATTCTTTCACATGATGAAATTCATATGATTGCAATGACTTTTCTTTCAACTATAAAGATATCTTTTACAACCTTGATTCATCTTCTACTACATTGGTCATATCCTTAGATGGTAGAATAATAAAACTCCATTGATTTTTATGAAAAGCAAGTAGCGTAAAAGGGTCAATCAAGCCAACTAAGGCCGCGGGATTAGTTCCTCATCATCAATTATGCGTTTGTTGGACCCCACGCTTCCCCTTCATCAACTCCTTACTTCCTCATCCATTCCGCAAACTACGCATATTTCTTACGTTCTTTCGCTATTTATGTTTTCAACTGCACTTGCCACCCATTAGCTACCAATCACACATTGCCATTATTCTTTACTTTGCCTGTACGCCAAGGAGTTAGTCGGAGAAATTAACACAGTCTAGAATTTTCAGTAATGGATGCCAAAGCTTCAACTGCAACTGCTAAATCCGGCATGACAATCTGCAGGCTGCTGCCTCTGCAGAGAAATGTACAGAAGCCGCCCTCTGTAAACATTGCTATAAAGAAGAACATAAAATGATTCGATTAAAAAGAAGTCCTTCCAAATTCCTTTAGACCAGCTCTTGTTGGGACGAGGGAAGGTAAGCAAATGGTGGGCTGAGGGCAAAACACAAGGTGAAATCTGCAAGTTTATATTAATTGTTATGTCTATTTAAATATATTTTTTTACTCAAATTATATATATTTTTTTACTCAAATTATATATATTTTGTGTTAAGTTTGGTTTTTCTTTACATTTCTTTTTATATAATTATTATTCGAAGATATTTATTGTATTTATTTTTATATATTTATTTTCTATTTTGTTTTTCATTTCAATATTATCTAGGATTAATTTAAGTTTGATTTTATGGTGTGTAAGACTGAATTTAAAACTCAAATATTTAAATTTCAAATTTCAAATTTTATATTTGTTCATTAGTTATTATGAGTCAATTTTATATACTTTTGTGAATTTTTTTTTATGTCTTGACATTTAATTGTATTCATCTATGCAATCAATTCATATATTAGATAAGACAAATGCATGCACAAAGAGATAAATCATTAGAACACATTTCATTTTCTTAGGAACAAAGAATCATACATTATATTACAATCATATAGGTCATTTGCACAAATATGCATATTGCCCATTATTTGCTCAAATTTGTGAATTCAATCCATTTAGGGGGGTGACCTAGGAAAACTCAACTCTAGTGATGTGACAATCTCCATTAAACTATTTATAAAAGCCACATCAATGTTAAGAAAATGCCTAGTATGCAACTTCAATACTGTAAAATTTATGAGATGGAATGTCTAATATGAGTCCAAACAAACTATGCCCACAAAATGGAAGTAGGACACATTTTCAATTCTCACATTAACCCTTAGTAGAAAGAAATACAAATATGAGATCTATATAAAATTTAGCAACATAATGGCATGTAAAATAAGAAATAAAGAGAGGAAGAAGAATAGACAAACCAACAACACAAGATGTACATGGGGAAAACCGTTTAAGCATAAAATCTCACTCTCTATAGAACTTAATTAATGTATTATTTAGCAACACCGTCATGCTTGCATACACTTCCAAGATCTTCATCAACATGGAGAATATCATTCTACTCTAGAGAAAATTTGACAACTTAACCATGCAATAAAAAACTCATTTCTTATCAACCCAGTCATCCAAATAAATAGGAAATATCCAAATAGGGAACCATAAATAATTTTAGATGTTAGCATAAAAGGTATGTAGCCCACATCTCTATGATACAAATTCTAATTCATATGTCCAATTTTCAGCTCTAGACTAAAAAATTTTTTTTTATATAAAATATAAGATGTTATCATAAGTTGTTATAGTGAATCCATTAACTTGGGAACCCCATTTAGTAATACTCCACCTTTAGCAAGATGCATTATGGCATGCATAATAGAGTATCATAAACTTGGTGAATATTATTGATCCACTTAGTAATTCCCCTCTTAAATTCTCTTATGGTTGTTATAGAATCTATTAACACACTTACAATGTCATGTATGCTCTAATACATATTTCATGATATAATATTCTCACATATTACTACATGAAATGTACACATGGTATAATGGCTAAGTCACAATTCCTAAATAAGGTACAAATAATTTAAATAAGTATAATTAAAATAATTAATTCAAAATTAGGACTTGCAACATGTGTATGACATACCTAATCTCAACATTCCCCCACTTGGTGTATACCTTGTAAGAGAAAAACGGAAGCTCCTAAAAATCTATGAACAACCAAGGGTACCACCATGTTGTCCCATTGAACTCCACTATATTCATGAGATTCACATAAGCATCTATTGCAATCAACTTTAGAGCATACTCTAGAGAAACTTAACCAACTCTAAAGCATACTCAAGAATATCTATAAAGTCACATTATAAAACTCTACATCACATTCACTATAAATATCCTTTACTCATTATCAAAGCACATATCCAAATGTCTAATCTCCTCCAAAATAGGATTTTGTATGCACCATATCCTCTAGTCTAGTTAGAATAATAACCACAACCATTCACTCACATCTAACTAACCCCAACCAATGAAAAAATCTCTACTCATGAAATATCTTATAGCTCTCTAAATCCTTATATATTTCACCATCCTACTTAATGGTATCACCTCACATGATCAGAAAAACACTAATGTGCAAAAACTTGGAGACACTTGGTACCACAATCTAGTGAAACCTATCCACCAAGACACATATACCTCCTTGAAATATCATTATATGAGAAGTCCTTGGTCTAGTATTGAACAAACCAACACAAAATCTACCAAAAAAAATATGATTAAAAATATATCTTATTTTGTCAAAGAACATGGATAATTATTTGCACATTACAACAAAAATGCTACAAAAAAAGGGGTACTCCCTTAAATAGTTTTATGCTCACTATCTTTTCTTTGAAAAAAAAAAGTCTTCCAAGTTATCCACATAACAAAGGATAATTATTAAAGTACCCCATAATGTTGCTGAATTTTTTAAGAAGTACAAGAATAACAAATTCACAAAAATAGTGATAATAAAAGCTCCACATAAACTGCAAACCGATTAAGAAAATAGGTGAAAATAATACAATAAAATATTTCCAAAATGTATGCAAATTTAGAATTTTAATTTCCTAGCATTAGATTACCATAAAATATTATGTCGGGAGTCATAAGTTAGAAAATATAATAAAATAAAAAAAATCATGAAGTAGTAATATATAACATAAAATTTATGTGGAGCAACCCTTTCAAGAAAAAATTCACCAAAGAAAAAGCACATGTTGTAATCCTCAATTAACAAGATATAACAAAAAAACAATCTACTCTACACTCTAATAACATTTTGGCAGCACCTATGTACTTATAAAAATATGATATCAAACTATTTTCTCACACCTCCAATATATTGGCAAAGATAGAGATAAAAACATGAATAGTTTGACCAAAATAATGGATATTAGAACCATGGTATCATGAAAAAAACTCTTATCCATCCTAGAGAGAATCTTCTAATAATAATACACATGATCCAAAACCTCACGTGGGAACAACTAATGTATCTTAAAGTAGCATATATGTGTACCCATAGAGGGATATTTGGCTCATAAATCCAAAATGATTTACATCCTCAAGTGTGGTGCTCAATTTTAGAGATGATAAGTCATGTGGATCCCATCCATTATGAAAAAAATCTTTATTCTTTAGTACTATAACCTAGAATTGCAAAATAACATTCAGTGAGTCCAAGGTCAAATATAACTACCACCTTAGTGATCAACGTCCTTGATGAATGCATATAAAATAATATAATGATTCTAAGAGAAATTTAGCAATTACAAATAGGGTAAATGCAAGAAGTTGGTTCCATAAAGAGGGTAAGTTTCAAAAATATATATATCAAAAGGAAAGGGTACCTATTTTTATAAAAACGGGTACCCATTTAGGAGTGGGATCCTAAACCTTGGATCAAGATCTCATTCATAAATAGGAATCTATTCTAAAAATAGAATGGGTACCCATTTTCAAGTGGGTAATCATTCTAAAAATAGAACGAGTGCCTATTTAAAAGTGGGTATACATTATAAAATATATATTGAAATCCCAACCTACTTTTTTGTTATGTTTTAGGCTTGAGAAAGGTTTGGTAACCTGAACCTTAGCCTTTGACTTGCAACTAAAAAACTAAGGTAGATTAGAGAGAAATGTCTAACTTTGGCAATATAGCTGATAAATTTTTGTCAAAGTTAATTTATGAAATTAAAACGCATTATAGATCATGATGTTTAGTTTTCAAATATATAATTTTTTAATATTTGATTATGTTTTATTTTTTATTAATTAATTTCTAAGCAAATTGGTCCATAAATTTGAAATATCAGACTTTTTATTTTTAATAATTTTAATCTATTAATTTTTTTGCAAAAAAAATTATGACATCAATCTTTAGACAATTCTCTACAAAATGAATTTTTTTTTAAAAATGATTAGTTTAGGTAAAAAATTATGGTGTTCGTAAACATTGATTTTTAAAAACAGTAATGAAGGCCAATACAAAATATTCAAAAAAATTACAATATAATATCTGTATCAATCTTTAGTTTGTTACATATCTTTTCCCAAAAGGAATTAGAAAAATACTTTTATTTAGGTCAAATTATGGTGTTTATACATGTACATGGTATGGTAAACAAAAAATGACTTTTAAAAAGTGGTTTTTATACATGCCTATTAAAAATTAATTTGTATCATTTCGGTATTAGAATAAATTACATATTTGGAAACTAAATTCAAAATACTAAATTCCATATTAGTGTGTCTCTTTTAAGATTCAATGTGTAAGTGCTTCAAATTTTCAGTCCAAGTGTGACAAATTCTAAAAAATAGCAAAACACTTCCACTTTTTGAACTTTTTATGGATCCAACTTCTTGCATTAGCCTAATAATGTATTTAGTTGCATCCTAGGCATCCATGTACACCTTCAAAGAGTGTTGGGGAGACATAAAATATGCATAATATTTACATAAAATTAATTACACCTTAATCCTAACATTCTGACAACATTATATATTAAAAAGGACAGATAAATGAATCAAAGAAAAGATTTAAGACTCGTGGACTATTGCACTTAGAGAACTTATTTTTTATCATTAGATTTTTGAGGGATCTACAATAATTTCATGAGTATCAACCTTCTACAATAAAACTTTACCATTCTCTACCATTTCCTAAACAAAGTGATACTAAATATCATCACACTTATAATGAGCATTTTACATGGAAATCTTGGTCAACCAAATAAAAATATAACTATTACAACTAATTAGATACCAACCTTTTAATAAAAATAATATATTCAATTTCTTTGTAACCATTCCATCTCCTTATAGGCATGCATAACAAGCATATTCTTTTTTTTTGGTAGTGGATAAAGTAACTTTGTATTACACTCATCCACTTCATGGTATTACCAAATAAAGAGAACACATAAACACTAATGGACCTCCAACTATCCAAGTCACTTAATCTACATCCACAAAGCCCTAAATTTCTAATGACATGCCCACATCATTAGTTCATGATAAAAGAATATTAATCAAAAGTCCCTAAAAAATATTTGGAAACCTTCTTAACATATTTGAATGATCCTTTCCAAGGATAAACATAAACCTACTCAAAAATTCCCCTATTAGGGCGATATCTATCCTAGTACAAACCATTGCATATATTAGGATACCAATAATGGTAGCATAATGCATGCTAAAAATATCCTTAAAATAATATTCCAATTTAGGAAACATATTTGAATAAAACTTGGTGTTACCATGATATAGAATACTAATAGATTTGTAAGAATGCATACTATACCACTACAAAATGGTATCAACATACTTACACAAACTTAACTTAAGGGTATATGTAGGATCATCATGGAAAAAACAGGTGCTTAAGTGGCAAAAAATTTAGAAAATTCAGAGTTAGGCAACTTGACGTAAAAATTTGAACAAGCTATCTATATTATTTCAAAAATATGTAAGAATAGAATTTGTAGAAAATTGAATGTAGTTTCTAAACTACTAGGCTTGTTTAAAAGAAAATAAAATCTATTTGGTGAAAACTTGAAATTTCAATGCAGTGGTACTTAAATTTCAAGGAAAAAATAAGAAGTAGGTGTCTGTTGACCACCCTAACCACAATAAAATGATAATATTTTAGATATAAGTAGAGGACTCATGCCCTGATGTGATGAATATTTTTTTGTATTTATTTTCCAATTAAATAATCAATTATGAATTTTTTATTACAACATTTTAAAAAATATAAAAAATTGTATGTCTGACCACCTTAACTTGGTCAAAACTTCATGAAATTCAATTTTTCTTTTTTTAATCCTATAGTATGTGAAGCACAGAATGTGATGCATGTTTTCAATTCAAAAAATGTGATACTGTTTGAAAGGTATAGATGTTTTTCAATCAACTTATTAATCAGGACTTTAGTCATAATTTGAATAGAAAATGACTAATAATTACTTATTAAATTCAAAATAAATCATAATTTATATCGGTGGAAAGCTGAGAATCTCCGTTAAAAACCCTTTTCGTTTCATCAATTTTGGGTAAAAAAATAGTCGTCAGCCACATACCCATCATATTGCCACTTTTTGGCCCCTCATGATCTTGCACATACCCTTAATATTTTTATGTACTTGATACTTGTTGATTTCCATATAAAGAATGTATTTTTAGCCCAAAAATATTTAATATTAAAATTTCTAGAAAGCTATTTTTTGATCTCCATAATCATAAGCTTGTTGTTACCAATAAACAACATGCCATCCGCATATAAGACAATGACTGTAATTTGATCATCAACAATTTTAACTTAAACACAATGATCTTCCTCATTACAAGGAAAACCTAAACTCAATAAAAAGTAATCAAACTTCTAGTATCATATTCTAGGTGACTCTTTTAGGACACAGAATGACTAGATTTCAACTTACAAACTAAATGTTCACTCTTGTTTATAACTTAACTTTTAGGTTGTCACATATAAATCTATTCCTCGAGGCTACATGGAAGAAAAAAATCTTAACATCCGATTTCTCAATGCTAAAATCATTAGGTGTAGTATTAGAAAATAGAAATCTAATATAAGTTAACTTAGTAATATGAGATAAATTTTCATTGAAATTGGTTCCCTCTCTCTAGGAGTAGCCATTGGCCATTATTCTTATCTTATACCAATATAACCATTTGTTTACTCCAATCTTCTTATATTATACACCCACTTGCAACAAATTAACTATCTCCTCTTCAGAAAGCTTACAAGATCTCAAGAATTATAACCATCTAGGGTCATCTCCTCCTCATATAGAGTTTGCATCCAAGACTTACTATTTCCTAAAGGTAAATACTCCCTAAAATGTATAGGTATTTCATATGTTCTTAATTAAGAAAACATATAATCGAAATATGGATAGTCACCAATTCACTACCACCCAATTCCCACCACTCAACTACCATACTCCAACCACTCCATCATACCAATACCAAGTAATCAGCTAAGAGGTACCACCCACTCAATTGACACACTACATGGGAACTACCCACAAATCACTAGCTTATGATTGCTACAATACCCTCTCCCATAAACGTTTTAAATATAAGAAGTGAAATCCAAGAATTCTTTTCTTGGCCACATGAAGAGCCTCTTACAAGAATTTTTTGAAATGCAAGATGATTTTACAATCTTTATAGCGATGTAACTATTTTTTACTCATGATGCTTAGTTTTTCTAGTTCAAATAAGTGTTATCACACAATACCTATAGAGAGCTATTTGAGACCTTTAGAGTTCCATAATTTGGTGAAACAAATTCAATTGTTAGTATTATTTTTTTAAAGTGCATTTTTTGTACTCCATTATATATTTCATTTTCTCTCATTATATTCTAGAGTTTATACTTTCAACATATTGTTATTTTTTTAGACCTTTAGAAACCTAAAAGGATAAGTGCAAGATGTTGGGGCCACTTCTAGGGGAATTTTTATGCTTAAAAAAATACCAACAAAATAGGTAACCATTTAGGCTCAAGCTCTCTAACCCAAATTTTCAAATCAAGTACCCATTTTGTTTTTAAAAATAGTTAACTATTTCTAATTACATAATATTGTCACTCCTTTTTAGAATGCTTGTATGCATTTTAGAGTGGGTAACCATTTCATACAATTTTAAATTTTAAACACATGCCTTTTCTTTTGTTTTAGGCTTTGAAACCCACCCCTAAGCCTTAGACCTACAAGTACACTATCATAAGAACAATAGGAGAAAATTTGACTTTAGCAATATGGCTAGCGAACGTTTTTTTTTTAAAAAAAAAAAATTAAAACCCATTATGGATGATGATGTCAAGTTTTCAAATATACATATTTTTAAATAATTAGACTTATTATACTATTTATTAATTATTTTATGAGGAAAATAGTCTATACACTTTAAATTTTAGGCTTCAATATTTTTTATCTTTCAATTATCTAAGCTTATTTTATTAGGAGATCGATATTCTCAGTCTAAGAAGTAAATGATGACTTCATCATGCACAAGGTAGGCATCAATGTCACTAGCTTTATTTTTTGATTCGCTTTTGTTGATGTCACCACTTATACTACCAATTACTACATCCTCATGGATCAGAGGGGCATACTCATAGTCCATCTTCAACTAGAGGTGTCAAGTCATGTTTTAATTGATTTAATCTCTAATTATAGCTTCTAAATATATTAAAATTTAAAGCTACAATGATTAGAATTGAGTCCACTCATTATTCAGGTTTTCAAAGTATCAAGATGTCTTATTAGTTCTTATAGAGATATTTTGTGTCAAATTAAAGTCAAGTTGTGTCATTTTAGAATAAGATCTATGTTCAAGAGTCATTAATTGTCATCTAAAAAATATGTTTAAATTTAAATTTTCTAAAATAATGACAATTGTCTCAATTGTATTTGGACACACTATCACTTGAATGCAACATCCATCTTGTGGGGGCCATTGTAAAATTGAGCTTCAAAGAAAAAATTTCTAAGTAGAAAATATATTAGAGGATGGAGGCATCAGAGGTTGGAGTTCAATCAGTGACCTCTCACCAGTCACCAACAATGGGGCCGCTTATCAACCTTGGTGGCATTTTATTTTCTATTGTGTCGTAGTGTGTGTTTTTTTCTCAACTTTTCAGTGTGGTGTGTGAATGCTAAAAAAATATTGTATTGGAGAGAAAATGGCTGCAAAGGTCCTTTGACTGTAGTGATCCTCTAACTGTCATACTTCGTTAGAAGATGATCAGCTATTGAATATGTTCAATGGAAATGGTGATCATGTGCAACAAGATATAAACATCAAGATCCAGACAATAGTATGCAACTTGATATGATTTTCTTTTTAGTATTCCTAGTTGTGTGAATAAGTGGAAATTTCACATTGTTGGGGGGAATAATAACCAATGTTCCATTACCATTTCATGCCAAAATGACTAAAGTCAAGGGAAACTTCCAATGGTAGTGGCGGTTGTCTATGTTGTTCAAGATCAATTGGCAGTGATTGGTAATAGTGACTACAATTTAAACATTGTGTTCTTATGGAATGTAATGTGAAATGTTTTCTAGTATGGATTTTTTAGATTTGTGATATGTATGAACATTGATTTCCATATAAATTCCCTGATATACAAGCATAGTGGTGAACAAAACCACTAATGTAATGCAATTCATAGATCTTGAAAGGGTTTGTGGGAGGATCTAAAAAACCACACGAGGTAGACAGATGATGGAGGTTCTTGTTCATGCCAAGGTTTGTGGTAACCCTATTTAAAACCATGGAAGGAGAGAGCCTTTATTTTAGATCAAGGTCATGAGTCACATAGTTGGACATGCCATAGGGGTGACTACTCCAGAATAGTGTGTGAATGTTTTTCTACCATGTTCACACTAAGGGGGGTGTTAGGAATTAGTGTTCACATGGTTAGCTAATATTTACAATGTGGTAAATTATATCATGAGTAATTAAAGCTATGTAACTAAGTTTTTTAATAAACAACTTAGATAATTAATAATAGTAGATGAGTTGAGTGAGTTATAATAACTCACATAGAATAGGCTTGTAGGATATGTAGACATCAAAATCTAGCTTAAGCTTGCGACTTCAATATTCTTCATGGTTTAAATAATCCTATTTATTTAATTAATTCACTTTAACTTTAATTCTTCTATTAATCAAATAATCTTAATTATTTAATTGATTCACATTTTTGTTATTCTATTTGATTAATTAAATAAACAGATTTTATTTAATTATGTTACTAATTAACCTTATCCTTGTTCTTGTCAAATTAAATTCATATTTAATTTACTCTTTATCATACTTCAACTATAATTAAATAAGTTTTTTATTTATTTAATTATCCATTTAATCCCTTCGTCAATTAAATAAATCTTATTTATTCAATTATTCTTCAAATATCAAATCTTGAATTAAATGAATTATTTAATTCATAAATCCTATTTTAACACATTCCTCTATATTTAGATGATTGTGCAAGTTATCTAAGTATTCACTTTGACTCGACTCGACATTTATTTAAATCTGTTAGTTAACTCAGGATTTAATATCTGAGTGGCTTTCATGAGTAATCTCTTCGTCATATCATTCAGTCATCTAGTTCTAACACAATTGCATGTACATGCATATTAATTAGATATTTATATTTAATTAATTAAATCTTGTATGTGCATTCGAACAAAGAGTTGCTTTAATCCATCTTTATCTTTGTCACGCAAAGACTATTCTTCTATTTTCGAATACCAAACTTGAAGATTAAATCAATTTTTTAATCTTTATTTCTATTTCTAATTTGTATCACTCATGTCACTACTAATAGTTATCAGAATGCATGTCTAATCTTCCAATCCCAACCATCCATTGATCTTTCAATCCTAACCTGTCATTCAAATGATCAATTTTCTATAAATTGATCTGTCATTCATTATTCCAATCTCTCTCAAAATTGTATGACTTCTAGAGCAATTATCTTGAATCTTCGATGTTTTGTCTTAATCACAACACTTAGGCCATGCTTGCATGAACTTTGAAAATATGAGGGAAAGTACACTATTCAGACAAAATGGAGAAGAATAATGGAGGTTATTCAACGAAATTGATGTGTTTGGTAAAATAGTTTCTTTTAATGCATGTTGTTCTTAGCTTTCTTTTGTTCTTGATTATCTAAGCTTTGAGAATTCATTAGTATGGTTTGAATAGATTATATTTGAATTTCCTAACTCTCTCGTGTGTTTTTCTCTGAGCTACATTTGGTGAACTTGACCTGAAGACACCATCTTCCTGTATCTGTAGACTTTTATTTGATTTTGCAAGTTTTTGTATAGAATGACACATCAGCTTGACGAAACACTACAATTGACATTCGAAGATGCATTAGCTTGAAAAAATGATTCAATTGACTTTCTTGACCGCATCTAAGATCGAAAATGATGCATCTAAAAAATAATCATGCATATGTCATTTTCTGAGCCACAACTGACTGGTAAAATACCAAGATGCATTTGATAGAGAAAATGATGCATCTGACTAGTATGCTTTTAGGTTTAGAATTTCAATTTACAGTTTCCTTTCATGTTTTTATTTTTGCTAATCTTCTATTTTCAGCATGTGTGTTGAGGAGTTAACGAAGATTTTGCAGATCAATAGTCAAAGGCCATTATTAAACTACTAATGAATATTTCTGTAGAACACATGTCGAAGACCCTAGTTAAATTTTTGAAAATTTTTTTTTGGTAGTGTAGCAAATCTTTCATTTGGATTGAAATTAACAAGTATCTATTGTGTTTGGTGCGAAAGCACAATTGTGTAATTACCCTCATGATTTTGTGCATCAAAGTATTCTCTCCCCTTGTGCATCTGTGCGATCCTGGGTGTAAGAGAAATGGTTACTAACTCTAGAACTTGGGCCTGTTCTGGTGGGAAAAAATACTCACCCTAGGACGACTCAGACTGGTAGCACCCTGAACCCAAGGGACTTCCAGCCGGTATATAAATTTGGATTCTTGGGGAAAGCACAAGAATCATGCATATGGTTCTGACAAGATGGATTCGAAAGGGGACTCTCACCACATGGATCATGCCCTAATTAAACACCTTTGTTTGTAGTGTCCAAAATCCTTCTATTTACTAGTGCAGCAGGTTAGACTTGTGAAGTCATCTCATATTCTTATGGTTCATGTGTAGAGATGAAGGTATGCCATGGGATGTTCATGGGTACTATAGCTTGGTTGCCCTGAAATGAGCTATGGAGGGAAGCCAGATGGGTCAAGCTACTAATCATCCACCTTGAATAAGCGTAGCTAGGGAAACCCATGTGAGAACTCAATAAATACTATCTTACACAGCGTAGGATGTGCTTGTCTATTTTCAAATTCAGCATTCTTTGAGTCCAAAATCAAACTGAAAACACTTTGTCTTATGATTGTCTTTGTTTTCCAGAACTTGATCACATAAAACAATGTCATTTTTATATCTCAATTCACTAAAAATACAACAGAGTCACAACCGTTCACTAGGGAGTTACAATTGTTCTGTCGAGTCACATATGTTTAGCCTAGAGTCTCATCTACCATATTAGCTCGCATTGGCTTTTTTGAAAACCACATCTATTTTAGTAAACCATAGTTGCATGATATTCTATGATGCATTTGATAAGGTGAGCCGCAACTATAGTGTGGAACGATGCATTTGTCATTGTCACAGAACTTTCATTGGTGCACAGAGTTTAGGAAACCACATATGTTACATTCTAAGTCACAATTGCCATTATGAGTCAGATCTATTAAAAAGTGAACCATATATGTCTAACATACACACTGAACCTTACCAGAAACACACAACTAATTACCAGAAAACTACAATTGAAACATAACTGCATTTGATAAATTTTTTGATGCATTTTCCTGATTATTAAAAAACCAAAATTCACAGTCGCTATCCAGTCGACACATTTATACTAGTCTTTGATCTATCTTGTCATACTAGTCCTTGAATAGAAACTTGAATGATTTTCTCAATTTTGCATGCTTTAGGTATCATTTCTAGCCATTACTATAGTCATCCCAATTTTGAGTTTCACTTCATCTTTGAGTACATATTACCTTGGGATAAACCTTCTAGGAAGGTCACTTTTACAAACTTTAGGATAGGTCCACCATCTATAATCTAGAAAAATCATAGCGTCAACGAAATCTGTCATTGAACCTAGCCCTGTCATCATATCCTTTGTCCTACGGAGAGTCCTCCTAGCTCATTAGTCTAGTTAGGAGACTCAACCTATCTTTGATCCTAGTCTCACATTGGTTCCTTGAAATAACTAAATTGACACCTTGGTTAGACTTTAGGTAGCTGGTACCCTCGTCTCAGGTTTACAAAATTGATTACCTTAGAAGTTTAGTTGGACTTTGCATTTTTAGATATTTTCATTTTAGACTAGCATCATCTTAGAACATTCCTTATTTTTGCATTCAAGAAATCAAAAAAACATAGACTAGAGTCATACTATCCATAGATGTAGTTTTGCATTCCTTGCATATTGAGCTTATCTTACATGGTTGAAGCTAGATCTAAGAGAAGAGAGAGAGAGAAAACATGTCAACCCAAATGAATTCATCAATCCATTCTCCTCAAGACCTCACAAGACTTTATTATAAAAATTCACTAGTAGAAACACTCAAGGGCACATTACAATAGAAGACATAGAGGCTATTGCAGAGGACCCTGAGTTTTCCTCTTTTGTAGATGAGTACCTAGGAAATGATCGTCAATGATACTTAGCCAAATTGCTAGCTGAAGGAAATACCTTACCTATAGGATTTGATATTAGCAGCTTATAGGCTCATCCTACACAAGGGACAAATAAAACAACTGCCAATACCACTATACCTTAGATAAATACAACCATACCATCTGGCATACCTACACAGAGTATGATAGTCTATACGTCTCCATTTGGTATGTCTGGCATGACATCAGGATTTAATTTCACTATAGGGGCATCATCGTCCGCTCCCTTCGGTCCTCTTGTTGGGAGTAAAAGATCTAAAACTTTAGCCTGTACACCAAATGTCAGTGTCATGAGTACCATACCATAGTCAACAGCCATACCTAATGTCAGTGTCATGAGTACCATAACACAGTCGATGGTCATACCTAGTGTTTAGGTCACTAGTACTATACCACATATTACACAAACAAGAGACATTTCCTCATTCCACTATGGCAATCAGAATCCATTTTCCTAGATTGGTAGTTAGAATCCATTCACATAGATTCTAAATCAAAATCCATTCTCCTAGATTCCAAGTAAAAACCAATTCACACAAATTCTAAATCAGAATCCCTTCTCCCAAAGTGGTAGTCAGAATCTGTTCACACAGATTTTGAGTCAAAAAGAATTTTCACATATCCTAGGTCAAAACCAATTTATGTAGATTCTAAACCAGAACACATTTACAAACATTCTGAATCCAAATCCACCTCAAATACCAATGTTCAATCAAAACCCATCACAAGACCTTGCATTTTAGAAGACATACACAAATCCGCATAATCCCCCCCTCACATCACTAACCTAGGTTGACATCTTACAAACACAAATGGATAACATGGTAGTGTCAACTAAGAAATCCTTATCAACAAAGGACATATGCCCATTTCCCTTTGATAAATCATTGTATATGACACCTTTCCCTCATGGGTATGTCATATCGAATCTCCCTAAGTACAATGGCAAATAGAATCCAATAGAACATATAATGGAATTTTCTACCATGTGCATAGATGTCGCTTATGACCCCACATATCTTATGAGACTATTTCCTAGAAGTCTTGTAGGAATTTCACTAGAGTGGTTTTTAGGTCTAGACTATGGCATTAGATCTTGGGGTGAACTGACAAAGAAATTTGTTGAGGAATTCTCCTTCAACATAGACCATGAGATAAATATATAAACCTTGTGTCACACAACACAAGATGAAGGAGAAACTATCATTGCTTTCTTCTAGAGATGGAAGACTATATCTAGTCAGTGTCTTGTTGAGATACCTGAAAAACAAAAAGTCACTATGTTCTAGGAAAACCTTCATGAAAAACTAAGTAGCTTAAGGGTACATTGTTGTACATCCTTTTCAGAACTAGTGGAAAAAAAGGGTTATAATAGAAAAGGATCTCATTGAAAAAGGATAACTTAAGACATCAACATCCAATATAAATTCGATAGTGCCAAATGCCCCCAATGACAAAAACAAATTTTGGTCTCGGAACAAAAATATCACCAATGATGGGGTAGTTGATGCCAAAACTATACAAATGGGACCAATCATCACATTATGAGGACCACACTCTTCGGCCAACACCCTTAATGTTGTCAATCAGCCTTCCAACAAGGTCCAAAATACTCCACGTCCACAAAAAAGGAGGTTTCAAAAATGTGAGTTCACTCCCTTAGGGGAACCCATTAAGTTTGTATTCAAACAACTATTACAACATAATCTTATACAACTTCAAGAGCCAATAAAATACAATCTAGGATAATTGAAACCAGTTTGGTGGGATGACAATGCCTTTTGTGATTATCATACAACTAAGGGACATAACCTACAAAATTATCATCCATTGAAGAATATCATACAAGATCTTGTCAAAAGGAGAATAATTGAAGTTAGTTGATAGAAACAAAAGTCATCAAACACTAATCATCAAGTCTTTTTTGGTATACTACATAACCATGGGAAAGGAAATGTCCCTAGTTCAAGTACCAAGACCAATATGTCAGCCAACTATGTCAATATCAAGCATGATTATAATAGTGGAAAAACCATTAACCACCTTCACGCTGATGATGAGAATATTAATATCATTACTATCAATACAAATTATCCTAAGTGCACTATCAACAATCATCGTATGAAGATCACTAATCAAGGTCCTCCATCGTAGCAAACACCACAACCTTCCAAGTCACAATATCACCTACTTGACCAGTTGGGGAAGACCACAGCCCAAATCTCAATCTTGGAACTATTGTGTATCTCCCTTGAGCATTGATCCATTCTAGATAAGGTGTTATGAAACACCATGTTCCTTAATGATCTTGATTTCAATCGTTTCCTGGAAATGGTGGACTACTTGACCAATAATCATCATGCCACATTCTTTGAACAAGACTACGCAACTGAAAAGAAAAATCATAACGATCCTTTGCATCTTGAAGTCCTTGTTGATGACACCAAAGTTAGATGAGTTTTGGTAGATGGAGGAGCAAGGTTAAATCTATGGACTTTAAAACTAATTAAAGCATTAGGTTTCTCAAAAGGATGCATAGACACAACCAAAAGTATTTTCATAAAAGCTTATGATGATGAGGAATGAAAATCGAAGGGAGTGGTAACACTTCTTATCAAAATTGGTCCTACAGTAATGGAGATGAAATTCTAGGTCTTGGATCTCACCCTTCCATAAAACCTTCTGCTAGGTAGACCATGGATTCATGCCATGAAGGTCGTCCCTTCCACATATCATCAGTGTCTCAAATTCCCTTACAATGGCATTGAAATAACTATAGATGGTGACCTAGATCCATTCCAATATTTTACCAATCTAAAAGAGATACCCCAACATCAAGTGGCAGTAAACCAAGAGGCTTCATCCTCCAATTCGTCTCACTATGTCAATCCATCCACACTCACTCAAACATCTATTTCACCCTCATTTCCTACCACTCCTAGGGTTGTGGAGAATATTACATGAAGACATTGTATTGTGTTAGCCATCTAATTCCTCCTAAATCATACGGTTTGCCAACACCAGATAGGAGACAATCTATGGTCACTATACACATTCCTCCTACAACTTTTACTAAATGGGGAGAATTAATAAAAGAAGTTGTAAATCTAGAAGATGTCACTTCCTAGTTGTACAAGGAAGATAATGAAGAACCTCTCTCACTTGCTCACATTCCTACAGATCTATATGGAAAAGGTTTCACAATTATGTAGAGCAAGGGATATAATGGACAGAGTGGTTTAGGCTTAAATCAAGATGGAAGGATTGAACAAATCTTTGTTTCTCAATTGCCAAAAGACTTAGGGCTTACGTTTCAACTGATTTAGATTGGAATTCCTAGTACCATAGTACCCTTAATCGAGAAGTAAGTGCTTTAGAAGAAATTGAGACATCTCACCAACTATCTAACCAACCCCACTATGACTCCCCCAACTCCAATGAATATGAGTGGGATTCCCTATCCTCTACCTCTTCCATGGACCTTGACAAGCTATTTGGAGAACTTGACTTAATGTTGAGATCCTCATCAAATCCATTGAATTCCTATCCACCAAAGAATATGACCAAAGAGGAATGGTTTAAACATTACTATTGGGAGTCACTTGATCCTACCTCTTGGTAGCCTAGTACATCTATTTTAATTAACCAAACCTTGGCATTAGGCCCACCTCTGAATCCACCTAGACCGAAACCAAAGGGTAAAGAGGACTAGTACAAGGTTTTTGTGACCATATGAACAACTCAGTACTTACCTTCACTCCATTAAACTTTGATAACTCTGAGGATGACATGCCTTTAGTTTATCCCCAACTTATTGTTTGGGATCAATAAGACACACCTGCCTTAGATATTTTTGAGAACGACGAAGCAATTGTTGAGTTCCTGGGATTATGAGAAGGTATACCTCACGGTGATCACAAGGCTAGTTTTACCATTGACTTGGTCAACAAAGCATAGTTTGGGGAATTTGTTCAACCCTCTAGTCGCAAAAATGAGAAAAAGAATAAAAAGGATAAAAAGGATGAATTTATAGGTGAAAACTAAAAGGCACCTCTAGACAATGAAAAAGTAAAAAGAAAGGATGCATCTGAAGGAGAAAACCTCTATGAGGCACCTAAGGATGGAGGTTTGAAAATTCTCCCCATTGCATAGGAAAAGTCACCAAGACCAATATGTCAGCCAACTATGCGAATATAAAGCATGATTATAATAGTGGCAAAACCATTAACCACCTTCTCACCGCCGATGAGAATATCAATACCATTACTATCAATACAAATCCTAAGTGCACTGTCAAAAATCATCGTACGAAGATCACTATTGAAGGTCCTCCATTGTAGCAAACACCACAACCTTCCATGTCACAATATGACCTACTTGACCAGTTGGGGAAGACCACAACCCAAATCTCAATCTTGGAACTATTGTGTATTTCCCTTGAGCATCGATCTATTCTAGATAAGGCATTACAAAACACCATGGTCCCTAATGATCTTGATTTCAATCGTTTCTAGGAAATTGTTGGCTACATGACCAATAATCATCATGCCACATTATCTGAACAAGACTACGCAACTGAAAAGAAAAATCATAATGATCCTTTGCATCTTGAAGTCCTTGTTGATGAAACCAAAGTTAGATGAGTTTTTGTAGATGGAGGAGCAGGGTTAAATCTATGGACTTTAAAACTAATTAAAGCATTAGGATTCTTAAAAGAATGCATATAAACAACCAAAAGTATTGTCATAAAAGCTTATGATGATAAGGAATGAAAATCAAAGGGGGTGGTAACACTTCCTATTAGAATTGGTCCTATAGTAATGGAGATGAAATTCCAGGTCTTGGATCTCACCCTTCCATACAACCTTCTGCTAGGCACACCATGTATTCATGCCATGAAGGTGGTCCCTTCCACATATCATCAATGTCTCAAATTCCCTTACAATGGCATTGAAATAACTATAGATGGTGACCCAAATCCATTCCAATATTGCACCAATCTAAAAGAGATACCCCAATGTCAAGTGGCAGTAAACCAAGAGGCTTCATCCTCCAATTCGTCTCACTATGTCAATCCATCCACACTCACTCAAACATCTATTTCACCCTCATTTCCTACCACTCCTAGGGTTGTGGAGAATATTACATGAAGACATTGTATTGTGTTAGCCATCTAATTCATTTTAAATCATATGGTTTACCAACACCAGACAAGAGACAATCTATGGTCACTATACACATTCATCCTACAACTTTTACTAAATGGGGAGAATTAATAAAAGAAGTTGTAAATCTAGAAGATGTCACTTCCTAGTTGTATAAGGAAGATAATGAAGAACCTTTCTCACTTGCTCACATTCCTACAGATCTATATGGAAAAGGTTTCACAATTATGTAGAGCAAGGGATATAATGGACAGAGTGGTTTAGGCTTAAATCAAGATGGAAGGATTGAAAAATCTTTGTTTCTCAATTGCCAAAAGACTTAGGGCTTACGTTTCAACCAATTTAGATTGGTATTCCTAGTACCACATTACCCTTAATCGAGGAAGTAAGTGCTTCAAAAGAAATTGAACATCTCACCAACTATCTGACCAACACCATTGTGACTCCCCTGACTCCAACGAATATGAGTGGGATTCCCTATCCTCTACCTCTTCCATGGACCTTGACAAGCTATTTGGAGAACTTGACTTAATGTTGAGATCCTCACCAAATCCATTGAATTCCTATCCACCAAAGAATATGACCAAAGAGGAATGGTTTAAACATTACTATTGGGAGTCACTTGATCCTATCTCATGGCAGCCTAATACATCTATTTTAATTAACCAAACCTTGGCATTAGGGCCACCTCTGAATCCACCCAGACATAAACCAAAGGGTAAAGAGGACTTAGTACAGATTTTTGTGACCATATGAACAACTCAGTACTTACCTTCACTCCGTTAAACTTTGATAAGTTCAAAAATGACATGCCTTTTGTTTATCCCCAACTTATTGATTGGGATCAACAAGACACACCTGTCTTAGATATTTTTGAGAATGACGAAGCAATTGTTGAGTTCCTGGGATTATGAGAAGGTACACCTCACAGTGATCACAAGGATGGTTTTACCATTGACTTGGACAACAAAGCATATTTTGGGGATTCTATTCAACCCTCAAGTCACAAAAACAAGAAGAAGAATAAAAAGGATAAAAAGGATGAGTCTCTAGGTGAAAACCGAAAGGCACCTCTAGACAATGAAAAAGTAAAAAGAAAGGACGCATCCAAAGGAGATAACCTCTATGATGCACCTAATGATGGAGGTTTGATAATTCTCCCCATTGCATAGGAAAAGTCACCCATGCTCATTGAAGAATCAGTAGAAGTCAACATAGGCACAAAAGAGAATCCTTGACTGGTTTATTTTGCAGCGTCATTGACCACAGAAGAACAACCAGAATTCCACAACTTCTTTACACAAAGATAGATAAATTTTGCATGGTCATATGCAAGCATTCCTGGGCTAGACCCTAAACTTGTTCTACATCACTTTCCCTTACAACCAGGTGTAAAACCAATAAAGCTGAAATTGAGAAAAATGCACCCACAAACTGCTCTACTAGTTAAGGTAGAACTTAAGAAAATATTAGATGTTGGTTTCATTAGATCAATTGACTATGTAGATTGGATTTCTAATCTTGTACCAGTCACTAAACCAGTAGGGGGCATCCACATCTACATAGATTTTAGAGATATCAACAAGGCTTGTCCTAAGGATGACTTCCCTTTGCCTAACATAGACATGATAGTAGACATGACAGTGGGGTATGAGATATTGTCCCTTATGGATGGATATTCAGGATATAATCAGATCGGAATTGCAACTGAAGACCAACCTAAGACAACTTTCACTTGTCCTTGCAGTACGTATTGCTGGAATGTTATGCCCTTCAGACTAAAGAATGTTGGAACAACCTATCAACGTGCCATTACCACTATTTTTCATGATTTAGTACACACTCTCATGGAAGATTATGACGATGACCTTATAGTTAAATCCAAGACAAGGCAGAACATTTACATGATTTAGACAAGATATTTCAAAGGCTAGAAAAGTATAAAGTGAGACTCAATCCCAAGAAATGTGTGTTTGGAGTAAAGTCAAGAAAGCTGTTAGGCTATATCATTTTGAGACAAGGCATTGAAGTGGATCCAGCCAAGGTAGAAGCAATCATAGACATGCCTCCACCAACTAATCTCAGTCAACTAAGGATGTTACAAGGAAGATTGCAATCCATCAAAAGATTTATAGTGTAGTTGGCAGATAAAACACATCCTTTTCAATATCTACTTAAGAAAGGGGTACCCTTTGCATGGATAGTTAGGTGTAGAGTGGCTTTTCAATTGATTTAGGAATATCTACTCACACCACCAGTCTTAATTCCACTTGTTGAAGGTTGACCACTAATTCTTTATATTACAGCAACCCATTCATCACTTGTAGCATTGCTTGCACAGAATGATGATGAAGGTCATGAAAGGGTAGTATATTATATCAATTTGACTTTGGCAGGTTATGAGATCAACTATAGTGCCATTGAATGTGCCTATCTTGCAATAGTATTTTCTACTCAAAAACTAAGGCACTATATGCTAAACCATCAAACAATGTTGATTGCCAAAATAGATCCTTTGAAATATCTTCTAAGCAAGGCAACATTAACAGGGTGACTAGCCAAATGGGTTATGACACTTAGTGAGTATGATATCTAATATGTAGAAAGAAAGGATATTAAAGGACAAGTCATCGTTGATCAGTTAGCTGATGCACAACTACAAGAAGATCACCCATTAGTTGCAGACTTTCCTAATGAGTTTATATTTACAATTGACACAAACACATGGAAATTGTACTTTGATGGGTCACATACAAATCATGGCTCAGGAGCTGGTATACTATTTATCACACCACAGGGTGATTCCATCCCTAAATCATTCAAAATTGCATTCCCGTGTACTAACAACATAGCAGAGTATGAGGATCTAGTGACAGGGTAATGCATGGCAGTCAAGTGGAAAATTAAGAACCTACAGGTATATGGTGATTCTCAACTAGTAAACAAATAGGTAAATGATGATTATGAGACTAAGGATGAGAAGCTTTCTCCATATAAATGCATGGCTGATAGCTTTAAGTAATACTTTGAAAAGGTCAAATTTCATCAAATACATTATGTTTTAAATAGGGTAGTAGAGGCTACGGCTACAATAGCATCACTTCTAGACATTCCTAACAACATGCCTAAGTTTGAGTTCTTGGTAGAATAGATTTTGGTCCTAGCCTATGATATCCCAGATTCTAAAATGGTATGTAACATTGTTGGTCCTGATTCCCCATGGTACAAAAAAATCTATGACTACCTCCATGCCAAAGTCATACCCATTGGCTTGTCAAATAACCAACGTAGGACTTTCCTCCACAAGTCAACCAAATACACCATCATCGGAGACACCCTATTGAGATGTCTTGATTACAATGAAGCACAAGCAACCTTGTGTGGGTTGCGTGAGGGTATATGTGGTTCCCATTCTAGTGGTCCTACCTTAGCCAAAAAGATTATGAAACTAGGTTATTATTGGCCTACTATGGAAAAGGACTCATATGTCTTTGTAAAAAAATGTTGCCAATGCCAAGTTCATGGAGACTTGATACATTCACCAGCATAGGAACTCCATCCTATAATGTCACCATGGCCCTTCACCCAATGGGGGCTCAACCTTATAAGTAAGATCGATCCCACATCCTCCAATGGCCACAAGTTCATTATCACTACCACTGAATACTTTACGAAGTGGATTGAGGCTATTCCTATGACATATATTACCATGACATAGATCTCTAAGCTTAACCTAAACCATATCATCTGTCGGTATGGTGTCCCTTAGTCCATAATCGCTGATAATGGCCGCCCATTTAAGAATCAAGAAGTCTGCCATCTTTGTGATGAATTTCATACTCAACATCACTCTCCATTGCATACTACCCATAAGGTAATGGCCAAGCAGAGGCATCTAACAAAAATATCATTAGAATCCTCAAAAAAATTGTCAATGATGCTAGTTGTGATTGGCATTTACAGCTTAATCCTGCCTTATGGGCTTATCACACAAGTATTTGTACTCCAACTGGCACCACTCCCTATTCACTAGTATTTGGTTCTAAATCTATTCTTCCTATTGAGGTCGAGATTCCTTCCCTAAGGGTATCCTTGAAAGGTCACACTAATGATGAAGAGTATCAGGTATCAAGACTCCATGAGCTAGAATTCCTAGATGAGCGAAGACAGAAAGCACTAGACCATCTCCAAACATATTAGAATCACCTTCGTCGTAGCTATAATAGGAAGGTATTGAACAAAAACTTTGACATTGGTGACTTGGTTTTAATGGAGAACTCGATGAATCAAGTAGAATGATAAAAACTAGGAAAGTTCAAACCAAACTGGTTAGGACCTTATATTGTTACAGAAGCCTTTGGATCAAAAGCATATCAACTCTCTACTCTTGAAGGGGAACCATTGTCCTCGCCAATCAATAGTCTTCATCTGAAGAAGTTCTATGCATAGCTTCTGAGGGCCTTATCTTAATTAGAAAAAAAACAAAAAAATAAAAAAACTCAAAAGAAAAAAATCATTACCTAAGTGAAAACCTGGTGAAGAGGAATCTTGGTAACACCAAAAAAATTAGAAAATAGTAAAGAGAAATAATTTTTCCAATAGTGAAAACCACTTCAGTGGCCCTTTGGATAGGTACCATGATGAAAACTTGGCAAGCAAGCACCATGTGTAGTTGACTCTGCTCCTTTGTCTACTATGACTCTGATGTAATCTTTGTACATATCACTTATCCCTGTACATAGTTCATATCCCTATACATATCACTTATCTTTTCCATCCATCACTTGTACATACCATTCATAATAAGTGGTAGTCTTTGCCATAACTTGGAACAATTGACATCGAATGCATTTAATATCGCCCATTTTATCCTATTCCTAATCAATTGGTCTTATACTCGACTAGGGGCACACCCTTGACATGCGTCATATTGGTTCTTCCATTGGCTTTGTTGAAAACGTAAAACCATAGTAAAGTCCAAAAACAAAAAAACAAAAAAACATCACACAATGTCTTGAGAAAATCCAAAAACATCAGAAAGCTTCAAAAAGACAAAAAAAATCAAAACATGTTGAAAATCCAAAAATAGAGTCAATGTCAGTTGCACTTGTTAGTCTTTGTCGTTTGTCAAACTAAGTTGCCTCTACAACTGGACATAGGCAAGGCCATCTACCGATGTGTCCCCGATGCATTAGGATAGTTTGTTTAGGTTAGTTTGTATAAAATCATGACTCAATCCATATGTCTATATGACAAGGTCATAAGTCATGTCAAACTATGAGGTCTTTGCATGTATAACGTAGGTAAGGCCATCAAGTGATGAGTCCCCGAAGCTGCACTAGGTCAATCTATTAGGGTTCATGGGATTCACTATCACACAAATCTTCTATTTGTAGTAAGTCTTGTCAATCAAATTCAAGTCAAACTACAAGGTCTCTACATGTATAATGTAGGCAAGGCCATCAATCGATGAGCCCCCGAGGCCGTGCTAGGCCAATCCTTTAAGGTTTGTCATCACACACAGTCAATTTTCAACACATCATATCAAGTCATGCATAAATCTAGTGAACAAGTCAGCAATGTCTCTAAATCAAATCAAACAAATTGCCAAAGACAACAATCGAAAAAAATCAACCAATGTCTACTACAGGATGTGTCCTTCCTGGAGACAGACATCATCAAAACAATCAAACTCTATCTTATTTAGGATGTGTCCTTCCTGAATATTGATAGCAACAAAAAAATCTATCTTATACAAGATGAGCCCATCCTGCATATTGACATTATCAATCAAATGAACATAGCCTTATATAGGTTATCACATCAATGACATCTGACTCAGTGTCTTATATGATACATGTCTTTCTGAAACCAGGCTTTGTCATGCCTTATACAGATGGTCATAACATCGAAACTAGATTCAAAGTCTTATCTGGTATGTGTATCTCTTGAAATCAAGCTTTATCAATCAATCCTTTTATCTATCAAAATAAATCAAACAAACATATCAAGTTTTGGAAAATATTTTACTGGATTTTTGACTTTATGGCTTATTTATGTTATCATTTTATTTGACTTTATGACTAGGAATTATGTTACTAGCTTTCTCAAGGATGTCCCATGAAGGATTTAGAGAAGCAACGATGTATCAAAACTCTATTTTCTTTTACTGATGTCTAACAACTGTCTTTTAAATTTGATTTTGAGTCATGTTACTAGTGTCCTCAAGGATGTCCCATGAAGGGTTTAGAGGAGTGATGACATCTCATGACCTGTCATTTTTTTTGTTGTTGTTTGTGGTTTGTCTTGACAAAAAGACTGGGGCAACATGTTCCCTTAGTATGAGTTAGCAACAATCCTTGTCTGCGATTGTCTGTTGTTAGCAAGTGGATGACCTTACACACCTTGATTTATGTCATATCATGGTGTTTTTCTCTATTTTTATTAGTCTTGTCCAATGATGATAAAGTGCAACACCTTTTTTGATATAGAGAAACATCGAAGATTACTCATACTAACATCCATCTCATTTCTTTTATTAATTCTCAATCTTTCTTTCTGCACTAACAATTCTTCCTTCTTGCATTATGGCAGAGTCCCATGACACACAAAAATATAAATCATCTTGCATATACACATACATGTTAGAACAATAAAAACATATAGGCATTTATCATATCTAGGACATCATGGTATAATAGACATTTACCGTCATAGATTACTTATCATAAGCATTCCATGTACATAACAAATGTAATTACATACATCACATTACATTTGTATAGCATCACATGTAGAAAGTATTGTACATATAACATCACATTACATCTTATAATTATACATTGCATTCATAACATCTATCGACATCATAAATATTAATACATACATCATTACATAGAATCAACATCACATCATAAGTTGCATAAACACATCATAAAGTAGATATGATCATCCATGGCATAGGCATCTCATATAAACATGACATGTATAAATAAACGACTACATAATAAATAAATAAAACTATATATCATGAGAATCACCACCAAAATCATATATATATATATATATATATATATATATATATATATATATATATATATATATATATATATATATATATATATTCCTCAAAAGTTTCACATCACAATGTCATAATGTATCATAAATATGGAAGCTCACGGGCTATATATCATAATACAATGTCTCAGTACATATCAAGAAATATCCCTATCCTGAACTACCACTGCTATCATGGCTAGATTGTGTGGATGAATGATGCGGAGAACCTGGTGACCTATGACCTGAATGGGGCTTGTCATATGGACCAGCTCTGCGTGGCTGCTCAACACCCTCTATGCTAACATATCTGGAGTGGGTCCTAGTCTAGGACCTCTCACTGCATGCCTCTAAAAAGCTTGGGGCCCGTCTCTCTAGAGGAACTGCTGCCTCATATAAATCTTGGTAATAAGTGGCCCTCTCTCTGGCTCTGACTAACTCTCTAGAAAATTTAGTTGTCGGCCCAGTACATAGAGATCCAATCTCTATGAATCTCCACTTGATCTCCTACCAATGAGCTATGGCTTGATCTATGTCCATGATGGTTATGTCCCTCTCCATTTGTAACACATCTCTCTCAGACATCATGACCCTCATCTGCTCCTCCAAAGATGCAATCTAGGCACGAAGTGTAGCAGTATCGGGATCAATTTCCCATGTCTCACCCTCAACACACTATCATCCTCATCCTCCAACTCCTCTAAAATATTATCCTGAATCTCCCTTTCATGATCATCATCCTCCTCATCATCATCCTGATAGGCACCAAGCAAGCCCAGGGCATCAATCTCCACCTCCTCTCTATCTGCCTCCTCCTCCGCATGAACCTCTGGAATGGCCTTCTCTGCGGGATGCTCTTCCTCTCTGCCAATCTCAACATGCACCTCCTCCCCACCTCTGCTACTATCTGGCATGTGCACATCCTCCATCTGTCCCTCCTCACAGATAGGTGATAATGGTGGCTTTCATCCCCTCCATCCACGCCTCCCTCTCCTAACACCTCATCGACCACCTCCACCACCATCTCCATCATCACCACGACCCCCTCCACCTCTTCGACCTCTGTCTTTTCCATGTCTGTCATGTGGTCCTATCCCTTGCTACTCTATCAGCGCAGTATAATCTAGATCTGTAAGGGGAATCAACCTATGCATGGCCCACCACTGATCATATGCCTCGGTGGTACCTATGTCTACAACACCATCTCCTCATCCCCACTAAACTACATGTAATGCATCAATATCTACCTCGGCAGTAGCCACTAGAATCTCTGGACCCCACATGGGAACCTCTTGTGAGGACCTTGCGAACTCTGCATGTCCTCTAGGAACATTGTATACCTCTCCAAACTACCACAATACACAATCTAGAAAATGTCGTTCTATAATATGGACATGTGAAACAGTCCACCCAATCAGGTACTGTGTCTAGCAACAAAAAGGAAAATACTCATCCTCATCTGACCACTCTGCACATCCTAAGTACAGTCTCCATGTAAACTATACCATAGTATCAATGACATGTCTGAAATACCTGGTATCCCCCATATGGTGCTGAGTATTAGCCCTTGCATAATGGAAGGCATAAGGGGCTCTGTGCTGCACATGAACTGTAACTGGTGGATGAAAGATGGCAATGTGTTCCCACGCTCATACCATCAGGAGCGTGGTACCACAACTCATAGACTGAGCCTCTCAATATGTTATATCATGCAAATGAAAGTATAACACATGCCGAGCAGACAAGAACCCCAAGCATATATCTCCCGACGCTCTAACATACCTACCAACATCTCCCCCCAACCCATAGGAAAACCATGACCTCGATGTTTAGGTATTACTATACCAACTATCAATGTAAATAATAGACAGTCCAATTGCCTATACCTCTATGCCAATACACGCCATCTAATCTCATAATGATCAAAACCTAACTTTATGATATTGGCGTGAGGGTAGTATCTACACATCTTAGCTAAACACCTCTGGGTATCGTACCTCACCCTTGTGCCTCTAATAGGAAGTCTCAAAATCCTATAGACATCCTCTAAGGTAACTGTCGCCTCTCCAGTAGGTAGGTGAAATGAGGAAGTATTTTAGTGCCATCGCTCGCACAACACTATTAGCAGACCCTAGTTTTCTCGAATAGTGGGCATGTCTATCACATGAAGAAGCCCCAAATGCCATAAGAATCATTTCTTCGCACTCCACAAACTATCTCAAAAGTGAAAAGTCGATGGTCTCGACTCCTGCATATACACAATGTCCAAAACAATGTGCAATGACATTATACATATATCATGTCAGAATAAATCACCTATCCTAGTGCAAAGTGACCAAATCAAATGTTATTCAAATGTGTCATTATTTTGCAAATGTGTTGCAGAAAACTAAATGCATGATTGAATTTCACAAATGCGTCACTCTCAAATGCAAATGTGTGTGGAAAATAACAAATGCAATTACATATAAAATGTGTTTTTTTAATCAACACAAAACAATATCCTACTAAATGCAAATGCAGAACTAAACTATCACATGCGTTGAAAAATAAACAATTGTGACTATTTTAAATGCCAATGTGTTTCTATTTCGCACATGTGTGTAGATAAAATGCAAATGCGGTGAACTATTTTTAACCCACATGAATCAAAAACATAAATTTGCAGATGCGGCGTTTTGCATACAGATGCGTTTATTATGCACCCACATGTGACTTTTCAACAAAATGATGCATAATAAAAAAATGAAATTTAATGCATAAAAAGGTGCAAAAATCTAAAATTCAAAAGTCAAGATTAAGGTACATACTGGGGGGTCCATGTCGGCTAGCCACCTAAAGTTCTAGATCCTGTATGCTCAATGGTGGGTGTGCTGAATGGGAGACATCTTTGTTGAGGGTGCAAAGCAAAATTCTCAAATCTCAAAGCTAGGTGGGTAAAAATGAATGGGTTTTTACCCCATTTTCTATTTATACCTAGGGTTTTGGTGGCATTCCTTTTTATTGGCTACGTCAACTTCCAATTTCAATTGACCCATACTTGTCCTTAACACTTCCAATTTCAATTTTGTCAACTCCACTGCATTTTTGGCTATCCAATGGACTTATCAGGATTATTTCCAAATTTTTTTTGAAAATTTTCAAAAATTTGTCAATTTTCCTGAGGGGGCTTACCTTTATTTGTTTTGCACTGGGGCATTACTGAGGCATATTTTTATTGATATTCTTAGACACAATGCTGAAATGACATTGTATCAAAGAGGGGCAAATGTAGATACCAAAATTTGGTTTAAACTTGTGACTTCAATATTCTTCATAATTCTTATTTTTCATGGTCATGATTAAATAATCCTAATTATTTAATTAATACACTTTAACTTTAATTCTTCTATTAATTAAATAATCTTAATTATTTAATTGATTCACATTTTTGTTATTCTATCTAATTAATTAAATAAACGCTTTTTATTTAATTATGTTACTAATTAACCTTATCCTTCTTGTCAAATTAAATTCATATTTAATTTACTCTTTATCATAGTTCAACTATAATTAAATAAATTCTTTATTTATTTAATTATCCATTTAATCCCTTCATCACTTAATTAAATAAATCTTATTTATTTAATTATTCTTCAAATATCAAATCTTGAATTAAATGAATTATTTAATTCATAAATCCTATTATAACACATTCCTCTATATTTAGATGATTGTGCAAGTTATCTAAGTATTCACTTTGACTCGACTCAACATTTATTTAAATCGCTTAGTTAACTCAGGATTTAATATCTGAGTGGTTTTCTTGAGTAATCTATTCGTCATATCATTCAGTCATCTAGTTCTAACTCAATTGCATGTACATGAATATTAATTAGATATTTCTATTTAATTAATTAAATATTGTGTGTGCATTCGAACAAAGAGTTGCTTTAATCCATCTTTACCTTTGTCATGCAAAGACTATTCTTCTATTTTTGAATACCAAACTTGAAGATTAAATCATTTTTTTAAATATTTATTTCTATTTCTAATTTTGTATCACTCATGTCACTACTAACAGTTATCAGAATGCATTTCTAATATTTCGATCTCAACCATCCATTGATCTTTCAATCCTCTTTCATTTGAATGATCAATTTTCTATAAATTGATTTGTCATTCATCATTCCAATCTCTCTCGAAAGCATATGACTTCTGGAGCAATTATCTTGAATCTTCAATGTTTTGTCTTAATCACAACACTTAGGGCATGCTTGCGTGAACTTTGAAAATCTGAGGGAAAGTACACTATATAGATGAACTGGAGAAGAGTAATGTAGGTTATTCAACGAAATTGATCGCATGTTTGGTAAAATAGTTTCTATTAATGCATGTTGTTCTTAGCTTTCTTTTGTTCTCAATTATCTAAGCTTTGAGGATTTGTTAGTATGGTTTGAATAGATTAGATTTGAATTTCCTAACTCTCTCATGTGTTTTTCTCTGAGCTATAAGAGATATTCATAGAGATTAGCTCTCCATGAATATAGGAACTACCTATCCTATAAATGTGTATGTAAATCATATTATGAGGTCAGAGAGTGGAATTGAAATATAATATTATTTTGTGTACCAAATTTTCTCCCATTTCTCTATTATTTTAGCGTGTCTATAGACTAACACACCATAATTTTTATGGAATATTACATCAGAAAGAGAATACTAATTTTTCTCACTAACATGACCATAGTCAAGTAGTTCTATAGATATCTTGAATCTCCAATAGATTGTGATGTTCCATTAGAGAACCTTGCACATGTGGATGAAACTGGAGAAAATGATCCCCTGCATGCCCCATATACATTCATTCATGCAAACATTACCAATACAAGTGATTCATGAGTGAAACCTAGGAAATAGGTTGTTCTATCTTTTGGGAGATAGAACTAGGGGTTTAGGACCTATTTCACTTAGTTCATTCAAGGATATCTTAGAGATGTCAATAAAGGGATAGAATGAGGGAAAGAGATCTACAATAAGGTGTCCTAGGGTGTAATTAAAGACTAAAGAGGGTTTCACCATCAAGCTAGGGCTTGGAAACACTAGTGACATGTTGATCCAGGTGGATCCAGAAAACCTAAAAATTTTAGTCTCAAAAATCAACTAGATCAACATCATCAGTAAGAACTCACTGACACGATCCTAATGCAACTTTAATAGACCCAAAATGAGTATGTACGTAGAAGTTATGCTCAGTCAAAGGTTCGATCAAACAAGCAAATTGGGTGCTGATGCAAGGTTGAAAAATAAATCATCTCCAAATTAGGTAAAAGTAGTCTCATTTCGAAGGGCTCATCAATATAGTTTTGACACCTTTTGAATCATGTCAAATGAAGATTGTATGAGTAAGATAGAGTCGATCAAAGTTTCCAAAAGGGTGGGTTGACCTGTATAGTACGCATTGTTGGTGACATGGAAAGACAAGGTGATGTGGTAGATGATGATGTGGAATAGGTAGTTGAGGGAATTTATCTTATTTAAATTAGAAATTAAGACAAAAATATATGAGCCAAACACTTTAAAATAAAATGCATAAATATTTTTAAAAGGGATTTAAGACTTTAAAAGGTTTAGAAAAGATATTTGAAACATGAAGCCCAAATCTATAAAGATTTTAAAAGAGGAAAATATCATAAAATATAAGATCCCAAATCTTAAAGGATTTAAACATAATTTTAAGGGGATTATTAAAAGATAATCCATATCCCTATTTACATATTAAGATTTGTGAGAATATCCTAAGAGGTTTTTAGGATATTTTTAAAGGTGTTTACCAAATTGAAATGATATTGTATGGGAATATTGTAAAGCCCAAAATTATAAGGGCTATTTATTTTAATGGGTGTATTATTTTTAGGGGATTTATTGTTGTAAATGGGAGATTGGCATAATTTGAAAATCATATGGTTTTAGACCATAATAGGAAAAATAAAATGTATAAAAGGGGAAGAGTTTGGCTTTTCAAGGAAATTAAAAATTATTGTGAAATGTGGAGAATTCTTTTGGAGAGAATAATAGGCTTATTGGAATTAGGCAAAGGAGGAGATTATTGTATACACGAAGACATTTGGAGTGTGTTCAGGTGTTGAGAGAGATTGTGAGAGGTTTTTATGCCAGGTTTTGGATGCATTTTTTATGTAACAAAGAAAATTCAAGTTTGGAATCATTAATGAAGGTAGTCCATCATTGAGAAGTGGACTTGGAGATGTAGTCCTGATTGGATGAATATTGTTATCAAGATCATGTTCCTCTCTCTCTTCTATCTTATTCTTCTTCTCTCTCCTATCTTTCATTCTTTATTTGTGTTATAATTACAACACTTTATTAATTAGTTAATTTCATTAAGTTATACAAACGTGAATCTAGTTTATAATTTCAATTGGTAAACAACATAGTCACACAATTTTGATCAAGATTAACTATAATTTAAGTTAATTTGCAAGTTAATTGTAAACGTCTAATTACAAATCAAAGTTGTATCAAAGCCTCTTAATAGGAAATTGCAAAAGTGAATGTTAACTAGGTTGAAATTAAAGTGAGGAGAAGTTGCACTAATAGAGTTCAATCCTGAGATCAGAAAATGAAGGTCTTTTCCATGATCAGAAATGGTAGTTGAACAAAGTTCTATGGAGCTTGATGAAAAATATTTCTAGAAAGTATTTCTTGAAATGAAGGCTATGGTGGAAGTTCTTTTCGAGCACATCTTGGGGGTTTCCTATTCTCTCTCTCTTCACATTTCTCTCTTTTGAGGCTCTCTCTCTCTCTCTCTCTCTCTCTCTCTCTCTCTCTCTCTCTCTCTCTCCCTCCCTCCCTCCCTCCCTCCCTCCCTACCTCTTTAAAGTGCATCATTGTACTAGGGTACCTAACATGACCTTGTTGCCAGAACTCATTTATATTTCATCCTAAATTACACTTAAGGGGCATGCTGGTGTAAATATTTTACTTCACCTAGGACAAATTTTATTCAAAGTGTAATATGCATCCATGAGATAGAAAATTAGTAGACCAACTTTTGGTAAAGACAATCACATGAAAGATGAAAAGAGACATTATACAAACACTAACAATATTTCCACTAAGTTGTAGGAGTAAAAACAACAATGCAAAGAAATGCAAAGCATTTTTTGGACTAGTATTGACAAGCTACCAAACTGCCAACCCATAAAAATTACCAGAGACCTCCTTGACATCATTAGTGACCTAAAAATATAATATTAAAGCACCAAATCCCAAACCAAAAGACCGTATCTTCAAAGATAGAGTAATATGGAGCATTCTCCTAAGTAGTCTTCAAAGCAACTTCTAGTAGTAGAAATTTTCACCAATATCCAATTACAAAAACTTCCTTTTAGCAACACATACTTCCTTGGGAACAATAGGAGAGAGAGCATACAAGTGAACAAAATTTTTTTGTGTATGAGGGTCTCTCTTACACTTCTAAGGTTTCAGACCTAAAAGGAGAGAGGTACCAAAAATATTAATGGCTCACTCAAGAAGAAACCCTTGAGATTCCAACGAAAAGGAGATTGAAATATGTCAAAAAGGATTATCTCAAGAGCATATAACTAAACCAATTTTTTTTTGTATGTGGGTATCTCTTACACTTCTAGGGTTTTGGACATAATTGGAGAGAGCTACCAAAAATATTAATGGCTCACTCAAGAACAAACCCTTGAGATTCCAATGCAAAGGAGATTGAAATATGTCAAAGGGGATTGCCCCAAGGGCTGAAAATTGATAAAAGAGATTAACTACGAAATGTATACCTAGAAAATGTAAGATGTTTGAAAACACACTGTGAAATGCAAAAAGACCTAAAGAATGACTTAGAAATACAAATAAAGCAAAATAGAAAGCTATAAAATAGAGAGTGTGCACCTAGAAACTTTAGAGGCTAGAATAAAGATTGAAAATGTTGCTGATCCTAAAATTTTGACCTATTGGGACTCATTCACCATTCTGGGTGAATTAGTTCTAGATCTGGAAAACTATACCGGAGCCTATTTTGGGAAAATGGGTATTTGAATCCACAAAAGTCTCCAAAAAACATGTATAGTGGGACTCATTTTCCACTAATGGAGAATGAGTCCACTTGTACGTTTTTGAAACCTCGAAACTGGAATCTGAAGCTCTTAGTCTACTCTTCCTATTCCTCCAGGTGTCTAGATCAGAAACCATGATTTTTGGCACTATAAGTCACTTTTTATGAATATTTTAACCTTTTCCAATAGGGAGATGTATTTAAAAAGTTTTCAACCTATTCTTCAATCATCTCCAATCCTTGAATGTACCTAGATATGCAATAACCCAAAGAAATAGAACAAAAGTGTTGATTGTTAGGGCATGGGGCATTGCCTTAGTCAAACCCATTTTATGTAAATAAACTAAAATGATGAAATAAGATAATGGAGCATGAAATATTAAACAATATAATTAGAGGCTTCGCATGATGATGGATCTTGAATTGATAGAACAATGGATGAAGAATCTTCCCTTGAATGCCTTAGAAAAATATCTTGATGACCTTGTGAAGACTTAAAATGATAAACCCTAGCTTGCTTGACTTGAGATGGGTAATGAATGAATGAAATAATGATTATAAGTTTGTTTATATAGGAAATCCATTGAAATTATCATTAATTTGATCCCCAAGGCTGACATTGAAGAAAATTAAACTTAAAACCTCTTTTTTCTGCTCAAACCTTGAAAATAGCTCAAATGGGACTCATTCACCATTTTAGGTTAATGAGTCCCACCTATATGGGACTGATTTTCCCAAAGGGGCTCTTTTTCCAGCTAGGATTTCAGGGAGTGATGAATTTTAGCTTTTATGTTGTTCTACTCGAGTCTTTGATCAAAATATGCCTTGGGATGCATAATATGGGGTCATAGTGGCCTATTAATGATGATATAAAGGGTGATTAGGGATAAGGGAACAAAGTTCAATTTTAAAGTTTGATTAAATAGACACTACAACATTAAAATGAGGTCCACATAGCGTATAAAGGCACACGATCCATTGTAAATGTGTAAAACACATTACAACACTAGATTAAAACTAAGTTTAATTTACAGGCCTTCAAAGATTAATGTGAGAATGCAATTAAATACATTTTACACTATTGAATTAAGGAAAAGATAGGTCCATTAGACTTTAAATGCTTAATAAAATTCTAGAAAAGTGTCAAATTCATTTACAACATCTTTACAAGACATCGATCAATGCATTTTATTCAGTTTGCAAGGGCCCAAGACCTAATGTGGATGTGTAAAACACCTCACAAAACTAGATCAAGGTGTCATTAAGTCCAATTTATCATTAATTATTCCCATATCAAGTGTGAAAATGTGTAGAGATCCATTTTTCTATGCTACATTTAGCTCTCACTTTTGTGAGAGGATGAACTTGCTTCAAACTCACACTAAAGTAGATATTCAAGAGGGGTCCAAGTGCATAGATACAGATGGTATAGGATAAAAAATAACGAGGAGATGATCAAGCTCCCAGGATCGAAGATCCCAACTCAAACCATTATAAGCACAAAAGGACATGCATAGGGTGTATAATATGCAGTAAAACAAGATACGTGATCATGCAATGTATATAGATATAAAAGAAAGAAAAATGAGTAATAAAAATGAGGTGGATCAAAGATGAGCTCACTATGGGGCCACAAAACATCAGGTCATCCTTGGGGTGAGTTTTCCCAAAGAAGTGATTTAGTGAGAAATTCATGCCAATGTGTCAGCTTCCCATCGTATAGTGTGAAATTCATGCCAGTGTGTCAACTTCCCATCGTATAATGAGAAATTCATTATAGTGTGTCAAATTCCCATCATATTAACCATACCAAAGTTATCCACCTGATAACTTTGATAAGGAACCACAATGAAAAGGCTTTTGTAAATGCTTTTGAATGCCATGTAAAAATTTATTTTGTTAAAGGGGACTTTTCTTTGTTCACATAAGGTCTTCTTCTTAGGGAGAATTGTGCCTAATGTCTCCAAGAGAGGACAATTCAAAGTGTTAGATCATTTCCCATAGGATGCCTCATTCGCATCATGCCATGTTAGTATCTAGATCGTACACTCTTGGATGACATCAAACCCAATAACACCACCAATAAGAAGACACATCACAAGAAAAAATAAAAATCATGCCTTGAAATTTTTTCAAAAGATGTCATCTATGTATGCCCCCACTTTAAACCAGATGCTATACCATCACTATGAGTAATTGCTTTAAAGTAACCAATGAAAGAAGACGTGAGAGCCAACTTGGAAAGCCCTATGCCAAGTCATATGATTTCGGATTGAGCTGTATCATGAATAAGTATGTCAGATGCAACTCAACCTAAGGCATGTCGTCCACATCCCAAGCTTGCTCTTATATCTTCATTAAATTTTAATGACTAGCCAAAAGAGATAATGACAAGTGACATGTGGGGATAAGGCTCCTAACCCCTTGTCCCCACTTAGTGTAGGACAATGGTGAGACTAGAGTGGATGATGACACGTTTCTCCTTGTGATGAATTTAATACATGAAACTATGGCAAGGAGCAACAACTAATATTATTTATCATGATGAGTAAACAATGTTTATGCTTGATACATATTTAATGAGATATCTATTAGTTTAGGATGTACCGAGGTCAGGGTTTTCTTAGAAGAATTGTTTGTGATAGTGTTGACATTGGATGAAGGTTTTCTTTTTTAGGGACAATAACCAAGATCATTAGGCTTTATAGCATCACATTATTTTCCAAGTTGCTTCAGAAGTTCAAAACGTCTTCCAAAAAGTTTTTCAAGTTTTTTGGATTTGGTGGTTGTTTAATTTCATCAAAGTTTTTCTTAGATGTTGTCTTTGCTTTTAAGGTGGTTGAAGCAGATGCTATTGAATTTTGTATTACTATTACCGGTTTATTTTTTCCCTTTTTAGAATCTCTTTTTGTGATCATGTATTCCCCCATGGATGTAGAAATGAGATCAAACGTTTTCAAAGCCTGTTCCAATAATTTTGTGGCTTCTTCAATTTTTTTTTCTTTCTATATCTTTTTACTTGGTACTGATCATAGCACATGTAACCTTTTTCTTTTGAGGAGTAGAAGGTAACTTGTCATAAACTCCTAAAATTTGCTTCAAGGCTTGATCCATATCAAGCAATTTAGGACGCTTCAAAGTGAGGGTTATTTTTGGTTTGCACGTGATAGTGTTAGTGTTTTCTTGTACCATGATACCTTCCGTATTAGGAGATTTTTTAGGAGAACTACAAATGGATGTTCATGAAATTCAATGTTTGGTTCTTCAATATTGTCTTCATCACAAGTAAGGGAATGATCCATGGTTGTATTTTCTTGATTGGCACTAATGGCGTTTCTTTGTTCAATAATGGTGTCCTTGTGATTCTCATTGATGGGATCTTGTAACACCATAATATCTTCTTTACCAATAGGAGAGATATTAGGAGAGGGGGAAATTTGATTGTTGTCCGTAATGTCATCCTCGAACATTTTCTAAGCTCTCATTCTCTTATGCCATAATATTTACCCTAGGAGGATAGCTTTTTGGAAAGTGACAAAAAATAGGATCATCACATTTCATGGTTGGATTTGATAAAGCAACTTCATCTCTCATAGGAGAGGCATCAAGAGAAGGATAACTATGAGTTTCATGGCTACCAATGAGTGGAATTTTTTGTTCAAATAGGTCTTCCCAAGTGGTACGGGCATCAGAAAAGGGAGGAATAAGACTCTCATGAGTCTCAATAAGGATATCTTCTAACACTAAACTATCTTCTTCATGTCTAGAGAAGATATTAGGAGAAGAAAAGGTTTGATTGTCATGATTATCTATATTTAAATTCCCATGTATTCTAATGTCTTTTTGAGTGGGAGAGGTAGGATTATCATGGCTCTCAACCTCCACACCAATATGTTTGTCATGATCATTCATGATTATATTGTTATTTAGTAAATAATTTTCACAAGCAAGGGAGGTGTTGGGAGATGAATGGAGACTAGGTAAGGTAGTGGCCATGATTTTAGCTTCATGTGTCATAATATATTTGCAAGGGGGAGGAGGAGGAAGACAAGCAAGACTTTCATGATCGTCAATGATTGTATCTTCTTTCACTAAGATACCTCCGTCACCAATGGGAGAGATATCAGGAGAAGAACAATTATGATTTTCATGATTGTCAATTCTTGCATCCTTTTGTGTTAAATCTTTAGTGGATGATCCTAGTGAGATGAAGTCCTTAAGGGATTCATCTAACATGTCTAACTCATCACTACTAAATGGCTTGGATGATATGCTTTTTCCAAATTGAATCATTTTTGAATTGTTTATTTTGATGATTTTTGCTTTTTTTTTAAATTTTCTAGTGAATTTAATCTAAATGAACTAGGAACTAGTGCTGAAAATAAAAATTGCAAAAATATAATGCTATCCATAATTGCCATGAATGTAAACAATGCTTATTTCTAATGATTTAAATGTAATAGAAGCTATGCAAACTTAAAACACAATGTAAAGACATAGGATGAAATGTAACTTTTCAAACTTCACACAAGGTAATGTATTGATTATATTATGCAATGATGCAAAATTGAAATTAAGCAATGCATGAAATGAGCCAAATTAAGCTAGATTTAGTGAAATGCATGTAACAGGTACTTAACCAACTAATACAGATAGTTAATGACAACAAACAAAATTATAGAAATAGGGTTTTTAGTGCCATAAAAGGAAGTTTTGGGGGTGGAAAGGGACTAATTCGCCCAAGGTGGTGAATGAGTCCCAAGGGGATTTTTTTTCAATTTTTTTTTAAATTTTCAATTGTTTTTTATGCTTTTTATATTGTATGACCTGAATACTAAATGCAAATATAGTTTTCAAATGTTTTCCAATGGTTTGAGATGCAAAAATGCAACCTATATGCACTTTCAGTAATGCAAAATTTTGAAACTCTCGAATGCAAATTAAATAATGCAAGATGCAATGCAATGTTAATGTAATTTATTCCTAGGATGTGAATGCATTCCAAATAAAAAAATATTATGATCTAAATGCAAGTTCACCAAAATGAACCAAATATTTTTGGATGTAAAGGTCTCTCTTACACTTCTCCAGGTTTGGACCTAAAAAGAGAGAGGTACCAAAAATCTTAATGGCTCAGTCAAGAATAAACTCTTGAGATTCCAATGAAAAGAAGATTTAAATCTATGAAAGGGGATTGTCCTAAGGGATGAAAACTGATGAAAGAGATTAACTACTAAATGTAAATCTAGAAGATGCAAGATGCTTGAAAACACACTATGAAATGAAAAAATTCCTAGAGAATGACTTAGAAATACAAATAAAGAAAAACATAAAGCTATAAAACAAAGAGTGTGCACATAGAAACTTGTAGAGGCTAGAATGAAGACTGAAAATGCTACTAATCTTTAAATTTTGACCTACTGGGACTCATTCACCATTATGGATGAATTAGTCCTAAATCTGGAAAACTGTACCGGATCTAAAACCTTGATTTTTGGCACTATATGTGAGGGTGATCCCATAATAGTGGTTTACAATTTTTGGCCAAATTGGACACTGAAATTATTTTTTTAAACTAAATCTTCACATTTGGGCACCTATGGCGGCTAAACCGTGAAGAATTTGAAGATGATAAAAACTAGAGTCTCATCGCATTTTGTCTGTAGATTCTAAAAATATTTTTTTGAAATTTTTTGGAATCAGTTTGTGCTTCTTTTTCCATCTCCCACGAAAATTGGTTTTTTTCAAAAAACAACATTTTTAAAAAGTGACGCACACCGTATAATGCATAACTTTTTTTCCATGAAGGATAAAATTCTAATTCTTTTGAATTTAGATTTGTAACTCGATATCTAGTGCTTCCACTTGGTTAGATAGTTTTTTATTGAATATTTTTTCTTTAATCAAGTTTTGAAGTCAAACCAATTACGATTTAGACATAGCAAAACCGTATAATGCATAATTTTTTTGTATATATCAAAATTCAATTTTATTTTTTTGTTAGATCAAGGACTTCAATATCTGGTGCACTCATATTTTTATTTTTATTTTTGATAATTTGCTATTTTTCCATATGTGTAGAACAAAGACCTTCATTTTCAATGAAAAACCTATGTTTAATAAAACTAAAAAATAATACATAATAAAACCAAAATATATTAAAATTATATTCGTTGGATAGCTCATTTTGAGGACTACCTGATTCAAGTTGGGTTTGTGAAGATTCTTCCATTTTCATCCTCAACCCAAGCTTTGAATTGCCAAAATTTAGGTTTTGTTGTGTCTCGGGGAGGGGATGAGGAATAAAGGGTGTTCGAGTGAACCTCTAGGGGTTCGCTCGAACCAGGGTTCATTCAAACCCCCCTTCTATGAGGGGTTTTGATAGCCTTTTTGGTGGGAAAGTAATAGGAGGGTTCACCCAAACCTAGGTTCTAGCGAACCCCTAATGGGTTCGGTCAAACCAATAGGTTCGTACGAAGCCCTAAAATCATTTTTTTTTTCCATGTTTTCATTTTATGTTATTTTTCCTTCCCCACTTCAATTGTAAACCACTATTGTGGCTTCACCCATGACTTTTTGTGAAGATTTTAACCTTTCAAAAAAGGGATATGTCTTTAAAAAGTTTGAAACCTATTTTTCAATCATCTCCAAGCCTTCAATTTACCTAGATATGCAATCAAACAAAGAAATAGAACAAAAGTGTTGATTGTTAGGGCATGGCTTTTTTCCTTGGTCAAACCCCTTTTAGGTAATTAAACTAAAATGATGAAATAAGATAATGACGGATGAAATATGAAACAATATAATTAGAGATTTTCTATGATGATGGATATTGAATTGTTGCAATAATGGATGAAGAATCTACCCTTGAATGCCTTAGAAAACTATCTTGATGACCTTGTGAAGAATTAAAATGATAAACCCTAGCTTGCTTGACTTGAGATGGGTAATGAATGAATGAAATAATGATTAGAAGTTTTTTTATATAGGAAATCCACCTAAATTTCCATTAATTTGATCCCAAAGGCTGATATTGAAGAAAATTAAACTTAAAACCTAATTTTTAGTGCTCAAACCCTGAAAATAGCTCAAATGGGACTACATTCTGGGTGAATGAGTCCCACCTAGATGGGACTCATTTTCCAAAGGTGGTGAATGGGTCCGACAAGGGCTTTTTTGCTAGTTAGGATGTTGGGGAATGAATAATTTTAGCTTTTATGTTGTTCTAGTCAGGTCTTTGATCAAAATATGCCTCAAGATGCACAATATGGGGTCATATGGGGCCTATTAATGATGATATAAAGGTTATTAGGGCTAAGGACATAAATTTCAATGTGAAATTTTGATTAAGTACACTCTACAACATTAAAATGATGTCCACATAGCCTAGAAAGGTACAAGATCCATTGTGAATGTGTAAAACACATTACAACACTAGATTAAAACTAAGTTTAATTTATAAGCCTTCTAAATTAATGTGAGAATGTAATTAAATACATTTTACACTATTTAATTAAGGAAAAGATAGGTCCATTAGACTTTAAATGCTTGATAAAAGTCTAGAAAAGTGTGAAATTCATTTACAAAACTTTACAACACCTTTACAAGACATCGATGAATGTATTTTATTCAGTTTGCAAGGGCCCACGACCTAATGTGGACAAGTAAAAGACCTCACAACACTAGATCAAGGCATCATTAAGTTCAATTTATCATTAATTATTCCCATATCAAGTGTGAAAATGTTCAGAGATGCATTTTTCTATGCTACAACAACATAACAAAGACCATCAACAACATCTCATGAACTTTAGCATTACTTCTAATCCTCATCTTAATGCTTCTAAACCTCATCTTAATATATCATCATCATATCATCTTTGTTGATAGTAAACATACTCAATACTACTTTAATTGATAGCAAACAAGGCATGGCACCCAACCATGAACATTTAGATCATCACTGTTAGCACAAAATTTTAGTGTACCATCAACATACAAATGTAAGCATAAATGACAACCCAAACTGAGTGTTGACACAAGCATCAAACTAAGTGTTGGCATCAATGACAAATAATTCCAAACATAGGTAACATATGGGTATGTGTAGGATCATGATGGGCCAAAAAGTGGCAATATGATGGGTATGTGGTTGATGACCTTTTTTATACCCAAAATTGATGAAACAAAAAGGGTTTTTAAGGGAGATTCTCAGCTTTCCACCAATATAAATTATTATTTACGTTGAATTTAATAAATAATTATTATTCATTTTCTATTTGAATTACAACTAAAGTCCTGATTGATAGGTTGATTGAAAAACTTCTACAACTTTCAAATGATATCACTTTTTTTTAATCCAAAACATGTGTCATATTTTATGTTTCAGATACTATACGATTAAAAAAATAAAATTTGAATTTCATGAAGTTTTCACCAAGTTAAGATGGTCAAACATACAAGTTTTATATTTTTTAAAAGTTGTAATAAAAAAATCACAATTAATTATTTACTTGGAAATAAGTTACAAAAAAATATGCATCACATCAGGACATGAGTCCTCTACTTATATCTAAAATATTATAAGAAAATATTATCATTTTATTGTGGTTAGGGTGGTTAGATAGACACCCACTTCTTATTTTTCCCTGAAATTTAACTATTGTTGCATTAAAATTTCAAATTTTCACCACATAGTTTTTTTTTTTTTTAAAATAACCTAGTAGTTTGGAAACTCTATTCAATTTTCTATAGATTCTATTCTTACCTATTTTTGAAATAATATAGATGACTTATTCAAATTTTTACATCAAGTTGCCTAACTCTGATTTTTTTGAATTTTTTGCCACTTGAGGGCCTATTTTTTCCATGTTGATTCTGCACCTACCCATATGTGCAAAAAATTTACCACATGCTAAAAATATAATTCTTTTAAAAGATGAGAGGTAATAAAACATACCATTACAAAGTATGTGGAAAAGTATGCAGTTTAAAAAAACACCAAAAAAAGAGTCCTTATAAAAAAATTATGGTCTTTCAAAGCACCCAAAATTGGAACTACATAGCTAGATCACTGAAAAATAAATTATGAAAAAAATAGAAACCAAAACTGAAAATCACTTGCACCATCACAAAGAGCTTGAAATTCTAACTCATTTTTTGTAAAATTATCTAAAAAGGAGCTTTTTATGTACAAAAATGAAGTCTTTAAAGGTGGGCTTCAAAATCCAAACTGCCAAAAATGAAGAGGACAAAAAATATAGGTCTTTGTTGATATTTCCATGATATGAACACCTAATTTGACAAAATTGTCACCAAATATGAAGATTTTCCAACTCTAGAGGTATATCCAAACAAAAATATACCTCTACATAAAATAACTCTGCTAACTTTGGAGTTGCTACCAAATTTAGAGCTTCTAAATATACAATTGAAAGTTTTCCTCCATGGCTAGAGTACTATCTTCTCTTTAAAAAAATTAATTAATTTTTTATTTTTTTAATTGAAAAACTAAGTTAAAAACATTTAAAAGAAACATTTTACAAGAATATTAAAATGTGTATTTTGGAGGGGGAGTGGGGCAGGTTAAAACCCCATGGCAGTCCATGTAAAGGGGTGCAAACTCCAAGGTGTTATCATACCGATTAAAGGGGGTGGAACCTTTGGGTAGCATGCCCTCTAATGGGGTGGTCCCCAAGGGACTAGCGTCTTTGTCACGGTAGGGTTGTACACCTCAAAAATTAAAAAATGGATTTTTTTAATCTTTTATATTATTATTTTTATTTATTTAATTGTATGAGAGCCACATTAATGGCAACAGTAGCACACAAACTTACAAACATTCCATTTTCTCAAAAATTGCATGGAGATCAATATTGTGTATTAATAGTATTCATATAGATTCGTATGCCTGTATGTACTAGTATAGCGGCAACATAGTTCACCAAAGAAAAACTTCAAAAAAATTCCATCACCAAACCCTTTAATGACTTATATAAAAATAGAGGTTTTGAACCATCTAAGCATAATTATGATGTTTATTTCTCTCTAGGAGACACCTTGTAAAATTATCTTGCTAAAACCCAAAAAAATGAGAAGGGATTTTCTAAATGAAAACTTTGATACCATGTTGGAAGAATGAAAAACCTCGTAGGAGCAAGAATCTAACTAGCAAGATCAATTGCCTTCTACATGAAAGAGATAAAATGAAAGAATTGTTATATTACCAAAAAAATATTGAATATAAAATAATAAGATGGCTTTGCTATAAAGACAAGAGTCCAGCCCTAAAAAAATAAGATCATGACAAGTGTCTTAATCATATGACTTGAAACACAAAAAACAAATGACATAAGTAAACTTAAGTGGTAAGGTGTGAATAATTCCTAAAGTGAAACTAATTAGATAAAATACTTTTTCACACTAATATTTGAAATAATATGTTTACCAAAATATAAAGATAGCATAAATATAATAAAGTTAGTTTTCATATCTTATTTTTGTGGGTTCTTTAATCTAAAATTTAAAAGAAAGTATAATAAAATATTAAATTATACTTTCATATTCTAAAGAGAAGAGGTTACTCATTAAAAGAGAAGAATGTAGAGGGAATGTATCATTTTTAAAGATTAAGGCTGTCTATTGTTTTGTTATGAATTGAGTTGTTTTGGATCATATATGTGCAACATTTTGTCTTCTTTCACATGATGGGACTCATTTGATTGCAGTAACTTGTCTTTCAACTACAAAGATATCTTTTACAGACTTGGATCTCCATGTGAAAGAAAATGAATTTGTGCAATATTGTGTCTTCTTTCACATGATGAGATTCATATGATTGCAATGACTTTTCTTTCAACTATAAAAATATCTTTTACAACCTTGATTCATCCATTGGTCATATCCTTAGGTGCTAGAATAATAAAACTCCATTGATTTTTATGAAAAGCAAGTAGCTGAACCTATACATACCTTTATATACCTTTATGAACCACCCCTTCTTGTCCCTAGCGCTAGGATGATAGAACATGCATCTTTAACACATTGGAAATTTAAAAAGTGAGGTGACAAACGCGGAAAAGGGTCAATCAAGCCAACTAAGCCAATCAATGATGGAAACTTGGAGGCGTCAATTATACTTCCTCAACTCCTTACTTCCTCATCCATTCCGCAAACTACGCATATTTCTTACGTTCTTTCGCTATTTATGTTTTACACTGCACTTGCCACCCATTAGCTACCAATCACACATTGCCATTATACTTTACTTTGCCCGTACGCCAAGGAGTTAGTTTCCACCGATTCTATATAGAGGATTTGTAAGTCGGAGAAATTAACGCAGTCTAGAATTTTCAGTAATGGATGCCAAAGCTTCAACTGCAACGGCAAAATCCGGCAGGACAATCTGCAGGCTGCTGCCTCTGCAGAGAAATGTACAGAAGCCGCCCTCTGTAAACATTGCTATAAAGAAGAACATGGGACGATTTTCGGTTAAAGCTGTCAGCTCTGGGGAATCAGGTATGGATTTGCACATGTTTTTATGGCTTCATTTACAAACTCTGATTGCTGTTAAGTTTTCTGATTCTAAAAATGAAAACAATATATTGTGAAGAGGTTTTCTTACATTAAACTGGTCTTGCAGAGCATCGGAGCATGGTGGACGAAGATATGTTAGTGTTGAGAAAACGGATGCATCAGCTGAGAATGGAGGAAATAAATTATATTCCTCCACAGCACTGGATGGAGTGGGAGAAAAAATGGTATCCAACTTATGACTCGGATGTTTGCTCCTCCCTCCTGTGGTTGCAGAACATGCTCCTTCATACAAGACCTGGCGTTGCCATGGCCATACTGGCTTTATTCTCCTTCAGTGTCCCAGCATCTCTCTTGCTTTTTTTAATGGAATTCGCTCAGACGCTCCGTAATTTGCATGTATAACCTTGGAAAACTTGTACTGCAATATTTCTGCTCGTCCCTTGTACTTTTATGTAAGCTTTGCTTATGAAATGTCATTTTATGTACTTAGCCTTGATTCTGGATTATGTAGTTGGAAAGGAATGGCTAGCTTTTAAGAGAATATTGTAGGAAAGTTGAGTGATAAAATGTGAGATGAATGAATAAAGTGGAGAATACATAAACTAAGACAACATTAGTACGTTTGTGTGAGGGGAAGCACCCGTAGAGATGCTAGTTGAGCGTGAGGGGGCCCGCCACCAATGGTCTTATAGGAATCGAAATAGGGATACGTCTTCATCTAAACTTGACATAAAATGATTCGATTAAAAAGAAGTCCTTTTAAATTCCTTTAGACCAGCTCTAGTTGGGATGAGGGAAGGTAAGAAAATGGTGGGGTAAGGGCAAAACACAAGGTGAAATCTGTAAGTTTATATTAATTGTTATGTTTATTTAAATAGATTTTTTTACTCAAATTATACATTTCATTTTATATAATTATTATTTGGAAGATATTTATTGTATTTATTTTTATATATTTATTTTCTATTTTGTTTTTCATTTCAATATTATCTAGGATTAATTTAGGTTTGATTTTATGGTGTAAGACTGAATTTAAAACTCAAATCTTTAAATTTCAAATTTCAAATTTTTATATGTGTTCATTAGTTATTATGAGTAAATTTTATATGCTTTTGTGAATTCTTTTTTATGTCTTGACATTTAATGTATTCATTTGTGCAATCAATTCATATATTAGATAAGACAAATGCATGCAAAAAGAGATAAATCATTAGAACACATTTCATTTTCTTAGGAACAAAGAATCATACATTATATTACAATCATATAGGTTATTTGCACAAATATGCATATTGTCCATTATTTGCTCAAATTTGTGAATTCAATCCATTTAGGGGGGTGACCTAGGAAAACTCAACTCTAGTGATGTGACAATCTCCACTAATATTTATAAACAACGCATCAATATTAAGAAAATGCCTAGTATGCAACTTCAATACTGTAAAATTTATGAGATGAAATGTCTAATATGAGTGCAAACAAACTATGCCCACAAAATGGAAGTAGGACACATTTTCAATTCTCACATTAACCCTTAGTAGAAGGAAATACAAATATGAGATCTATATAAAATTTAGCAACATAATGGCTTGTAAAATAAGAAATAAAGAGAGGATGAAGAATAGACAAAACAACACAAGATGTACATGGGGAAAACCCCTTAAGTATAAAATCCCACTCTCTATAGAACTTAATTAATGTATTATTTAGAAACACTATCATGGTTGCATACGCTTTCAAAATCTTGATAAACATGGAGAATATCATTCTACTCTGGAGAAAATTTGACAACTTAACCATGTAATAAAAAACTTATTTCTTATCAACCCGATCACCCAAATAAATAGGAAATATCCAAATAGGGAACCATAAATAATTTTAGATGTTAGCATAAGAGGTATGTAGCCCACATCTCTATGACACAAATTCTAATTCATATGTCCAATTTTCAGCTCTAGACTAAAATTAAAATATTATATGAAAAATATAAGATGTTATCATAATTTGTCATAGTCAACCCATTAACTTTGGCACCCCATTTGGTCATAATCCACCTTTAGAAAGATGCATTATGGCATGCATAATAGACTATCATAAAATTGGTCAATATTATTGATCCACTTAGTAATTCCCCTCTTAAATTCTCTTATGGTTGTTATAGAATCTATTAACACACTTACAATGTCATGTATTCTCTAATACATATTTCATGACATAATATTCTCACATATTACTACATGACATGTACACCTAGTATAATGGTGAAGTCATAATTCCTAAATAAGGTACAAATAATTTAAATAAGTATAATTAAAATAATTATTTCAAAATTGGGACTTGCAAGGCCTATGACATGCCTAATCTCAACATTCCCCCACTTGGTGTATACCTTGTAAGAGAAAAAGGGAAGCTCCTACAAATCTATGAAAAACCAAGGGTACCACCATGTTGTCCCATTGAACTCCACTATATTCATGAGATTCACATAAGCATTTATTGCAATCAACTTTAGAGAATACTCTAGAGAAACTTAACCAACTCTAAAGCATACTCAAAAATATCTGTAAAGTCACATTATACAACTCTACATCACATTCACTATAACTAGCCTTTACTCATTATCAAAGCACATATCCAAATGTCCAATCTCCTCCAAAATAGGATTTTGTATGCACCATATCCTCTAGTCTAGTTAGAATAATAACCACAACCATTCACTTACATCTAACTAACCCTAACCATTGACAAAATCTCTACTCATGAAATATCTTATAGCTCTCTAAATCCTTATATATTTCACCCTCCTACTTAATGGTATCACCTCACATCATTAGAAAAACACTAATGTGCAAAAACTTGGAGACACTTGGTACCACAATCTAGTGAAACCTATCCACCAAGACAAATATACCTCCTTGAAATATCATTATATGAGAAGTTCTTGGTCTAGTATTGAACAAACCAACACAAAATCTACCCAAAAAAAAAATGATTAAAAATATGTCTTATTTTGCTAAAGAACATGGATAATTATTTGCACATTATAACAAAAATGTTACAAAAAAATGGGTACTCCCTTAAAAAGTTTTATGCTCACTATCTTGTCTTTAAATTAAAAAACTATTCCAAGTTATCCACATAGCAAAGGATAATTATTAAAGTGCCCCATAATGTTGCTAAATTTTTTAAGAAGTACAAGAATAACAAATTCACACAAAAAGTGATCGTAAAAGCTCCACATAAACCACAAACCGATTAAGAAAATAGGTGAAAATACTACAATAAAATATTTCCAAAATGTATACAAATTTATATTTTTAATTTCCTAACATTAGATTACCATAAAATATTATGTCGGGAGTCATAAGTTAGCAAATATAATAAAAATAAAATAAAATCATGAAGTAGCAATATATAACATAAAATTTATGTGGAGAAGCCCTTTCATTAAAAAATTTACCAAAGAAAAAGGACATGTTGTAATCCTCAATTAACAAGATATAACAAAAAAACAATCCACTCTACACTCTAATAGCATTTTGGCAGCACCTATGTACTTATAAAAATATGATATCAAACTATTTTCTCACACCTCCAATATATTGGGAAAGATAGAGATAAAAACATGAATAGTTTGACCAAAATAATGGATATTAGAACCATGGTATCATGAAAATACCTCATATCCATCCTAGAGAGCATCTTCTAATAATAATACACATGATCCAAAACCTCACGTGGGAACAACTAATGTATCTTAAAGTAGCATATATGTGTACCCATAGAGGGATATTTGGCTCATAAATCCAAAATGATTTACATCCTCAAGTATGGTGCTCTATTTTAGAGATGATAGGTCATGTGGATCTCATCCATTATGAAAAAATTCTTTATTCCTCAATACTAGAACCTAGAACTTCAAAATAACATTTATTGAGTCCAAAGTCAAATATAATTACCACCTTATTGATCCACCTCTTTGATCAATGCATATAAAATAATATCAAGATTCTAGGAGAAACTTAGCAATTAAAAATAGGGTAAGTGCAAGAAGTTGGTTCCATAAAGAGGGTAGGTTTTGGCCGAAAATATATCAAAAGGAATGGGTACCTCTTTTTGAAAAAATGGGTACCCATTTAGGAGTGGGATCCTAAACTTTGGATCAAGATCTCATTCCTAAATAGGAACCTATTCCAAAAATAGAATGGGTACCCATTTTAAAGTAGATTAAAGAGAAAGGTTTGGTACCCTGAACTTTAGCCTTTGACTTGCAACTAAAAAACTAAGGTAGATTAAAGAGAAATTTATAACTTAAAATAAATTAAAAACACATGATAATTTTAAAAACATAAATTAAAATAATTTTCCAAATCTACAAAAAAAGGGTTACAATTTTGTTTAGCCATTTAATTTCAACATTTTTTTCTTAATCTAAACCCAAAGAACTATTCATTTTTGAAAGAAGTGATAAATAAGGGTATGTGCACAATCATGATGGGCCAAAAAGTGGCAATATGATGTGTATGTGGCTGACGACTATTTTTTTACCCAAAATTGATGAAATGAAAAGGGTTTTTAAAGGAGATTCTCAGCTTTCCACTGATATAAATTATGCTTTACTTTGAATTTAATAAGTAATTATTATTCATTTTCTATTCAAATTACAACTAAAATCCTAATTGATAAGTTGATTGAAAAACATCTATATCTTTCAAATGGTATCACATTTTTTGAATCCAAAACATGCATCACATTCTATGCTTCATATACTATAGGATTAAGAAAATAAAAAATGAATTTCATGAAGTTTTGACCAAGTTAAGGTGGTCAGACATACAAGTTTTAATATTTTTAAAAATTTGTAATAAAAAAATTCATAATTAATTATTTACCTCGAAAAAAATTACAAAAAATATGCATCACATCAGGGCATGAGTCCTCTACTTATATCTAAAATATTACAACAAAATATTATCATTTTATTGTGGTTAGGGTAGTCAAACATACACCTACTTCTTATTTTTTCCCCAAAATTGAAGTACCACTGCATTGAAAATTCAAAATTTCACCAATTAGATTTTTTATTTTTTAAAACGAACCTAGTAGTTTAGAAACTACATTCAATTTTGTATAGATTCTATTCTTACATATTTTTAAAATAGTATAGATAACTTTTTCAAAATTTTAAGTCAAGTTGCCTAATTCTGATTTTTCTAATTTTTTTGCCACTTAAGGGCCTGCTTTTTCCATGATGATCCCGCACATACCATGAATGACTACCTTAATTAGGATCTAATATTTTATCTCCATGTAATTTTTCTTTAGCTAAGTCACCATCAACATACACATGCTTGGACAACATGTCTATAGGCTAATATGCCATAATTTTTATGGAATATTATATCAGAAAGAGCATACTAATTTTTCTCACTACCATGACCATAATCAAGTACTTAGATAGATATCTTGAATCTCCAATAGGTTGTGATGTTCCATTGGATAACCTTGCACATGTGAATGAAATTAGAGAAAATGATCCTCTGCATGCCCCATATACATTCATCCATACTCACATTACCAATATAAGTAGTTCATGAGTGAAACCTAGGAAATAGGTTCTATCTTTTGGGAAATAGAACTAGGGGTTTAGGACCTATTTCACTTAGTTCATTCGAGGATACCTTAGAGATCTCAATCAAGGGATAGAATGAGGGAAAGATGTTAGGAATTAGTGTTCACATGGTTAGCTAATAGTTACGGTGTGGTAAATTATATTGAGTAATTAGAGCTATGTAACTAAGTTGTTTAATAAAAAGATTAAATTAATAATAGTAGATAAATAGCTTAGATTAATAATACTGCATGAATTGAGTGAGTTATAACAACTCACATAGAATAGGCTTGTAGGAGATATTCATGGAGATTAGCTCTCCATGAATATATGAACTACCTATCCTATAAATGTGTATGCAAATTGTTTTATGAGGTGAGAGAGTGGAATTGAAATATAATATTATTTTGTGTGCTAAATTTACTCCCATTTCTCTATTATGGTATTAGAACAGGTGTAGGTGAATAACATGAGATCAATTTCTCTATTGTAGTGATATTATCAAAGTTATGCTATTTTCTTACATGCCCTATGATTTTAGAATAACTATCGACCTCCTTGAGATTGTGAGAAATCTCTTCTTTATATTTGTGTTTGGATTGTGTAGTGTCCTTGTGATCTATTAGTAGTAGATCCTTTTGTAGCATTGGGATCTATCATTTGTGTAGAGTTGAACCATCACAAGAGAGGTGGATCACTACTATTGAGTAGTTGTGTTGCAAGATAAATGTGAACCAACTACCTCATGTCTAGCACATCTCTTTCTTGGCACACCATGTACAAGAGTAGGCAGTGATGTCTATCACATATCCACATGATATCACTTACCATGTAACTACCAAGTGACATACCTAGTAGGATTGCGTTCTTTCAACTATTAAATTAGGTGATTTAGATCTAGCTCTGTAAAACATGAATACTATGAATTGAATATTTTAAATTCACATAAGGAAGCCCACATAAGCAACTACCTAGAGCCATTGGTCTTACATTCTAGGAAATCGATATTCTCAGTCTGAGAAGTAAAGGATGACTTCATCATGCACAAGGTAGGCATCGATGTCACTAGATTTATTTTTTGATTTGCTTTTGTTGATGTCACCACTTATACTACCAATTACTACATCGTCATGGAGCAAAGGGGCATACTCATAGTCCATCTTCAACTAGAGGTGTCAAGTCATGTTTTAATTGATTTAATCTCTAATAATAGCTTCTAACTATATTATAAATTAAAGTTACAATGATTAGCTTTGAGTCCACTCATTATTCAGGTTTTCAAAGTATCAAGATGTCTTATTAGTTCTTATAGAGATATTTTGTGTCAAATTAAAGTCAACTTGTGTCATTTTAGAATAAGATCTATGTTCAAGAGTCATTAATTGCCATCTAGAAAATATGTTTAAATTTAAATTCTCAAAAATAATGAAAATTATCTCAATTGTATTTGGATGCACTATCACTTGTACGCAACATCCATCTTCTGGGGGTCATTGTAAAATTGAGCTTCAAAGCGAAATTTTCTAAGTAGAAAATCTATTAGAGGATTGTATTGGAGAGAAAATGACTACAAATGTCCTTTGACTGTAGTGATCCTCTGACTATTGTACTTCGTTAGAAGATGATCTGCTAGTGAATATGTTCATTGGTAATGGTGATCATGTGCAACAAGATCTAAACATCAAGATTCAGACAATAGTATGCAACTTGATATAATTTTCTTTTTAGTATTCCTAGTTGTGTGAATAAGTGGAAATTTCACATTGTGGGGGGGAATAATAACCAATGTTCCTTTCCCATTTCATGCCAAAATGACTAAAGTCAAGGGAAACTTCCAATGGTAGTGGCAGTCATCTATGTTGTTTGAGATCAATTGGCAGTGATTGGTAATAGTGACTACAATTAAGAACATTGTGTTCTTATGGAATGTAATTTGAAACATTTTCTAGTATGGGTTTTTTAGATTTGTGATATGTATGAACATTGATTTCCATATAACTTCCCTGATGTAAAAGAATAGTGGTGAACAAAATAACCAATGTAATGTAGTTCATGGATCTTGAAAGGGTTTGTGGGAGGATCCAAAAAACCACACGAGGTGGACAGATGATGGAGGTTCTTGTTCACGCCAAGGTTTGTGGTAACCCTATTTAAAACCATGGAAGGAGAGAGCCTTTCTTTTGGATCAAGGTCATGAGTCACATAGTTGGACATGCCACAGGGGTGAGCTACTCTAGAATAGTGTGTGAATATTTTTCTACCATGTTCACACTAAGGGGGGTGTTAGGAATTAGTGTTCACATGGTTAGCTAATATTTAGGATGTGGTTAATTATATAGTGAGTATTTAAAGCTATGTAACAGAGTTGTTTAATAAACAACTTAGATAATTAATAATAGTAGATGAGTTGAGTGAGTTATAATAACTCACATAGAATAGGCTTGCAAGAGATATTCATGGAGATTAGCTCTCCATGAATATAGGAACTACCTATCCTATAAATGTGTATGTAAATCATATTATGAGGTGAGAGAGTGGAATTGAAATATAATATTATTTTGTGTAGTAAATTTTCTCCCATTTCTCTATTATTTTGGTGTGTCTATAGACTAACACACCATAATTTTTATGGAATATTACATCACACAGAACATACTAATTTTTCTCACTAACATGACCATAGTCAAGTAGTTCTATAGATATCTTGAATCTCCAATACATTGTGATGTTCCATTAGAGAACCTTGCACACGTGGATGAAACTGGAGAAAATGATCCTCTATAAGCCCCATATACATTCATTCATGCTCACATTCCTAATACAAGTAATTCATGAGTGGAACATAGGAAATAGGTTGTTCTATCTTTTGGGAGATAGAACTAGAGGTTTAGGACCTATTTCACTTAGTTCATTAAAGGATATCTTAGAGATCTCAATAAAGGGATAGAATGAGGGAAAGAGATCTACAATAAGGTGTCCTAGGGTGTGATTAAAGAATAAAGAGGGTTTCAGCATCAAGCTAGGGCTTGGAAAGACCAGTGACATGGTGATCCAGGTGGATCGATAAAACATAAAAATTTCAGTCTCAAAATTCAACTAGATCAACATCATCAGAAAGAACTCACTGACACGATATTGATGCAACTTGAACAAGCTCAAAATGAGTTTGTACATAGAGGTTATGCTCAGTCAAAGGTTTGATCAAAAAAGCAAATCGGTTGTTGATGCAAGGCTGAGAAATAAATCATCTCCAAATTAGATAAAAGTAGTCTCAGATCGAAGGGATCATCAATATAGTTTTGACACCTTTTGAATCATATCAAATGAAGATTGAATGAACAAGATAGAGCCAATCAAAGTTTCCAAAAGAGTAAGTTGACCTGTATAGTACACATTGTTGGTGACATGCAAAGACAAGGTGACGTGGCAGATGATGATGTGGAATAAGTAGTTGAGGGAATTTATCTTATTTAAATTAGAAATTAAGACAAAAATATATGAGCCAAACCCTTTAAAATAAAATGCATAAATATTTTTAAAAGGTCTTGAAGACTTAAAAAGGTTTATAAAAGATATTTGAAACATGAAGCCCAAATCTATAAAGATTTTAAAAGATGCAAATATCATAAAATATAAAAGCCCAAATCTTAAAGGATTTAAACATAATTTTAAGGGGATTATTAAAAGAAAATCCATATCCCTATTTACATGTTAATATTTGTGAGAATATCCTAAGAGGTTTTTAGGATAATTTTAAAGGTGTTTATCAAATTGAAATGATATTGTATGGGAATATTGTAAAGCCCAAAATTATAAGGTCTATTTATTTAAATGGTTGTATTATTTTTAGGGGATAATTTATTTTTGTAAATGGGAGATTGGGATAATTTGAAAATCATATGGTTTTAAAGAATAATAGGAAAAATCAAATGTATAAAAAGGGGAAGAGTTTGGCCTTTCAAGGACATTGGAAATTATTGTGAAATGTGGAGAATTCTTTTGGTGAGAATAATAGGCTTATTGGAATTAGAAAAAGGAGGAGATTATTGTATACACGAAGACATTTCGAGTGTCTTTAGGTGTTGAGAGAGATTGTGAGAAGTTTTTATGCCAAGTTTTAGATGCATCTTTGATTTAACAAAGCAAATTCAAGTTTGGCATCATTAATGAAAGTAGTCCATCATTGAGAAGTAGACCTGGAGATGTAGTCCTGATTGGATGAACTCCATTATCAAGCTCATGTTCCTCTCTCTCTTATATCTTATTCTTATTCTCTCTCCTATCTTTCATTCTTTATTAGTGCTTTAATTACAAAACTTTATTAATTAGCTAATTTCATCAAGTTATACAAATGTGAATCTAGTTTATAATTTCAATGGTTAAACAACATAGACACACAATTTTGTTGGATCAAGATTAACTATAATTTAAGTTAATTTGTAAGTTAATTTTAAACCTCTAATTACATATCAAAGTGGTATCAAAGCCTCTTAATAGGAAATTGCAAATGTGAATGTTAACTAGGTTGAAATTAAAGCAAGGAAAAGGTGCACTAACAGAGTTCAATCCTGAGATCAGAAAATGAAGGTCTTTTCCATGATAAAAAATGGTAGTTGAACAAAGGCCTATGGAGCTTGATGAGAAATATTTCTAGAAAGTATTTCTTGAAATGAAGGCTATGGTTGAAGTTCTTTTCAAAGAGAGACAAGAGAAACAAAAGAAAAAGGAGCTTAAGAACATAAAGAAAAATGAACGTGAATCCACTTCAAAAGATGGTAAAGGTAAAGGAATAGGAGGTGGTAGTGACCATCTTGAACCTCCATCCCCATCTTCTTCTTCACCCTCTTTATCTTCTTTATCTACTTTTTCTTCAAAGAAGAAACAACCTGTACAGTCTGAAGCTAATACACCTTTGTTAAAGTTTGATGTTGAATTTGAATTGCCAACTTATAATGGAGAACTAGATGTAGAAAAACTTGATAATTGGATAAAACAAATTGAAGTTTATTGAACAATTCAAAATTTTAATTAGGATTCTCAAAAAATACAATTAGTGACTCTTCGCCTAGGAGGAACATCCTTGATCTAGTGGGAGAGAAGAACTCAACAAGATCTAAGTTGTTATGGTAAAATTATTTCTTCGTGGTTTGAGTTTATAGTTGCATTAAAGAAATAGTTCTATACATTAGGTCATATTCAAAAAACAGTAATGAATTGGAAATCGTTAGAGCAAAAGAAAGGACAAAGTGTATAGGATTATACACAGGAGCTTAAGAAAAGAGCTTTAATTTTGGGAATTCCATTATATGCACAAAAACTTTGTTAAATTATATAGGTGGATTACATTAAAAGTTGAGGCATATAATACTTATGTTTAATCCAAGCAAGCTTGATGAAGTTAGTGTGCAAGCCATTCATCTGGAAGCAAGCTTGAGGAATAGCTATGATGGTCTCTTAATGGACTCCAATAAACACAAAGGGAGAAAGAAAGGGAAGGAGAAAATGCATAGAGAAACTATTATAAAGAAAGAGGAGGATAAGCCTTATTGATCACACTACAAGAAGAAAGGGAACAAAGATGTAAACTGCTAGAAATTGCATCCTAATCAAAAAATGAAATGGTTTAAGGATTAAAAGGGTAAGCAAAAGACTGCAGCTATCGTGCATGATCTTAGATCAGATTCTGATGATGAAACCAAGATCATAGTTGTGGGTATAAAATGTAACATTCTTGTTGTCAGTACTAGTTCCCATGCTTCTTCTATAAAGTGTAATGAAGTACCTGTTGTAAGTAAGAGGAATGAATTGTTTCATATAAGGGCTATTGCAAAAAAAAAAAGATTGATACACTCATAGATAGTGGATCACAAGTGAATCTAATCTCTAAACAAGTTGTTAAGAAATTGGGATTAAAAACAACTCCTCATCCTAAGCCATATCCATTGGTTTGTGTGCATGATAATGATCAACTACATGTTTCAAAGCAATGTAAACTCCAATTTGCAATCGCATCGAAGTTTGTAGATGAGGTAGAGTTAGGTTCAATTCTACTTGAGATATTTGGGATGGTTCTAGGTAGTCCTTACTTGTATGACAAAAAAGCCATTTTCTACAAGGGACATACAAAGTATCATTTGTTTAAGAATGGAATTGAATATATTGTAAAAGCTCACCACATGAAGAATGATATATCTATTGTAAACATAGGGCATATGAAGATGATTGTAAATGCAAGGAATGCTTTAACTCTCATGTCTATAACATCCAGTGATACTAACCATGAAGATGATATGGTGTCATAGACAACACAATGTGAGGATTAGTTGCAAGCACAATTAAGCCTTTACCCAAAGGTGGTAAAAGACAGTTTGAATGATTCATTTTCTAACAATGTTCCTCTTTAGGAGATGCAAAATGTTGATACTTTTTCCTTCACATCAGTTTATTTAGTACTGTTGCTTGTTATTCTACTAGTTAGTTTTATATGGATGATGGATGTCATAGTGAATATTGATGAATATGCAGTCAATTGTATTGCCAATGCTATCTCAATTTTCTTCCTGTTTATGATAGGTCTGATGTTCAATATTCTAGTAGGGTGGATAGATGGTACTGCGAATGTGGGGTGACAATTCCCTACCTCAAATTCTATGTAAAAATAAACTTTTGGTGGTCCAAAAGCTTGTTAATGGGGAGGAATGATCTAGCTGGATCCATAAAACCTAAAAATTTCAGTCTCAAAATTCAACTAAATCACATCATTGGAAAGAACTCCCTGACACAATCTTGACACAACTTGAATGGGCTCAAAAGGAGTTTGTACGTAGAAGTTATGCTGAGTCAACAGTTCAGTCAAATAGGCAAATGCGGTGCTGATGCAAGGCTAAAAAATAGATCATCTTCAAATTAGGAAAAAGTAGTCTTCGATTGAAGGACTCATTAATACAGTTCCAACACCTTTTGAATTGCATCAAACAGAGTCTGTATGAGCAAGATAGTGCCAGCCAAAGTTTTGAAAAGGGTAGATTCACCTATATAGTCAGCATTTTGCTGACATGGCAAAACAAGGTGGCATGCTAGATGATGATGTGGCATAAGCAGTTGAGGGAATTTATCTTATTTAAATTAGAAATTAAGTCTGAAATATATGAGCCAAACCCTTCAAAATAAAATGCATAAATATTTCTAAAAGGGTTTTAAGACTTTAAAAGATTTATAAAAGGTATTTGAAACATGAAGCCCAAATTGATAAATATTTTAAAAGAGACAAATATTATAAAATATAAAAGCCGAAATCTTAAAGGATTTAAACGTAATTTTAAGGGGATTATTAAAGGATAATCCATATCTATTTACATGTTAAGATTTGTGAGAATATCCTAAGGGGGTTTTAGGATAATTTTAAAGGTGTTTATCAAATTGAAATGATATTGTAGAGGAATATTGTAAAGCCTAAAATTATAAGGGCTATTTATTTTAATAGATGTATTATTTTTAGGGGATTTATTGTTGTAAATGGGAGATTGGGATAATTGGAAAATCATATGATTTTAAACCATATTAGGAAAAATAAAATGTATAAAAAAGGGAATAGTTTGGCCTTTCAGGGACATTGGAAATTATTGTGAAATGTGGAGAATTATTTTGGAGAGAATAATAGGCTTATTGGAATTAGGCAAAGGAGGAGATTATTGTACACACAAAGACATTTGGAATGTCTTCAAGTGTTGAGAGAGATTGTGAGAGGTTTTATGTGAAATTTTGGATGTGTTTTTTATGTAACAAAACAAATTCAAGTTTGGCATCATTAATGAAAGTGGTCCATCACTGAGAAGTGAACCCAGAGATGTAGTCCTAATTGGATGAACTTCATTATCAAGCTTGTTTTCATCTCAATATTTTCTCTTATTCTTCTTCTCTCTCCTATCTTTCATTCTTTATTTGTTTTCTAATTACAACACTTTGGTAATTAGTTAATTTCATTAAGTTATATAAACGTGAACCTAGTTTGTAATTTTAACGATTAAACAACATAGTCACACAATTATATTCGATCAGGATTAACTATAATTTATTTTAATTTTCAAGTTAATTGTAAACCTCTAATTAAAGATCACATGAAAAACCTAATGATATACAAAACTTAAGGAAATGACCTAGAAATGTGTTCAAATCTGAATAGTAAACAGAGAAAGTATAGAGTTGGACCTGAAAATTTGAGGAGGCTTGGATGGAGACCTGTAATCCTAAAAAATATTAGTTTTTATGCATAGTAGGACTCATACACTAGTAAGGGAAATTTAGTCCCAGTTTAGCGTTTCAGGCTAAAACTGAAATCAAGAACTATTGAATCAGGATCTATAGAAAAAGTTTGAAAATAGGTATACTAGCACTCATGCGCTACAAGTGATGATTTAGTCCTAGTATCAGGGTTGCTCCAAAACTATGATATCCTCTAATGCTTTCCTGTAGCTTCCCTCTTGCCAAATATCTATCTCTAAAACATTGAATTTTGCTTTGTAAGTGACATTCCATGATCTTGTAGAAAAGGTGACAACTTTGACAACTTGACAACTTTTCTCCAATCTTGCTCTTCAACGGATCTTCAACCTAAACCACCTAGATCTGCAATCACACATCAAAGAGAGGGGAAAATGTTTTTTTTTCTAGTGGATAGGGGTTTTCCTTGGTCAAACCTCATTTTGGTAATCAAACCTTCAAATGAAATGAAATAGAAAGGAGGAATGATGAATGAAAAAATATGTGTTGTTGCAACTCACCAAACCTTTGAATAAGATGCAACAAACATGTATGAAATGGATAGCATGAATGTGTATCTTGAATCTTGCTTGAATGAGATGGATATGGACTTGAATGCTTACTTGAATCATAAAACCATACATAACAAATGTTAGCTCAAAAATAGACATGATGCTTGATACTTGAATAATGCTCCAAAATGCTTGATAATCAATCTTGAATGCTCTTGTAAACTCTTGTAAGTTATCTTGATCACAAATTTGCTAGAATATTTGAATGCTTGAAAGATTAGGAGAAAATGAGTGAAATAACCTTGTATTTATACTTGTTTATGCCAAATTTCTTGAAATTACAACACTACAAGCTGACATTCGATCTAGGAGAATAAAATCCTCCCAAGAATTTGAATTTAAATTAGGTCTAAGCTAAGTGGGACTCATATTCTAGTTGTGGCATATGAGTCCCATTATGCTAAGCTTGGGACACATTTTTTAAGAAATACTTAGTCAAATGTTAAATTCAGATCTAGGCCCCAAAATCTAGGTGGGACCCATATGCCCAAGGTGGTGTATGAGTCCCAAATCACTAAATTTAGGCCACACAATTCAAAATCATTAATTTTTTATTGGTCACTTGATACATGTCAGGATTATCCTTGGAAAGATGCATTAATTAAGGCTTGTGGATTCAAAATGAGGCCAATTTAAGGCACAAAGAAGTCTAATTTTAGCAAGGAGGGCCCAAACAAGTGTGAAAATGCAGAGGGATACATTTTTCTACACTACAATGAGATGTGCAATATAGTCATTCAACACACACTAAGATTCCAACACCTCCAACAACTTTTCAACTTTTTCATATGTAATCATTATATTTAGATATATTGTGGAATGAGAACTGCAATTAGATGAAATGTATTATGATTTCACCAACAACTCCTCTTGACACTACAATTTTAGTTGTTTCATTTAGAGATTCTCGTAATTATTCAAAATAGGACATATTCTGGGATGCATCTAGTGTAGTCACATAACATGCACTAATTTTTATCCTTCACCTATTTCTCTTATAGAGTTTAAATATGATTCATCAAAGGATTCATGTGATTATTTACAACATGAAATATCTTAAGATGCAAATCATGGCCACATGGTATGCATTAATATTTCATATCTATTCACTTAGTCTTTAATAGTAATGCTCTTTAGTTAGGCCTAGGACTCCTAATTTTCCACATGCCACTTCTCAACATTGACAATGGGACCATTGTATAACTTCTAGAGACATATTTTATTTTTATTATAGTATATTCTTTTTCTTAAATGTGAAGAGCTTCAACATTCACCTTTGGATTTATTTCATACTAAGATAAGAAATATTTCATCCACTATTGGCACAAGATGCATCACATCTTGGGGGTTGACTAGTCTCTCTCTCTTCACATTTCTCTCTTTTGAGGGCTCTCTCTCTCTCTCTCTCTCTCTCTCTCTCTCTCTCTCTCTCTCTCTCTCTCTCTCTCTCTCTCTCTCTCTCTCTCTCTCTCTCTCTCTCTCTCTCGCCTCCCTCCCTCTTTAAAGTACATCATTCTACTAGGGTACCTAACATGACCTTGTTGCTAGAACTCATTTATATTTCATCCTAAATTACATTTAAGGGGCATGCTGGTGTAAATATTTTACTTCACCTAGGATAAATTTTATTCAAAGTGTAATACACATCCATGAGATAGAACATTAGTAGACCAACTTATGGTAAACACCATCACATGAAAGATGAACAGAGACACTACACAAACACTAACAACATGTCCCATAAGTTGTAGGAGTAAAAACAACAATGCAAAGAAATGCAAAGCATTTTTTGGACTAGCCTTGACAAGCTACCAAACTACCAACCCATAAAAATTACCAGAGATCTCCTTGGAAACATTGGTGACCTAAAAATATAAGAGTAAAGCACTGAATCCCAAACCACAAGACCATATCTTCAAAGATGGAGTACTATGGAGTATTCTCCTAAGTAGTCTTCAAAGCAAATTCTAGTAGCAAAAAATTTCACCAATATCCAATTACAAAAACTTCCTTTTAGCAACACATACTTCGTTAGGAGCAATAGGAGCACTTCTAGGGTTTTGGACCTTAAAGAAGAGAGGTACCAAAAATGTTAATGGCTCACTCAAGAACAAACCCTTGAGATTCCAATGTAAAGGAGATTGAAATATTTCAAAGGGGATTGTATCCAGAGCATACAACTGAACCAATTTATTTTTTGTATTAGGGTCTCTCTTACACTTCTAGGGTTTTGGACGTAAAAGGAGAGATGTTCCAAAAATCTTAGTGGCTCACTCAAGAACAAACCCTTGAGATTCCAATGCAAAGCAGATTGAAATATGTCAAAGGGGATTGTCCCAAGGGCTGAAAATTTATAAAAGAGATTAACTATGAAATGCAAACCTAGAAAATGTAAGATGTTTGAAAACATAATGTGAAATGAAAAAAGAACTAGAGAATGACTTAGAAATATAAATAAAGCAAAACAAAAATCTATAAAATAGAGAGTGTGCACCTAGAAACTTGTACAGGCTAAAATGAAGACTGAAAATGTTGTTGACCTTCAAATTTTGACCTACTAGGACTCATTCACCATTCTAGGTGAATTAGTTCTAGATTTGGAAAACTATACCAGAGCCTATTTTGGGAAAATGGGTATCTGAATCCACAAAAGTCTCCAAAAAACATGTATAGTGGGACTCATTTGCCACTAATGGACAATGAATCCACTTTTACTTTTTTGAAAACTTGAAACTGGAATCTGAAGCTCTTAGTCTGCTCTTCCTATTCCTCCAAGTGTCCAGATCTGAAACCATGATTTTTGGCACTATAAGTCACTTTTTATGAAGATTTTAACCTTGCCAATAGGGGTATGTATTTAAAAAGTTTGCAACCTATTCTTCAATCATCTCCAATCCTTGAATGTACCTAGATATGCAATCACCCAAAGAAATAGAACAAAAGTGTTGATTGTTAGGGCATGGGGGGTTGCCTTGGTCAAAACCCTTTTAGGTAATTAAACTAAAATGATGAAATACGATAATGAAGCATGGAATATTAAAAAATATAATTAGAGGCTTTGCATGATGATGGATCTTGAATTGATAGAATAATGGATGAAAAATATGCCCTTCAATGCCTTAGAAAACTATCTTGATGAGCTTGTGAAGACTTAAAATGCTAAATTCTAGCTTGCTTGACTTGAGATCGGTAATGAATGAATGAAATAATAATTAGAAGTTTATTTATATAGGAAATCCATCCAAATTCTCATTAATTTGATCCCCAAGGCTGATATTGAAGAAAAATAAACTTAAAACCTATTTTTTCTTGCTCAAACCCTCAAAATAGCTCAAATGGGATTCATTCATCATGCTAGGTTAATGAGTCCCACCTATATGGGACTCATTTTCCCAAGGTAGAAAATGGGTCCCAAAGGGGCTCTTTTTCCAGCTAGGATTTCATGGAGTGAAGAATTTCAGCTTTTATTTTGTTCTAGTCGGGTCTTTGATCAAAATATGCCTTGGGATGCACAATATGGTGTCATAGGGGCCTATTAATGATTATATAAAGGGTGATTAGGGATAAGGGAAACAATTTCAATGTGAAAATGTGATTAAATACACTCTACAACATTAAAATGAGGTCCACATAGCGTATAAAGGAACATGATCCATTGTGAATGTGTAAAACACATTACAACACTAGATTAAGACTAAGTTTAATTTACAAGCCTTTAGAGATTAATGTGATAATGCAATTAAATACATTTTACACTATTGAATTAAGGAAAAGATTGGTCCATTAGACTTTAAATGCTTAATAAAAGTCTAGAAAAGTGTGAAAGTCATTTACAACACTTTACAACATCTTTACAAGACATCGATCAGTGCATTTTATTTAGTTTGCAAGGGCCCAAGACCTAATGTGGATGTGTAATACACCTCACAACACTAGATCAAAGTGTCATTAAGTCTAATTTATCATTAATTATTCCCATATCAAGTGTGAAAATGTCTGGAGATCCATTTTTCTATGCTACATTTAGCTCTCACTTTAGTGAGAGGATGAACTTGCTTCAAACTCACACTAAAGTAAACATTCCAGAGGGGTCCAAGTGCATAGATACAAATGGTATAGGATAAAAAATAATGAGGAGATGATCAAGCTCACAGGATCAAAAATCCCAACTCAAACCATCATAAGCACAAAAAGACACACATAGGGTGTATAATATGCAACAAAAACAAGATACACGATCATGCAATGTATAGAAATAAAAGAAAGAAAAATGAGTAATAAAAATGAGGTGGATCAAAGATAAGCTCACTATGGGGCCACAATACATCAGGTCATCCTCGGGGTGAGTTGTTCCAAACAAGTGGCTTAGTGAGAAATTCATGCCAGTGTATCAACTTCCCATCGTATAATGAGAAAGTCATGCTAGTGTGTTAGCTTCCCATGATATAATTAGAAAAGCATTCCAGTGTGTCAGCTTCCCATCATATTAACCATACCAAAGTTATCATCCTGATAACTTTGATAAGGCATCACAATGAAAAGACTTTTGTAAATGCTTTTGAATGCCATGTAAAAATTTATTTTGTTAAAGGGGACTTTTCTTTGTTCACATAAGGTCTTCTTCTTAGGGAGCATTGCACCTAATATCTCCAGGAGAGGAAAATTCAAAGTGTCTGATCATTTCCCATGGGATGCCTCATTCACATCATGCCATGTTAGTATCTAGATCGTTCAGTCTTGGAAGACATCAAACCTAATGACACCACCAAGAAGAAGACACATCACAAGAAAAAATAAAAATCATGCATTGAAATTTTTTCAAAAGATGTCATCTATGTATGCCCCCACTTTAAAGTAGTTGATATACCATCACCGTGAGCAATTGATTTAAAGTAACCAATGAAAGAAGACATGAGAGCCAACTTGGAAAGCCCTATGCCAAGTCATATGTTTTCAGATTGAGCTGCATCATGAATAAGTATGTCAAATGCAAGTCAACCTAAGGCATGTTTTCCACATCCCAAGCTTGCTCTTATATGTTCATTAAAGGTTAATCACTAGCCAAAAGAGATAATGACAAGTGACATATGGGGATAAGGCTCCTAACCCCTTGTCCCCACTTAGTGCAAGACAAAGGTGAGACTGGAATGGATGATGACATGTTTCTCCTTGTGATGAATGTAATACATGCAACAATGGCAAGGAGCAACAACTAATATTATTTATCATGAGATATCTATCAGTTTAGGATGTTCCAAGGTTAGGGTTTTCTTAGAAGAATTGTTTGTGATAGTGTTGACATTGGATGAAGGTTTTCTTTTTTAGGGACAATAACCAAGATCATTAGGCTTTATAGCATCACATCATTCTCCAAGTTGCTTCAGAAGTTTAAAACGTCTTCCAAAAAGTTTTTCTTGGATGTTGTCTTTGCTTTTAAGGTGGTTGAAGCAGATGCTATTGAATTTTGTATTACTATTACCAGATTATTTTTTCCCTTTTTAGACTCTATTTTTGTGATCATGTATTCCCCCATGGATGTAGAAATGAAATCAAATGTTTTCAAAGCCTCTTCCAATAACTTTGCGGCTTCTTCAATTTGTTTTTTTTTCTATATCTTTCTACTTGGTACTGATCATAGTACATGTAACCTTTTTCTTTTGAGGAGTAGAAGGTGACTTGTCATAAACTCTTAACACTTGCTTCAAGGCTTGATCCATATCAAGCAATTAAGGATGCTTCAAAGTGAGGGTGATTTTTGGTTTGCATGTGATAGTGTTAGCGTTTGCTTGTACCATGATAGCTTCCCTATTAGGAGAAATTTTAGGAGAACTATAAATGAGATATTCATGAAATTCAATGTTTGGTTCTTCAATATTGTCTTCATCACAAGTATGGGAATAATCCATGGTTGGATTTTCTTGATTGGCACTAATTGTGTTTCTTTGTTCAATAATGGTGTCCTCGTGATTCTCATTGATGGGATCTTGTAACACCATAATATCTTCTTTACCAATAGGAGAGATATTAGGAGAGGGGGAAATTTGATTGTTTTCCATAATGTCATCCTTGTTTTCTAAGTTCTCATTCTCTTATGCCATAATATTTACCCTAGGAAGATAGCTTTTTGGAAAGTGGCAAACAATAGGTTCATCACATGTCATGGTTGGAATTGATAAAGCAACTTCATCCCTCATAGGAGAGGTGTCAACAAAAGGATAACAATGAGTTTCACGGCTACCAATGGTGGAATTTTTTGTTCAAATAGGTCTTCCCAAATGGTACAGGCATCAGGAAAGGGAGGAATAAGATTCTCATGGGTCTCAATAAGGATATCTTCTAACACTAAACTATCTTCTTCATTTCTAGAGAAGATATTAGGAGAAGAAATGGTTTGATTGTCATGATTATCTATATTTAAATTCCCATTTATTATAATGTCTTCTTGAGTGGGAGAGGTAGGATTATCATGGCTCTCAACCTCCACACCAATGTGTTTTTCATGATCATTCACGATTGTATTTTTATTTAGTAAAGAATTTTCACAAGCAAGGGAGGTGTTGGGAGATGAATGGAGATTAGGTAAGGTAGTGGCCATGATTTTAGCTTTGTCTATCATAATATCTTTGCAAGGGGGAGGAGGAGGAAGAAAAGCAAGACTTTCCTGATCGTCAATGATTGTATCTTCTTTCACTAAGATACCTTCATCACCAATGGGAGAGATATCAGGAGAAGAACAATGATGATTATCATGATTATCAATTCTTGCATCCTTTTGTGTTAAATATTTAGTGGATGATCCTAGTGAGAGGAAGTCCTTAAGGGCTTCATCTAACATGTCTAAGTCATCACTACTAAAGGGCTTGGATGATATGCTTTTTCCAAATTGAATAATTTTTGAATTGTTTCTTTTGATGTTTTTTGTTTTCATTTTCTAATGAATTTGATATAAATGAACTAGGAACTAAAGCTGAAAATAAAAATTGCAAAAATCTAATGCTATCCATAATTGTCATGAATGTAAACAATGATTATTTCTAATGATTTAAATATAATAGAAGCTACGCAAAATTAAAACACAATGTAAAGACATAGGATGAAATGAAACTTTTCAAACTTCACACAAGGTAATGTATTGATTATATTATGCAATGATGCAAAATTGAAATTAAGCAATGCATGAAATGAGCCAAATTAAGGTAGATTTAGTGAAATGCATGTAACAAGAACTTAACCAACTAATATAGATAGTTAATGATAACAAACAAAAGTGTAGAAATAGGGTTTTCAGTGCCATGAAAGGAAGTTTCAGGGGTGGAAAGGGACTAATTCGCCCAAGGTGGTGAATGAGTCCCAAGGGGATTTTTTTACAATTTTTTTTTAATTTTTCGATTGTTTTTTATGTTTTTCTATGCTGTATGACCTGAATACTAAATGCAAATATAGCTTTCAGATGTTTTCCATTGGTTTGAGATGAAAAAATGCAACCTATATGCACTTTCAGTAATGCAAAATTTTGAAACTCTAGAATGCAAATTAAATAATGCAAGATGCAATGCAATGTTAATGTAAGTTATTCCTAGGATGTGAATGCATTCCAAATAAAAAATATTATGATCTAAATGCAGGTTCACCAAAATGAACCAAAGATTTTTGGATGTAAAGGTTTCTCTTACACTTCTACAGTTTTGGACCTAAAAGGAGAGAGGTTCCAAAAATCTTAATGGCTCACTCAAGAACAAACTCTTGAGATTCCAATGCAAAGGAGATTTTAAATCTGTCAACGGGGATTTCCCCAATGGATGAAAACTGATGAAAGAGATTAACTACTAAATGTAAATCTAAAAAATGCAAGATGCTTGAAAACACACTATGAAATGCAAAAATTCCTAGAGAATGACTTAGAAATACAAATAAAGCAAAATAAAAAGCTATAAAACAGAGAGTGTGCACCTAGAAACTTGTAGAGGCTAGAATGAATACTGAAAATGTTACTAATCTTGAAATTTTGACCCACTGGGACTCATTCACTATTTTGGATGAATCAGTGCCAAATCTGGAAAACTGTACTAGATCTAAAACCTTGATTTCTGTCACTATATGTGACTTTTTGTGAAGGTTTTAACCTTTCCAAAAGGGAGATGTATTTAAAAAGTTTGACACCTATTCTTCAATCATCTCCAAGCCTTCAATGTACCTAGATCTACAATCAAACAAAGAAATAGAACAAAAGTGTTGAATGTTAGGGCATGGGTGTTTGGCTTGGTCAAACCCCTTTTAGGTAATTAAACTAAAATGATGAATTAAGATAATGAAGGATGAAATATGAAACAATGTAATTAGAGATTTTATATGATGATGGATCTTGAATTGTTGCAATAATGGATGAAGAATCTACCCTTGAATGCCTTAGAAAACTATCTTGATGACCTTGTGAAGACTTAAAATGCTAAACCCTAGCTTGCTTGACTTGAGATGGGTAATGAATGAATGAAATAATGATTATAAGTTTTTTTATGTAGGAAATCCACCCAAATTCCCATTAATTTGATCCCCAAGGTTGACATTGGAGAAAATTAAATGTAAAACCTAATTTTCCCTGCTCAAACCTTGAAAATAGCTCAAATGGGACTACATTCTGGGTGAATGAGTCCCACATAGATAGGACTCATTTTTGAAAGGTGGTGAATGGTTCCCACAAGGGCTCTTTCACCAGTTAGGATGTTGGGGAATGAATAATTTTAGCTCTTATGTTGTTCTACTCAAGTCTTTGATCAAAATATGCCTCAGGATGCACAATATGGTGTCATAGGGGCCTATTGATGATGATATAAAGGGTTATTAGGGCTAAAGACATAAATTTTAATGTGAAAGTATGATTAAGTACACTTTGCAACATTAAAATGATGTCCACATAGCCTAGAAAGGCACAAGGTCCATTGTGAATGTGTAAAACACATTACAACACTAGATTAAGACTAAGTTTAATTTATAAGCCTTCTAAATTAATTTGAGAATGAAATTAAATACATTTTACAATATTTAATTAAGGAAAAGAGAGGTCCATTAGACTTTAAATGCTTAATAAAAGTCTAGAAAAGTGTGAAAGTCATTTACAACACTTTACAACACCTTTACAAGAAATCGATGAATGCATTTTTTTCAGTTTGCAAGGGCCCAAGACCTAATGTGGACATGTAAAAGACCTCACAACACTAGATCAAGGCATCATTAATTCCAATTTATCATTAATTATTCCCATATCAAGTGTGAAAATGTTCAGAGATCCATTTTTGTACGCTTCAACAACATACCAAAGACCATCAACAACATCTCACCAACTATAACATTACTTTTAATCCTTATCTTACTGCTTCTAAACCTCATCTTCATATATCATCATCATATCATCTTTGTTGATTGTAAATGTACTCAATACTACCATAATTGATAGCAAACAAGGCATGGCACCCAACCATGATTATCAACATCATCACTATTAGCACAAGATTTTAGTGTACCATCAACATACAAATGTAAGCATCAATGACAGCCCAAACTGAGTGTTGGCATCAATGAAAAATAATTCCAAACATAGGTAACATAAATTATTGGTGTGTAGGGTATGTGGCTGATGACCTTTTTTATACCCAAAATTGATGAAACAAAAATGGTTCTAAAAGGAGATTCTTAGCTTTCCACCAATATAAATTATTATTTACTTTGAATTTAATAAATAATTATTATTCATTTTCTATTTGAATTACAACTAAATTCTTGATTGATAGGTTGATTGAAAAACATCTACAACTTTCAAATGATATCGCTTTATTTGAATCCAAAACATGTGTCACATTCTATGCTTCAAATTCTATATGATTAAAAAAAGAAAAAATGAATTTCATGAAGTGTTGACCAAGTTAAGGTGGTCAAACATACAAGTTTTTATATTTTTTAAAAGTTATAATAAAAAAATCAGAATTAATTATTTACTTGCAAAAAAAATTACAAAAAAATATGCATCACATTAGGACATGAGTCCTCTACTTATATCTAAAATATTATAGAAAAATATTATCATTTTATTGTGGTTAGGGTGGTCAGACAGACACCTACTTCTTTTTTTTCCCTAAAATTTAAGTATTGTTGCATTGAAATTTCAAATTTTCACCACATAGATTTAAAAAAAAAAAAAGATAATCTAGTAGTTTAGAACTACATTCAATTTTCTATAGATTTTGTTCTTACATATTTTTGAAATAATATAGATGACTTATTCAAATTTTTACATTAAGTTGCCTAACTCTAATTTTTTTGAATTTTTTGCCACTTGAAGGCCTATTTTTTCCATGTTGATCCTGCACATACACATATGTGCAAAAAACTTACCACATGCTAAAAATATAATTCTTTTAAAATATGAGAGGTAATAAAACAGACCATTACAAAGTATGTCGAAAAGTATACAGTTTAAATAAAACACAAAAAAAAGAGTCCTTATAAAAAAATTATGGTCTTTCAAAGCTCCCAAAATTGGAACTACATAGCTAGATCATTGAAAAATAAATTACAAAAAAAATAGAAGCCAAAACTGAAAATCACTTGCACCATCACAAAGAGCTTGAAATTCTAGCTCATTTTTTGTAAAATTATCTTAAAAAGAGCTTTTTATGTGCAAAAATGAAGTCTTTAAAGATGGGCTTCAAAATCCAAACTTCCAACAATGAAGAGGACAAAAAATAAAGGTCTTTGTTGATATTGCCATGATATCAACACCTAATTTGACAAAATTGTCACCAAATACGGAGATTTTCCAACTCTAGAGGTATATCAAAACAAAAATATACCTCTACATAAAATAACTCTACTAACTTTGGAGGTGCTACCAAATTTAGAGCTTCTACATATACAATTTAAAATTTTCCTCCATGGCTAGAGTACTATCTTCTCTTAAAAAAAAAAAATTATTTTTTTATTTTTTTAATTGAAAAAATAAGTTAAAAACATTTAAAAGAAACATTTTAAAAGAATATTTTAATTTTTAATTTTTTTAATTATTTTTTAATTTTTTAATTTTTCTATTATTTAATTTATTTATTTAATTGTATGAGATCCACATTAATGGTCGTGGTAGCAGACAAACTTACAAACATTACATTTTCTCAAAAATTGCATGGAGATCAAGATTGTGTATTAATAGTATTCATATAGATTCGTACGTCTGTATGTACTAGTATAGTGCAAACATAGTTCACCCAAGAAAAATTTCAAAAAAATTCCATCACCAAACCATTTAATGACCTATATAAAAATAGAGGTTTTGAACCTTCTAAGCATAATTATGAGGTTTATTTCTCTCTAGGAGACACCTTGTAAAATTATCTTGGTAAAACCCTAAAAAATGAGAAGGGATTTGCTGATTCAAAACTTTGATACCATGTTGAAAGAATGAAAAACCTCATAGGAGCAAGATTCTAACTAGCAAGATCAATTACCTTCTACATGAAAGAGATAAAATGAAAGAATTATTATATTATGAAAAAAATATTGAATATTAAATAATAAGATGACTTTGCTATAAAGACAAGAGTCCAGCCCTAAATAAAACTCTAAAAAAACTAAGATCATGACAAGTGTCTTAATCATATGACTTGAAACACAAAAAGCAAATGACATAAGTAAACTTAAGTGGTAAGGTGCGAATAATTCCTAAAGTGAAACTAATTAGATAAAATACTTTTTCACACTAATATTTGAAATAATATGTTTACCAAAATATAAAGATAGAATAAATATAATAAAGTTAGTTTTCATATCTTATTTTTGTGAGTTCTTTAATCTAAAATCTAAAAGAAAGTATAATAAAATATTAAATTATACTTTCATATTCTAAAGAGAAGAGGTTACTCATAAAAAATGACTGAAGAGAAGAATGTAGAGGGAATGTATCCTTTTTAAAGTTTAAGGTTGTCTATTATTTTGTTATGAATTGAATTGTTTTGGATCATGTCTAGGAATTGTGGATCCACATGTCTTACTCAATCTTCATGTGAAGAAGATGAATTTGTGCAACATTTTGTCTTCTTTCACATGATGGGATTCATTTGATTGTAGTAAGTTGTCTTTCAACTACAAAGATATCTTTTACAGCCTTGGATCTCGATGTGAAAGAAAATGAATTTGTGCAATATTGTGTCTTCTTTCACATGATAAGATTCATGTGATTGCAATGACTTTTCTTTCAACTATAAAGATATCTTTTACAACCTTGATTCATCCTTTGGTCATATCGTTGGGTGGTAGAATAATAAAACTCCATTGATTTTTATGAAAAGCAAGTAGCTGAACCTATACATACCTTTATGAACAACTCCTTGTTGTCCCTAGCGCTAGGAGGATAGAACATGCATCTTAACACATTGGAAATTTAAAAAGTGAGGTGACAAACGCGTAAAAGGGTCAATCAAGCCAACTAAGGCCGGGGGATTAGTTCAATGATGGAAACTTGGAGGCATCAATTATGCGTTTGTTGGACCCCACGCTTCCCCTTTATCAACTCCTTACTTCCTCATCCATTCCGCAAACTACCCATATTTCTTACGTTCTTTCGCGATTTATGTTTTTCACTGCACTTGCCACCCATTAGCTACCAATCACAAATTGCCATTATACTTTACTTTCCCTGTACGCCGAGGAGTTCGCCTAGTTTCCACCAATTCTATATAGAGGATTCTGGTTTGTGAGTTGGAGAAATTAACGCAGCCTAGAATTTTCAGTAATGGATGCCAAAGCTTCAACTGCAACTGCTAAATCCGGCAGGACAATCTGCAGGCTGCTGCCTCTGCAGAGAAATGTACAGAAGCCGCCCTCTGTAAACATTGCTATAAAGAAGAACATGGAACGATTTTCAGTTAAAGCTGTCAGCTCTGGGGAATCAGGTATGGATTTGCACATGTTTTTGTGGCTTCATTTACAAACTCTGATTGCTGTTCAGTTTTCTGGTTCTAAAAGTGAAAACAGTATATTGTGAAGAGGTTTTCTTACATTAAACTGGTCTTGCAGAACATCGGAGCATGGTGGACGAAGATATGTTAGTGTTGAGAAAACGGATGCATCAGCTAAGAATGGAGGAAATAAATTATATTCCCCCACAGCACTGGATGGAGTGGGAGAAGAAATGGTATCCAACTTATGACTCAGATGTTTGCTCCTCCCTCCTGTGGTTGCAGAACATGCTCCTTCATACAAGACCTGGCGTTGCCATGGCCATACTGGCTTTATTCTCCTTCAGTGTCCCAGCATCTCTCTTGCTTTGTTTAATCGAATTCGCTCAGACGCTCCGTAATTTGCACGTATAACCTTCGAAAATTTGTGGATAATGTTTCTGCTCGTCCCTTGTACTTTTATGTAAGGTTTGCTTATGAAATGTCATTTTATGTACTAAGCCTTGTTTCTGGATTATGTAGTTGGAAAGGAATGGCTAGCTTTTAACAGAATATTTTAGACTTGAGTGATAAAATGTGAGATGAATGAATTACGGTACGTTTGTGGAGGGGAAGCACCCGTAGAGATGCCACCAATGTTCTTATATGAATCGAATTAGGGATACGTCTTCATCTGAAATTGACATAAAATGATTCGATTAAAAAGAAGTCCTTTTAAATTCCTTTAGACCAGCTCTAGTTGGGATGAATGAAGGTAAGAAAATGGTGGGCTAAGGGCAAAACACATATTTTGGGCTAAGGGCTAGTTGATTTAAATAGATATTTTTACTCAAATTATATATATTTTGTGTTAAGTTTGCTTTTTATTTACATTTCATTTTATGTAATTATTATTTGTAAGATATTTATTGTATTTATTTTTATATATTTATTTTTTATTTTGTTTTTCATTTTAATATTATCTAGGATTAATTTAGGTTTGATTTTATGGTGTGTAAGATTAAATTTAAAACTCAAATCTTTAAATTTCAAAATTCAAATTTTTATATCTGTTAATTAGTTATTATGAGTTAATTTTATATGCTTTTGTGAATTCTTTTTTATGTCTTGACATTTAATTTTATTCATTTGTGCAATCAATTCATATATTAGATAAGAAAAATGCATACAAAAAGGGACAAATCATTAGAACACATTTCATTTTCTTAGGAACAAAGAATCATACACTATATTACAATCATATAGGTCATTTGCACAAATATGCATATTGACCATTATTTGCTCAAATTTGTGAATTCAATCCATTTAGGGGGGTGACCTAGGAAAACTCAACTCTAGTGATGTGATAGTCTCCACTAAGCTATTTATAAACACCACATCAATGTTAAGAAAATGCCTAGTATGCAACTTCAATACTATAAATTTTTTGAGATGAAATGTCTATTATGAGTGCAAATAAACTATTCCTACGAAATGGTAGTAGGACACATTTTAAATTCTCACATTAACCCTTAGTAGAAAGAAATACAAATATGAGATCTATATAAAATTTAGCAACATAATGGCATTTAAAATAAGAAATAAAGAGAGGAAGAAGAATAGACAAACCAACAACACAAGATGTACATGCGGAAAACCTTTTAAGTGTAAAATATCACTCTTTATAGAACTTAATTAATGTATTATTTAGCAACAACATCATGGTTGCATATGCTTCCAAGATCTTCATAAACATGGAGAATATCATTCTACTCTAGAGAAAATTCAACAACTTAACCGTGTAATAAAAAACTCATTTCTTATCAACTTGATCGCCCAAATAAATAGGAAATATCCTAATAGGGAACCATAAATAATTTTAGATGTTAGCATAAGAGGTATGTAGCCCACATCTCTATGACACAAATTCTAATTCATATGTCCAATTTTCAGCTCTAGACTAAAAATAAAATATTTAATATAAAATATAATATCTTATCATAAGTTGTTACGTGAACCCATTAACTTGGGCACCCCATTTGGTCATACTCCACCTTTAGCAAGATTCATTAGGGCATGCATAATAGACTATCATAAACTTGGTCAATATTATTGATCCACTTAGTAATTCCCCTCTTAAATTCTCTTATGGTTGTTATAGAATCTATTAGCACACTTACAATGTCATGTATGCTCTAATACCTATTACATGACATAATATTCTCACATACTACTACATGACATGTACACATGGTATAATTCCCAAGTCATAAGTGGGATAATCTATTTCCTAAATAAGGTACAAATAATTTAAATAAGTATAATAAAAATAATTAATTCAAAATTAGGACTTGCAAGGTCTATGACATACCTAATCTCAACATTCCCCCACTTGGCGTATACCTTGTAAGAGAAAAAGGGAACCTCCTACAAATCTATGAACAACCAAGGGTACCACCATGTTGTCCCATTGAAATCCTCTATATTCATGAGATTCACATAAGCATCTATTGCAATCAACTTTAGACCATACTCTAGAGAAACTTAACCTACTCTAAAGCATACTCAAAAATATCTGTAAAGCCACATTATACAACTCTACAACACATTCACTATAACTAGCCTCTACTCATTATCAAAGCACACATCCAAATGTCCAATCTCCTCCAAAATAGGATTTTGTATGCACCATATATCTAGTCTAGTTAGAATAATAACCACAACCACTCACTCACATCTAACTAACCCTAACCAATGACAAAATATCTACTCATGAAATATATTATAGCTCTATGAATCCTTATATATTTCACCATCCTACTCAATGGTATCATCTCACATGATTAGAAACACACTAATGTGCAAAAACTTGGAGAGACTTGGTACCACAATCTAGTGAAACCTATCCATCAAGACACATATACCTCCATGAAATATAATTATATGAGAAGTGTTTGATCTAGTATTGAACAAACCAACACAAAATCTACAAGAAAAAATATCATTAAAACTATATCTTTTTTTGTCAAAGAACATGGATAATTATTTGCACATTACAACAAAAATGCTACAAAATAAACGTTAGTCCCTTAAATAGTTTTATGCTCAATATCTTGTCTTTGAACTAAAAAAATCTTCCAAATTATCCACATAACAAAGGATAATTATTAAAGTGCCCCATAATGTTGCTAATTTTTTAAAGAAGTACAAGAATAATAAATTCACACAAATAGTGATCATAAAAGCTCCACATAAACCACAAATCGATTAAGAAAATAGGTGAAAATACTACAATAAAAATATTTCCAAAATGTATACAAATTTAGAATTTTAATTTTCTAATAGTAGATTACCGTAAAATTTTATGTCACGAGTCATAAGTCAGCAAATATAATAAAATAAAAAAATCATGAAGTAGCAATATATAACATAAAATTTATGTGGAGCAACCCTTTGAAGAAAAAATTCACCAAAGAAAAAGGTCATGTTGCAATCCTCAATGAACAAGATATAACAAAAAAAATCCACTCTACACTGTAATAGCATTTTGGCAGCACCTATGTACTTATAAAAATATGATATCAAACTATTTTCTCACACCTCCAATATATTGGCAAAGATAGAGATAAAAATATTAATAGTTTGACCAAAATAATGGATATTAGAACCATGGTATCATGAAAAAACCTCATATCCATCATAGAAAGCATCTTTTAATATTAATACACATGATCCAAAACTTCACGTGGGCACAACTAATGTATATTAAAGTAGCAGATATGTGTTCCCATAGAGGGATATTTGGCTCATAAATCCAAAATGATTTACATCCTCAAGTGTGGTGCTCTATTTTAGAGATGATAAGTCATGTGGATCCCATCCATTATGAAAAGATTCTTTATTCCTCAATACTAGAACCTAGAACTACAAAATAACATTTAGTGAGTCCAAAGTCAAATATAACTACCACCTTGGTGATCCACCTCCTTGATGAATTCATATAAAATAATATCAAGATTCTAGGAGAAACTTAGCAATTACAAATAGGGTAAGTGCAAGAATTTGGTTCCACAAAGAGGGGAAGTTTTGGCCAGAAATATATCAAAAGGAATGGGTACCTATTTTTTTAAAAATGGGTACCTATTTAGGAGTAGGATCCTAAACCTTGGATCAAGATCTCATTCCTAAATAGGCACATGTTCTAAAAAGAGAATGGCTACCCATTTTAAAGTGGGTAATCATTCTAAAAATAGAACGAGTACTTGTTTTAAAGTGGGTACCCATTATAAAAAATATATTTGAAATCCCAACTTACTTTTCCCTTAGGTTTTATGCTTGAGAAAGGTTTGGTAACCTAAACCTTAGTGTTTGACCTGCAACTAAAAAGCTAAGGTAGATTCAAGAGAAATGTCTAACTTTGGCAATATAGCTAATATATATTTTTCAAAGTTAAGTTATGAAATTAAAACCCATTATAGATCATGATGTCTAGTTTTCAAATATATAAATTTTTAATATTTGATTATATTCTCAAAATTTTAATTAATTCCTAAGCAAATTGGTCCATAACTTTGAAATATCATATTTTTTATTTTTTAATAATTTTAATCTATTACTTTTTTGTAAAAAAAATTATATGACATCAATCTTTAGAAAATTCTCTACAAAATGAAAAAAATTAAAAAAATGATTATTTTAGGTAAAAATTATTATGTTTGTACACATTGATTTTTAAAAATAGTAACGAGGACCAATAAAAAATTAATTAAAAAATATTCAAAAAATTACAAAATAATATCTTTATCAATCTTTAAAGTTTGCTACATATCTTCCCCAAAAGGAATTAGAAAAATACTTTTATTTAGGTCAAATTATGGTGTTTGTACATGTGCATGGTATGGTAAACAAAAAATGACTTTTAAAAAGTGGTTTTTATACATGCCAATTATTAAAAATTAATTTGTATCATCTGGGTCTTAGAACAAATTACATATTTGGAAACTAGATTCAAAATACTAAATTTCATATTAGTGACTCTTTTAAGATTCGATGTGTAAGTGCTTCAAATTTTCAGTCCAAGTGTGAAAAATTCTAAAAAGTAGAAAAACACTTCCACTTTTTGAACTTTTTATGGATTCAACTTCTTGCATCAGCCTAATAATTTGTTTAGTTACATCCTAGGCATCCATGTACACCTTCAAAGAGTGTTGGGGAGAAATAAGATACACGTAATATTTACATAAAATTAATAACACCTTAATTCTAACATTCTGACAACATTATATATTAAAAAGGACACATAAATGAATCAAATAAAAGATTTAAGACTCATGGACTTTTGCATTTATAGAACTTTTTCTTTATCATTAGATTTTTGAGGCATCTACAAAAATTTCATGAGCATCAACCTTCTACAATAAAACTTTACCATTCTCTACCATTTCCTAAAGAAAGTGATACTAAATATCAACACACTTGGGTGAAGCCACATAAGTGGTTTACACTTTTGAAGAGGAAGGAAATTTGAGAAAAAATGACCCCATGGAAAAAAAATTGGTTTTAGGGGTTCGCATGAACCTACATGTTCGACCGAACCATAAAGGGGTTCGACCGAACTAGGGTTCGAGCGAACCCATTAACTATTGGGCCCACATTTCCCGCCCAAAAAATAAAGGAAATGTGCATATTAGGGGGGGTTCGCATGAACCAGGGTTCGAATGAACCCGGGTTCGCTAGAACCCCCCTGGTTCTAGCAAACCCCCTTTTTCCCTAATTTTTTAATTTGTACACACAAAAAACCTAAAATTTTACGCTTTCAAGCTCCGGTTGGGGATGAAAGTGGGGGAATATTTAGAAACCAAACTTGGAATCGAGTAGCCTTCAGAACGAGCTATCCAATGAATATAATTTTAGTATGTTTTGGTTTTATTATCTATCTATTTTTAAGTTTTATTAAATATAGGTTTTTCATCGAAAACAAAAATCTCTATTCTGCACAAGTGGAAAAATAGAAGATTATAAAAAAAAAAATTTAAAAATATGAGTGCACCAGATATTTAAGTCCTTGATCCAACAAAAAAAAAAGAGAATAATTTTGATACATACAGTAAAAGTTATGCATTATACGGTCGCGCTAGGTCTGAATTGTCATTTGATTGACTTTGAAACTTGATTAAAGAAAAAATATTCAATAAAAAACTATCTAACCAAGTGGAAGCACTAGATATCAGAGTTATAAATCTAAATTTGAAAGAATTGGAATTTTATCCTTCATGGAAAAAATTTATGCTATACGGTAAGGCCACTTTTTAAAAATGTTGTTTTTGAAAACCAATTTTTGTGGGAGATGGAAAAAGAAGTGCAATCTGATTCCAAAAAAATTAAAAAATATATTTTTAGAATCTACTGACAAAATGTGACAAGACTCTAGTTTACATCATCTTCAAATTCCTTACGGTTTAATAGCTATAGGTGCCCGAATGTGGAGATTGTGTTAAAAAAAAAATATCAGTGTCCAGTTAGGCCAAAAAGTGTAAACCACTATTGTGGGATCACCCACTTATAATGAACATGTTACATGGAAATCCTGGCCAACCAACTAAAAATATAACTATTACAACTAATTAGATACCATACTTTTAATAAAAACAATATATATTCAATTTCTTTGTAACCATTCCATCTCTTTATAGGCATGCATAACAAGCATATTCTTTTTTTTGGTAGTGGATAAAGCAACTTTGTATTACACTCATCCACTTCATGGTATTAGAAAATAAAGAAAACGCATAAACACTAATGGACCTCCAAATATCCAAGTCACTTAATCTACATCCACAAAGCCCTAAATTTCTAATGACATACCCACAACATTAGTTCATGATAAAAAATATTAATCAAAAGTCCCTAAAAAATATTTGAAAACCTTCTTAATATATTTGAATGATCGTTACCAAGGATAGACATAAACCTACTCAAAAATTCCCCTATTAGGGCGATATCTATCCTAGTACAAACCATTGAATATATTAGGATACCAATAATGCTAGCATAATGCATGCTAAACATATTGTTAAAATAATATTCCAATTTAGGAAACATATTTGAATAAAACTTGGTGTTAGCATGATATAGAATACTACTAGATTTTCAAGAATGCATACTATACCACTACAAAATGGTATCAACATACTTACTCTAACTTGATATTTTCATGTACTTGATACTTTTTGATTTCCATATAAAGAATGGATTTTTATCCCACAAATATTTAATATTAAATTTTCTGGAAAGCTAATTTTTGATCTCCATAATCATAAGCTTGTTGTTATAAATAAACAACATGTCATCCACATATAAGACAATAACTATAATTTTATCATCAACAATTTTAACTTAAACATAATGATATTGCTCATTACTAGGAAAACCTAAACTCAATTAAAAGTAATCAAACTTCTAATATCATATTCTAGGTGACTCTTTTAGGACATAAAATGACTAGATTTCAACTTATAAACTAAATGTTCACTCTCATTTTTAACTTAACTTTTAGGTTGTCACATATAAATCTATTCCTTAAGGCTACATGGAAGAAAACAATCTTAACATCCTTTTTCTCAATGCTAAAATCATAAGGTGTAGTATTAGAAAATAGAAATCTAATATAAGTTAACTTAGTAATATGAGATAAATTTTCATTGAAATTGGTTCCCTCTCTCTAGGAGTAGCCATTGGCCATTATTCTTATCTTATACCAATATAACCATTTGTTTACTCCAATCTTCTTATATTATACACCCAATTTTGCAACCAATTAACTTTCTCCTCTTAGGAAAACTTACAAGATATCAAGAATTATAACCATCTAGGGTCATCATCTCCTCCTATAGAGTTTGCATCCAAGACTTACTATCTGCTAAAAATAAATACTCCCTAAAATGTATAGGTATTTCATATCTACTTAATCAAAAAACATATATTCAAAATATGGATAGTCACTGATTCACTACCACCCAATTCCCACCACCAAACTACCATACTCCAACCACTCCATCATACCAACACCAAGTAATCAACTAAGAGGTAACACCTCCTCAATTGAGACACTACTTAGGAACTGTCCACAAATCACTAGCTTATGATTGCTACAATGCCTTCTCCTATAAACATTTTAAATATAAGAGGTGAAATCCAAGAATTCTTTTCTTGGCCACATGAAGGGCCTCTTAAAATAATTTTTTGAAATGCAAGATGATTTTACAATCTTCATAGCGATGTAACTATTTTCTACTCATGATGCTTAGTTTTTCTAGTTCAAATAAGTGTTATCAAAACTTTTGTCGCACAATACCTATTTGAGACCTTTAGAGTGCCATAATTTGATGAAACAAATTCAATTGTAATTATTTTTTTTAAAAGTAAACTTTTTGTACTTCATTATATATTTCATTTTCTCTCATTATATTCTAGAGTTTATACTTTCAACATATTTTTATTTTTTTAGACCTTTAGAAACCTAAAAGGATAAGTGCAAGATGTTGGGTCCACTTCTAGGGGAATTTTTATGCTTAAAAATTCCCCAAAAAATAGGTACCCATGTAGGCTCAAGCTCTCTAACCTAAATTTTCATAAAAAGTACCCATTTTTTTTTTTAAAATAGGCAACTGTTTCTAATTACATAATATTGTCGTTCATTTTTAGAATGCTTGTATGCATTTTAGAGTAGGTAAGCATTTCATAAAATTTTAAATTTTAAACATATGCCTTTGCTTTTGTTTTAGGCTTTGAAACCCACACCTTAGCCTTAGACCTACAAGTACACTATCATAAGAACAATAGGAGAAAATTTGACTTTAGCAATATGGATAGAAAACTTTTCTCCATTTTTTTTACAAAATTAAAACCCATTATAGATGATGATGTCAATTTTTCAAATATGCATTTTGTTTAATAATTGGACTTTTTTTTCTATTTATTAATTATTTTATGAGGAAACCGGTCCATACACTTTAAATTATAGGCTTCATTATTTTTTATCTGTTTAAAAAAAGATTAGTTTAGCTCAAATTATGTTGATGATACATGATGGATTTTCAAATGCAACAACTAGGGAAAATAAAAAAATATGTTTGGACTTTTTTTTATAAAAGACATATTCATAAAAATTCACTATAATACACATATTTCCCTAAAAGGAATTAGAAAAGTAATTTTATTTAGGTTGAATTATGATGATCATACATGTGTATGTTATGGACCTAAAAAATTGACTTTTAAAATTTTATTTTTGCACATTCCTATTAAAAATTAACTTGTATCATCTAAGTATTAGAATAAATGGAACATTTGAGAATGAGACTCAAAATACTACATTTCATATTACTAGAATTTGAAAGATTCTATGTATATGTGCTTCAAATTTTTACTACAACAAAATTTAATTTTTAGGAAAAAAAAACTCTTAATTTTTTGCCAAAAAGTGAACCCGAATTCCTGCTCTGACCTAAATAATATATAATAAGTAAATTATAATCACACTCAACTTATAAAGTGCTAAAAACTATAGTTAATAAAGGTGTTGGAATTGATCTATTTAGAGAGGGTGTTAATACAAATGCAATCAGCTTATAAAGTTCCATCACTTGTTCTAGTCTTAGGGAACCTTAACACATGATAATTTTAAAAACATAAATTAAAATACTTTTCCAAATCTACAAAAAAGGGTTACAATTTTGTTTAGCCATTTAATTTCAACATTCTTTTCTTAATCTAAAGCCAAAGAACTATTCATCTTTGAAAGAAGTGATAAAGAACAAATACCTTAATTAGGATCTACTATTTTAACTCCATGTAATTTTTCTTTAGCTAAGTCACCATGAACATAAACATGCTTGGTTGACATGTCTATAGACTAAAACACCATATTTTTTATGGAATATTACATCACAAAGAGCATACTAATTTTTCTCACTACCATGACCATAGTCAAGTAGTTCTATAGATATCTTGAATCTCCAATAGGATGTGATGTTCCATTAGAGAACCTTGCACATGTGGATGAAACTAGAGAAAATGATCCTTTGCATGCCCCATATACATTCATTCATACTCACATTACCAATACAAGTAGTTCAGGAGTGAAACCTAGTAAATAGGTTGTTCTATCTTTTGGGAGATAGAACTAGGGGTTTAGGACCTAGTTCACTTAGTTCATTTAAGGATACCTTAGAGATTTCAATAAAAGGGATAGAATGAGGGAAAGATGTTATGAATTAGTGTTCACATGCTTAGCTAATATTTACAGTGTGCTAAATTATATTGTGAGTAATTATAGCTAGGTAAGTAAGTTGTTTAATAAAAAACTTAGATTAATAATAGTAGATGAGTTGAGTGAGTTATAACAACTCACGTAGAATAGGCTTGTAGGAGATATTCATGGAGATTAGCTCTTCATGAATATACAAACTACCTATCCTATCAATGTGTATGTAAATTATTTTATGAGGTGAGAGAGTGGAATTGAAATATAATATTATTTTTTGTGCTAAATTTTCTCCCATTTCTCTATTATGGTATTAGAGTCGATGTAGGAGAATAACATGAGATCTATTTATTTATTGTAGTGATATTATCAAAGCTACGCTATTTTCTTGCATGCCATATGATTTTAGAATAACTACCAGCCTCCTTGCGATTGTGAGAGATCTCTTCTTTCTATTTGCATTTGGATTGTGTAGTGTCCTTGTGATCCATCGGTAGTAGATCCTTGTGCAACATTGGGATCTATTAGCTGTGTAGAGTTGAACCATCACAAGAGAGGTGGATCACTACTATTGAGTAGTTGCATTGCAAGACAAATGTGAACCAACTACCTCATGTCTAGCACATCTCTTTCTTGCAATGCCACATACAGGAGTAAGCAGTAATGTCTATCACATATCTGCATGATATCAATTACCATGTAACTACCAAGTGACATACCTAGAAGGATTGTGTTCTATTAGCTATTGAATTAGGTGATTCGGATCTAGCTTTGTAAAACATGTAGACTATGAATTGAATATTTTAAATTCACATAAGGAAGCCCACAGAATGAAGTACCCAAAGCTATTGGTCTTACATTGGGATATCGATATTCTCAATCCGAGAAGTAAAGGATGACTTCATCATGCACAAGGTAGGCATCGATGTCACTAGCTTTATTTTTTGATTCACTTCTATTGATTTCATCACTTATACTGACAATTACTACATCCTCATGGAGCAAAGGGGCATACTCATAGTCCATCTTCAACTAGAGGGGCCAAGTCATGTTTTAATTTGATTTAATCTCTAATAATAGCTTCTAACTATATTAGAAATTAAAGCTACAATGATTAGCATTGAGTCCACTCATTATTTAGGTTTTCAAAGTATCAATATGTCTTATTAGTTCTTATAGAGATATTTTGTGTCAAATTAAAGTCAAGTTGTGTAATTTTAGAATAAGCTATGTTGAAGAGTCATTAATTGTCATCTAAAAAATATGTTTAAATTTAAATTGTCAAAAATAATGAAAATTGTTTCCATTGTATTTAGATGCACTATCACTTGTAGGCAACATCCATCTTGTGGAGGAGCATTGTAAAATTGAGCTTCAATGCAAAATTTTCTAAGTAGAAAATCTATTAGAGGATGGAGGGATTAGAGGTTAGTGGTCAATTAGTGACCTCTCATTAGTCATCGACGGGGCTGCTTATCAGCCTTGGTGGCATTTTATTTTCTATTGTGTGGTAGTGTGTGTATTTTTTCTCAGCTTTTTAGTGTGGTGTGTGAATGCTGAAAAATGATTGTATTGGAGAGAAAATTACTGCAAAGGTCGTTTGATTGTAGTGATCCCCTGACTATCATACTTTGTTAGAAGATGATCAACTAGTGAATATGTTCATTAGCAATGGTGATCATGTGCAACAAGATCTAGACATCAAGATCCAGACAATAGTATGCAACTTGATATGATTTTCTTTTCAGTATTCCTAGTTGTGTGAATAAGTGGAAATGTCACATTGCAGGGGGGATAATAACAAATGATCCATTCACATTTCATGCCAAAATGAATAAATTCAAGGGCAGCTTCCAATGGTAGTGGCGGTTGTCTATGTTGTTTGAGATCATCTGGTAGTGATTGGTAACAATGACTACAATTAGGAACATTGTGTTCTTATGGAATGTAATGTGAAACATCTTTTAGTATGGGGTTTTTAGATTTTTGATATGTATGTTGATTTCCATATAACTTCCCTAATGTACAAGAATAGTGGCCAGCAAAACCACCAATGTAATGCAGTTCATGGATCTTTAAGGGTTTGTGGGAGGATCCAAAAAACCACACGAGGTGGACACACCAAGGTTTATGGTAACCCTATATAAAACCATGGAAGGAGAGAGCCTTTCTTTTGGATCAAGGTCATGAGTCACATAGTTGGACATACTACATGCGTGAGTTACTCCATAATAGTGTGTGAATATTTTTCTACCATGTTCATACTAAGGGGTGTGTTAGGAATTAGTGTTCACATGGTTAGCTAATATTTACGGTGTGGTAAATTATATTGTGAGTAATTAGAGCTATGTAACTAAGTTGTTTAGTAAACAACTTAGATAATTAATAATAGTAGATTAGTTGAGTGAGTTATAATAACTCACGTAGAATAGGCTTGTAGGAGATATTCAGGGAGATTAGCTCTCCATGAATATAGGAACTACCTATCCTATAAATGTGTATGTAAATCGTATTATGAGGCGAGAGTGGAATTGAAATATACTATTATTTTATGTGCTAAAATTTCTCCCATTTCTCTACTATTTTGGCATGTCTATAGACTAACACGCCATAGGGTGATCCCACAATAGTGGTTTACAATTTTTGGCCAAACTAGACATTGAAATTATTTTTTTAAACTAAATCTTCACATTCAGGCACCTATAGTGGCTAAACCATGAAGAATTTGAAGATGATGAAAACTAGAGTCTCGTCACATTTTTCTATAGATTCTAAAAATATTTTTTATAAGAATTTTGGAATCAGATTGCACTTTTTTTCCATCTCCCATGAACACTTTTTCAAAAAATTGCATTTTTAAAAAGTGACGCACACCGATAACACATAACTTTTTTTTCCATGAAGGATAAAATTATAATTCTTTCGAATTTAGATTTGTAACTCTGATATCTAGTACTTCCACTTGGTTAGATAGTTTTTTATTAAATATTTTTTCTTTAATTAAGTTTTGAAGTCAAACCGATTATAATTTAGACATAGCATGACTATATAACACATAACATTTTTTGTATATATCAAAATTTTATTTTATTTTTTTTGTTAGATCAAGGACTTCAATATCTCGTGCTCTCATATTTTTCAAAGTTTTTTGGTAATCTATTATTTTTCAACATGTACAAAACAAAGACCTTCATTTTTTATGAAAAACCTATGTTTAATAAAACTAAAAAAATAAATACATAATAAAACCAAAACATATTAAAATTATATTCATTGGATAGCTCGTTCTGAGGAATACCTGATTCAAGTTGGGTTTGTGAAGATTCCTCCATTTTTATCCTCAACCTAAGCTCTAAAGTGCCAAAATTCAGGTTTTTTTGTGTCTTAGGGAGGGGATGGGGAATAAAGGAGGTTCGAATGAACCCCTAAGGGTTTGAGCAAACCCCTATGGGTTTGAATGAACCCCTAGGGATTCGAGCAAACCCCTAAAGGTTTGCTCGAACCAGGGTTCATTCGAATCCTAGTTCATTCGAACCCCCCTTCTATGAGGGGTTTTGATGGATTTTTTGGCAGGAAAGTATTAGGAGGGTTCGATCAAACCAATAGGTTCTAGCGAACCCCTAATGGGTTCGATCAAACCAATAGGTTTGTACGAACCCCTAATGGGTTAGGTTGAACCAATAGGTTCGTACAAACCCCTAAAATCAAATTTCTTTCCATTCATTCATTTTCTATGAGTTTTCCTTCCTCACTTCAATTGTAAACCACTATTGTGGCTTCACCCCATAATTTTTATGGAATATTACATCACAAAGACCATACTAATTTTTCTCACTAACATGACCATAGTCAAGTAGTTCTATAGATATCTTGAATCTCCAATACATTGTGATGTTCCATTAGAGAACGTTGTACATGTGGACAAAAAAAAAGAAAATGATCCTCTGCATGCCCCATATACATTCATTCATGGTCACATTACCAATACAAGTTTTCATGAGTTAAACCCAAGGAATAGGTTGTTCTATCTTTTGGGAGATAGAACTAGGGGTTTAGGACCTATTTCACTTAGTTCATTCAAGGATATCTTAGAGATCTCAATAAAGGGATAGAATGAGGGAAAGAGATCTACAATAAGGTGTCCTATGGTGTGATTAAATACTAAAAAGGGTTTCACCATCAAGCTAGGGCTTGGAAAGACTAGTGACATGCTGATCTAGGAGGATCTAGAAAAGCTAAAAATTTCATAGTCTCAAAATTCAACTAGATCAACATCATTAGAAAGAACTCACTAACACGATCCTAACGCAACATGAACGAGCTTAAAATGAGTCTGTACATAGAAGTTATGCTTAGTTAAAGGTTTAGTCAAACACACAAATCAGGTTTTGATGCAAGGGTGAAAATAGATCATCTCCAAATAAGGTAAAAGTAGTCTCGTATCGAAGGGCTCATCAATACAGTTTTGACATGTTTTGAATCATGTCAAATGAAGTTTGTATGAGCAAGATAGAGCCGATGAAAGTTTTTAAAATGGTAGGTTGACCTATATAGTACACATTGTTGGTGACATGGAAAGACAAGGTGACATGGCAGATGATGATGTGGAATGAGTAGTTGAGGGCATTTATCTTATTTAAATTAGAAATTAAACCCAAAATATATGAACCATTTAAAATAAAATGCATACATATTTCAAAAAGGGCTTTAAGACTTTAAAATGTTTATAAAAGATATTTGAAACATGAAGCCTAAATCCATAAAGATTTTAAAAGAGGCAAATATCATAAAATATGAAAGCCCAAATCTTAAAGAATTTAAATGCAATTTTAAGGGGATTATTAAAAGATAATCCATATCGCTATTTTTAAGGCTTGAAATTGATATCCCTATTTACATGGATTATTAAAAGATAACCCATATGCCTATCTACATGTTAAGATTTGTGAGAATATCCTAAGAGGTTTTTAGGATAATTTTAAAGATGTTTATCAAATTGAAATGATATTGTATGGGAATATTGAAAAGCCCAAAATTATAAGGTCTGTTTATTTTAATGGGTTATTACTTTTAGTTGATTTATTATTGTAAATGGGAGATTTGGATAATTTGAAAATCATATGGTTTTAAACCATATTATGAAAAATAAAATGTATAAAAAGGGGAAGAGTTTGGCCTTTCAAGGGAATTGGAAATTATTGTGAAATGTAGAGAATTATTTTGGAGAGAATAATAGGCTTATTGGAATTAGGAAAAGGAGGAGATTATTGTATACATGAATACATTTGGAGTGTATCCAAGTGTTGAGAGAGATTGTGAGAAGTTTTTATGCCAATTTTTGCATGCATTTTTTATGTAACAAAGAAAATTCAAGTTTGGCATCATTAATGAGAGCAGTCCATCATTGAGAAGTAGACCCGGAGATGTAGTCCTGATTAGATGAACTCCGTTATCAAGCTCATGTTCCTCTCTCTCTTCTTTCTTATTCTTCTTCGCTCTCCTATCTTTTATTCTTTATTTGTTTTCTAATTACAACACTTTATTAATTAGTTAATTTCATTAATTTATATAAACATGAACCTATTTTTTAATTTCAATAGTTAAACAACATAGTCACTCAACTTTCTTGGATCAAGATTAACTGTAACATAAGTTAATTTGCAAGTTAATTGTAAACCTATAATTACATATTAAAGTTGTATCAAAGCCTCTTAACAAGATATTGCAAAAGTGAATGTTAACTAGGTTGAAATTAAAGTAAGGAGAAGGTGCACTTACAGAGTTCAATCTTGAGATTGAAAAATGAAGGTCTTTCCCATGATTAGAAATGGTAGTTGAACAAAGTCTTATGGATCTTGATGAGAAATCTTTCCAAAAAGTATTTCTCAAAATGAAGGCTATGGTGGAAGTTATTTTCGAAGAGAGACAACAGCAACAAAAGAAAAAGGAACTTAAGAACATAAAGAAAAATGAAGGTGAATCACTTCAAAAGATGATAAAGGTAAAGGAATAGGAGGTGGTAGTGACCCTCCTGAACCTCTATCCCCATCTTCTTCTTCACCCTCTTCATCTTCTTCATCTACTTCTTCAAAGAAGAAACAACCCATAGAAAAACTTGATAAGTGGATAAAAATTGAAGTTTATTGTAGAATTTAGACTAAGGATTCTCAAAAAATCCAATTAGCCACTCTTCACCTGGGAGGCACATCCTTGATCTGGTGGGAGACAAAAACTCAACAAGATCTAGCCCGATACGGTAAAATTATTTCTTCTTGTTTTGAGTTTATAGCTGCATTAAAGAAACAGTTCTATACATTAGGTCATATGCAAAAAATAGTAATGAATTGGAAATCATTAGAGAAAGAGAAAGGACAAAGTGTACAGGATTATACACATGAGTTTAGGAAAGGAACTTTAATTTTTGGAATTCCATTATATACACAAGAAACTTTGTTAAATTATATAGGTGGATTACATTAAAAGTTGAGGCATATAATACTTATGTTTAATCCAACCAACCTTGGTGAAGTTAGTGTGCAATCCATTTATCTAGAAGAAAGCTTGAGGAATAGCCATGATGGTCTCTTAATGGACTCCAATAAAAATAAAGGGAGCAAGAAAGGGAAGGAGAAAATGCAACGGACAACTACTGTAAAGAAAGAGGAGGATAAGTCTTATTGCTCACACTACAAGAAGTAAGGGCGTGAAGATGCAAAGTGATAGAAATTGCAACTTGATAAAAAACCAAAATGGTTCAAGGATTGAAAGGGTAAGGAAAAGACTACAACTATCGTACATGATCTCAAATCATATTTTGATGATGAAACCAAGATCATAGTTGTGGGTATAAAAGGTATCATTCTTGTTGTCAGTACTAGTTCCCATGCTTCTTCTATAAAATTTAATGAAGTACCAGTTGTAAGTAAGAGGAATGAATTGTTTCATATAAGGTCTATTGCAAAAAAAAAATATATTGATACACTCATAGAGAGTGGATTACAAGTGAATCTAATCTATAAAAAAGTTGTTAACAAATTGGGATTAAAAGTAACTCCTCATCCCAAGCCATATCCATTGGGTTGGGTGCATGATAATTCTAAGCTACATGTTTCAAAGCAATGTAAAATTTGATTTGTAATTGCATCCAAGTTTTTAGATGAGGTAGAGTTAGATTTAATTCTACTTGCCATCTATGGGATGGTTCTAGGTAGTCCTTACTTGTATGACAGAAAAGCCATTTTCTACAAGGGACATAACAAGTATCATTTGTTTAAGCATGGATTTGAATATATTGTAAAAGCTCACCACATGAAGAATTGTAGATATATTGTAAACACATGGCATATGAAAATGATTATAAATGCAAGCAATGGTTTAACTCTCATGTTTGTAACATCCAGTGATACCAAGCATGAAGATGATAGGGTGTGATAGACAAAAGAATGTGAGGATTAGTTGTAAGCACAGTTAAGCCTTTAACCAAAGTTGGTAAAAGAGGATTTGAATGATTCAGTTTTTAACAATGTTCCTATTTAGGAGATCCAACATGTTGATAGATTTTCCTTCACATTAGTTTATTTAGTATTGTTGCTTGTTATTCTATTAGTTAGTTCTATGTGGATGATGGATGTGACAGTGAATAATGATGCATATGTAGTTAATTGTAGCAGAAATTCTATCTCAATTTTCTTCATGTTTATGATAGGTCAGATGTCCAATATTCTAGCAGGGTGGATAGATGGTACTGAGAAAGTGTGGTGACAATTCCCTAGCTCAAATTCTATGTAAAAATAAAATTTTGGTGGTCTAAAATCTTGTTAATGGAGAGGAATGATCTAGGTGGATCCAGAAAACCTAAAAGGTTCACAATCTCAAAATTCAACTGAATCAACATCATCAGAAAAAACTACCTGACACAATCTTGATGCAACTTGAATGGACTGAAAATTAGTCTGTACATAGAAGTTATTCCCAGCCAAAGGTTTATTCAAATAGCCAAATAAGGTGTTGAAGCAAGGCTGAAAAATAGATCATCTCCAAATTAGAAAAAGTAGTCTCAGATTGAAGGGCTCATCAATACAGTTCCAACACCTTTTGAATTGCATCAGAGTCTGTATGAGCAAGATCTAGAAACAGTCAAAGTTTTGAAAAGGGTAGATTGACCTATATTGTCAACATTGTTGATGACATGGAAAAACAAGGTGATGTGGTAGATGATGATGTGGCATAAGTAGTTGAGTGAATTTATCGTATTTAAATTAGAAATTAAGTCTGAAATATATGAGCCAAACTCTTTAAAATAAAATGCATAAATATTTTTAAAAGGGCTTTAAGACTTTAAAAGGTTTATAAAAGGTATTTGAAACATGAAGCCCAAATCTATAAAGATTTTAAAAGAGGAAAATGTCATAAAATATAAAAGACCAAATCTTAAAGGATTTAAACATAATTTTAAGTGGATTATTAAAAGATAATCCATATAACTATTTACATGTTGAGATTTGTGAGAATATCCTAAGGGGGTTTTAGGATAATTTTAAAGGTGATTATCAAATTGAAATGTTATTGTATGGGAATATAGTAAAGCCCGAAATTATAAGGGCTATTTATTTTAATAGGTGTATTATTTTTAGGGGATTTATTGTTGTAAATGGGAGATTGGGATAATTTGAAAATCATATGGTTTTAAACTATATTAGGGAAATTAAAATGTATAAAAATGGGAATAGTTTGGCCTTTCATTTACATTGGAAATTATTGTGAAGTGTGGAGAGTTTTTTTGGAGAGAATAATAGGCTTATTGGAATTAGGCAAAGGAGGAGATTATTGTATACAAAAAGACATTTGGAATGTCTTCAAGCGTTGAGAGAGATTGTGAGAGGTTTTTATGCCAATTTTTGGATGTGTTTTTGATGTAATAAAACAAATTCAAGTTTGGAATTATTAATGAAAGTGGTACAACATTCAAAAGCGAACTCGGAGACTTAGTCCTGATTGGATGAACTTAATTATCAAGCTCATGCTCCTCTCAATATTTTTTCCTATTCTTCTTCTCTCTCCTATCTTTCATTCTTTATTTGTTTTCTAATTACAACACTTTAGTAATTAGTTAATTTCATAAGTTATATAAATGTGAACCTAGTTTCTAATTTCAACTGTTAAACAACATAGTCACACAATTCTATTAGATTAGGATTAACTAAAATTTAAGTTAATTTTCAAGTTAATTGTAAACCTCTAATTATAGATCACATGCAAAACCTAATGATAAAACCTAATGATATACAAAATTTAAGTAAATGACCTAGAAATGATTTCAAGTCTGAATAGTAAACTGAGAAAATATAGAGGTGGACTTGAAAATTTGAGGAGGCTTAGATGGTGACCTGAAATCCTAAAAAATATTAATTTTAATGCATAATAGGACTCATAGACTAGTAGGGGTGATTTAGTCCTAGTTTAGGGTTTCAAGCTGAAATTGAAATCTAGAACTGTTGAATCAAGATCTATAGAAAAAATTTGAAAATAGCTATAGTGGGACTCATATGCCACAAGTGGTGATTTAGTAATAGTATCAGTGTTGCTCCAAAACTCTGATATCCTCTAATTCTTTCCTAAAGCTTCTCTCCTGCCAAATCTCTATCTCTAAAACATTTAATTTTGCTTTGTAAGTGATTTTTCATGATCTTGTAAAAAAGGTGACAACTTTGACAACTTGACAACTTTTCTCCAATATTTCTCTTCAATAGATCTTCAAACTAAACCACCTAGATCTGCAATCACACATCAAGGAGAGGAAAAAATCTTTTTTTGATAGTGGATAGGGGTTTTCCTTTGTCAAACCTCATTTTGGTAATCAAATCTTGAAATGAAATGAAATAGAAAGGACGAATGGTGAATGAAAAAATATGTGATGTTGCAACTCATCGAACCTTTGAATAAGATGTTGCAAACATGTATGAAATGGATAGAATGAATGTGTATCTTGAATCTTGCTTGAATGAGATGGATCTTGACTTGAATGTTGGCTTGAATTATAAAACCCTACATCACAAATGTTAGCTCAAAAACAAACATGATGCATGATGACTTTGACATGATACTTGATACTTGAATAATGCTCCAAAATTCTTAATAATCAATCTTGAATGCTCTCTTGTAAACTCTTGTAATTTCTTTTAAATAATCACAATTTTTCTATAATATTTGAATACTTGAAAGCTTGGGAGAAAATGAGTGAAATAACCTTGTATTTATACTTGTTTATGCCAAATTTCCTAAAATTACAACACTACAAGCTAACATTAGATGTAGGAGAATAAAATCCTGCCAAGAATTTGAATTTAAATTAGGTCTAAGATAAGTGGGACTCATATGCTAGTTGTGGCATATGAGTCCCATTAGGCTAATCTTGGGAAACATTTTTCAAGAAATGCTTAGTCAACTATTAAATTCAGATCTAGGCCCCAAAACTTAGGTGGGACCCATATGCCCAAGGTGGTGTATGAGTCATGAATCACTAAATCTAGCCATACAATCCAAAATTATTAATTTTTGATTGGTCACTTGATACATGTCAAGATTATCCTTGAAAAGATGCATTATTTAAGGCTTGTGGATTCAAAATGAGGCCAATTTAAGGGATAAAGAAGTCTAATTTTAGCAAGGAGGGCCCAAAAAAGTGTGAAAATGTAGAGGGATACATTTTTCTACAGTACAATGAGATGTGTATTATAGTCATTCAACACACACTAAGATATATTGTGGAATGAGAACTGCAATTAGATGACATGTATTATGATTCCACCACCAACTCCTATTGACACTACAATTTTAGTTGCTTCATTTATAGATTCTAGTAATTATTCAAAATAGGACATATTATGGGATCCATCTAGTCTAGTCACATAACATGCACTGACTTTTATCCTTCATCTGTTTCTCTTAAGGAGTTTAAATATACTTCACCAAATGATTCATGTGATTATTTACACCATGAAATCTCATAAGATTCACATCATGGCCACATGGTATGCATTAATATTTCACATCTATTCTCTTAATTTTGAATAGTAACCTCTTTAGTTACACCTAGGACTCCCAATTGGCCACATGCCACCTATCAACATTGACATTGGGACCATTGCATAACTTCCAGAGATGTTTTATTTTTCTTCTAGTGGGTATGTGCAGGATCATCATGGAAAAAATAGGCCCTTAAGTGGCAAAAAATTTAGAAAAATTAGAGTTAGGTAACTTGACGTAAAAATTTGAATAAGTTATCAATATTATTTCAAAAATATGTAAGAATAGAATCTGTAGAAAATTGAATGTAATTTTTTAAACTACTAGGTTTGTTTAAAAAAATTTAAAAAAACTATTTGGGGAAAATTTTAAATTTCAATGCAATAGTACTTAATTTTTAGGGAAAAAATAAGTAGGTGTTTGTCTGACCACCCTAACCACAATAAAATGATAATATTTTTTTATAATATTTTAGATATAAGTAGAGGACTCATGCCTCAATGTGATGCATATTTTTTTTGTAATATTTTTTGAAGTAAATAATTAATTATGTATTTTTTATTACAACTAAATTAAAAAAATATAAAAACTCATATGTTTGACCCCCTTAACTTGGTCAAAACCTCATGAAATTCAATTTTTCTTTTTTTAATCCTATACTATGTGAAACATAGAATGTGATGCATGTTTTGGATTCAAAAAATGTGATACCATTTGAACAGTATAGATGTTTTTCTATTAGCCTCTCAATTAGGACTTTAGTCATAATTCAAATAGAAAATGAATAATAATTACTTATTAAATTCAAAGTAAATAATAATTTATATTGGTGGAAAGCTAAGAATATTCTTTAAAAACCCTTTTTGTTTCATCAATTTTGGGTAAAAAAATGTCGTCAGCCACATAGCCATCATATTGTGACTTTTTGGCCCATCATTATCTTGCACATACCCTAGTATATTATTTTTCTTAAATGTGAAGAGCTTCAACATTCACCTTTGGATTTATTTTATCCTAAGATAAGAAATATTTAACCCACTATTGGCACAAGATGCATCACATTGTGTGGGTTCCCTAGTCTTTCTCTCTCTTTACATTTCTCTCTTTTGAGGGCTCTCTCTCTCTCTCTCTCTCTAGCTCTCTCCCTCACTCCCTCCCTCCCTCTTTAAAGTGCATAATTCTACTATGGTACCTAACATGACCTTGTTGCTAGAAATCATTTATATTTCATCCTAAATTACACTTAAGGGGCATGCTGGTGTAAATATTTTACTTCACCTAGGATGTCTAGATTTTATTCAAAGTGTAATACTACACCTAGTTATTACATAGTTTCCTTAGGATATTATGAGTATTTAATTATTGTAACTTTAATGGTAGTTAATAATGATGTATGATCACCTTAAATTGAGGTACAAAAGCTTCATCACTATCTAATCAATCCTTAATTCATGGTAGTTAGATTATTATTTTGTTTGATCAAGCCCGCTTTTGTCTTAGTTAGATAGATCTGACTTATCTCCTAATTGGGAGTGATAAGGAGTTTCCTTAATTTATGAATCTAAGAGATCTATATATTTTTACAATTCTCTTTGTAATTAAGATCCACAATGTTGAATATATATCTAAATTCTTTATTTATTTTATTGGTAATTATGATTAGCTCATAGAAATTAAGTCCTAGGTTGTATTTTTATCACAACATTGAACACATAAAAAACATATACTATGTCCATATTTCCAATATTTTACCTTGAAGTTATATACAAATTAATTCTCACTTAGCATGGAAATAGTCATTCCTAATGGATTATTTGATCCTTTTGAGAGTTATTAATGTTAGAGGAGAGAGAGAGGGGATTCATAGTAATACCCACTATTTTGAGGATTTTGAATTCCCATGAATAATTAGATTGATGATAATGAACTAAAAATTGATTGTAGGGTCTTTTACACTGACTATAATTCTCCCCATAGACTTGACTGATGTGATTTCTAGTATCTATAAAGATCCTCCAATTTTATTCCAAGTATATTTTTCACCAAACTAAACCAATACTTACTTTCAATTACAAAGGGAACATCATCTAATAGAATCATGATCCTTCCATGGGCTTACATCAAATCACACCATAAACAACAAAGGAATTAGTAAAGGGGTATTAAAAAAGGAGATAATTCTTGTTCCCTTAATACTTGAGATAAAGCCCACATATTCTCAAACCAACAACACCATGCTTCCAAAGAATAACTTCATGAAGATACTTAGCTAACATGATTAGTGAAAAGAAAGCATTAACCTTATATTAAAATTTAGGATTCCATACCTTGTTCTAAAGGTTAGAATTTTTAATGTCTAAGTCTCTAGAATAAGAGTCTATGAATAAGTAGTTTGAATAGAATAAATTATAGAACTTCATAATCCCCATATGAGGATGTTCGAGCATTTTTCTAGAGAAACCTTGCAAGAAGCTAAGATTTGAGCCAAGTGGTCAATGAGAAATTATTATAAGTCATCTTGGTCATCTATCATATCATGCATATAATAGGGAGAGGGAGGATAGATATATAGACTATAGGGTTGTTGGATACCCCTTAGATTTTAATTTTCAAATCTTTACATCATTTTGTATGAAATCATGCTAAAATTCAAAGGCATGGGTCCAACTAGCTTTAATAAATTTATGCTTTAACTCAAGGAGATCAAGAAACTCAATAATCATTGGGTTTTTTAATCCAAATCATCATCCTAGAAAAGAATGTTTTCACCCTTCTTAGTCCAAAAAAATTATTATTTATTCATACTGTTTCCCAATTTAATGGTTTTCCATATATGAGATGGAAATTACCCAAATAGAGTAGGCATCTTTGACATGAAAGAGTGTTTTTAAATTTTTTAAGTACTTGAACTTAAAATTATTCCCTCATAAGGTAGTCTCCTCCACATGTCATCTGAAGTATTCTTTGTTAGTTAAAAAAAACATTATTGAGGAGGGAGATGTTCATCCCTAATTCACCTCTTTCTTTGGGTTGATATATTTCAACCCAATTAACTAGATGTCATTTCTTTTTCTCAAAATTTTCTTTTAAAATAATTTTTCTTGTCTCTCACTCAAGATTTAGAATGATACCTTTTGGAGCCATGAGAATTTTAAATATTTACATTGGTAGAGCTTATATGAAAACTTTGAGGAGATCCATGGGACCAACTAAAGGAAGGAATATATCAGTCTAATGATTAATATGAAAATCCACATAAACTAATATTACATTCTAATATATTTCTCCAAGAGTAGGAGAAATGGAAATATGTAAATATCTAAAAGGAGAGGAAATTATTGGGAAATCAAAGATGTTAGCAATAGTATAATAGAAGTGATGAAAAAAAAACTAAAGATTTATGTTCATCCCATAATTGTGTAGACATGCTAGTATAAATAATGGGAGCATTCCTAAAAGTGTTTGATTCAACTTTAATATTTTTCCATCTCTTATGCATCATCAAAAAATTAAAGAGGACATAAAGAGTCCATATCTTACATATTGTGGAATCAATAGTATTTTATAAGGTAATTCAAGAACTAACCAAATCCTTTTACTACAATGAAAAAAATAAAAATATAGACTAAAAGGAAACATGATCAAAAAAGAACTACTAGTAAGTATAGAAAATAAAGGAAAAGTACAACAAACCACAACAAGTTACAACCCTTTGAATCTAATTATCATCAACCCATTGAGTCCAATTATCATCAAAATTATTATTATTTTGCTTATGCAATTGAATTGTTGATGCATTGAACTTATACTATTACTTCTCCCTCATCACTCCTTGAATCATTTGAAAAAAAATATGCTCCACTACACAGAGCCATCTTGATTGCTAGTTTATTCTATATCTATCTTCTATTGAATTTTTACTGTTACTACTCATGCAACCATTCCTTATTGGATTTTAACTTGCTTGATCCTATAAGAAAATACTCTCAAAATTTCTTCCAAAATTTTCCAACAAACCCATACGTAGAGCTCAAAGATGCTCATTTTTCATGTCTACAAATAACTAGTAGCAGTATAATTAGCCGATAGGCTATTTTGTTTGAAGTTTATGATAGGATTTTCATCAGTCTAGCCCTGAATTGGATTTGCTGGTGTTGGAGATGTTTTGGTTAGCGGTGACTTGACTAGGTTTTTTTGTAGCGACATGGAGCTTTGTAATTATGTTGGTTGGTGGTGGTGGAGTTGGTGTCCTTGATACATGAAAGTTGGATCGTAAGTGTTTGCTCGTGGGAGTGTTAATTAATTCTGTCATTGTTGTACGATGGGGGCAGCCAAAGTAAATGTAGGCAGATGAAGTAAATGTAATATTGAGTGTTGCAATGTGGGAAAGTATACTTAGTTTAAGTTTTATTTTTGAAACAACCATTGTGGTGTTAGTTTCATAGCAGACTATTGTAAAAATTGTCACGTTTGGCTTTGTCATCGGTTTCATAGAAAATTGGAGGTCTTTAAAACTATTGTTCTCTATAATCTATAAGTCATTTTACATGGGTGTTTTGCACAAATGATTTATTTATTGTTTATGTTAAAACTGTTGTTCTCCAAAATTTGTAAGTTGTTTTACACATGGGTGTTGCAATATGGGAAAGTAAAGTTTGAAATGTGCAAGAAAATATATTGATTAAGTTGCATTGTCAAAAGAGCCATTGTGGTGCTGGTTTGATAACAGACTATTCTAAAAAACACCGGATTTAGTTTTGTGGTTCCTCTGATAGGAGACTATTGTAAAAATCAGTGGATTTGTCTCCATTTTATAGGAGATTAGAGTGTTTTAAAATTGTTGTTTTGCGCAATGTGTAAGCTATTTTACAGGGGTGTTTTTTCATAAATGATTTATTTATTGTTTATGTTAAAACTATTGTTGTCTAAAATCTGTAAGTCATTTTACCTGGGTGTTTGGCATTATGGTTTTGTATGGATGGAGAAATTGTACTTAAATCTTCTTTTTTTCATCAAAAAGTATGGTTAGGGTTAGTAATTTTTCCGTCCCTTGTTTACTATTTGTTGTTATCTCTGTGCATCAGTGGCCTTAGACCTGTTACCATAGGAGCAATTGTAGTGAATTCTTGTTTCTTTGGTCAAAAATTATGGTTAGGGTTAGTAATTTTATTGCCCTTCATTTGTTGTTTTAGTTATCTATGTGAATCTTTTCCATTACAACCATTAACATAGGACCAATTAAAAATTAACATAGGAGTGATTGCATATATATATGGCCTTATACCCATTACCATAGGAGTAATTGTAATCAAATATTATTTCTTTGGTCAAAAAATATGGTTAGGGTTAGTAATTTTATCACTCGCTGTTTATTGTTTTAGTTATCTATGTGCATCTTTTTTGTTACACCCATTAACATAAGACCAATTTCTGATTAACATAGGAGTGATTGCATATGTATATATGTGCAGAGGGTTAGTATGAAAGAAAAAACATGTTGGATATAAAATTAGTTTGGTGGGTGTTAAGTGTTATTCTTTCTAATATCTCTTTTATCTACTCAATCTATTTGTTTGAAGTTTTCGATGGGATTTTTTGTTAGCCCAGTCATGAATAGGATTTGTCATGTAATAGCTCTTTTACAATTTCTCTATTTTTCTAGAATATTTAGTTCCAGGAAATGTAGCTCAAATTTTTGACTAAGTTTGTGGTGTTATAGGAATTTTGTACAAGTTATTGCTACTCATTAGCTTTATGAGTTATATTTAATGTGTGTTTGGTTCCAAAGAATGTAGCTCAATTTTTGAATTGGTAATCCAACTCTTACACAAACTACTTGTCTTGTATGAATATGTTGAGTGCGGGTTTTCAATTATCTGTGATTTATGTATGTTGCTTAAGTGTTTTTCTAATAGTTGTTTTACAATTTCCCTATTTTGTCTATAATATTTAGTGGAAAATTATGTAGCTTGAATTTTGAATTGAGAATCCAACTATTACATAGAATTTTCTATTGCACCTTGTGTAGATAGTGATAGAATTTTAGGTAAACATGAATGTGTCGCAAACTAAAATCTATACTTGTATTTGACTTGAACTGGGTTCTTTACTTTGAATATTCTTTGTAAGTAATTTCACATACATAGATGTCCATATCTAAACTTTTTTGGTGAAGGGAAATTGGAAAAGACCTATTAGGAAAACAATTAACAATCACATAAAAATGGCAGATGTTGGAAAACTCACATTAGTTAGAACTTTAAAATATGGAGAATAGAACATGAAAACTATGATAATGAATAGTTTGGTATGGGGAACTGGAAAAAAGAATATCATGAAGAACAGTTTGTTATGGGGAATTTCAAACAGTTGAGAAAAAAAGAATATCATGAAACATATTGGTACAAGAAAAAAAGTGCAATTGGAAAAGAGCTATTAGGAAAACACTTAAGAATCATAGGAAAATGGAAGATGTTCTAAAACCCATATTAAATAGAACTTTAAAATATGGAGAATAGAAGAGGAAAACTACAATAATGAATAGTTTCTTATGGGGAACTAAAAAAAAGAGTATAATGAAACATATTGATATAAGACACTTCCATCCCATGTAATTAGCAAGCTTGACTCCTTACATAAATAGACCTAGGTAGTTTGTTCTAGGGAGCTTCAAGAAGATTAGGGAAAAAAGAATATCATGAAACATATTGATACAAGATTCAAGCTATGTTCTTTGTTGCATCATATAATTGTTGTCATAGTCTAAAGTAAATAGGTATCGTGATAAAAAATTGGGTTTAAATAATTGATTTGATAGGTTTACAAGATATATGTATAAGTGTGTAGAAAAAAATAGTTTGATGAATTTTAAGTGTTATTCTAATAACTCTTTTATCTATTCAACTTTATATTTTTAATTTGAGAAAAAAAGAATATCATGAAACATATTGGTCCAAGACAACAAGAAAATTTGAAAAAGAGCTATTAGGAAAACACTTAAGAATCATAGGAAAATGACAGATGTTCTAGAACCCACATTAAATAGAAGTTTAAAATATGGAGAATAGAATAGGAAAACTATAATAATGAATAGTTTGTTATGGGGAACTAGAAAAAAGAATATCATGAAGAACAGTTTGTTACAGGGAAGTTGAAATAGATGAGGAACAAAGAATATAATGAAACATATTGATATAAGGCATAGCCATCCCATGCAATTAACAAGCTCCACCCCTTACATAAATAGACCTAGATAGTTTGTTTCAGGGAGCTTCAAGCAGATTAGGAAATAAAGAATATCATGAAACATATTGATACACGATTTGAAAAGTAGTTTGTTGTGGGGAAGTTGAAACAGATGGTGAAAAAAGAATATAATGAAACATATTGATATAAGATATTGCCATCCCACGTAATTACCAAGATCTACCCCTTACATAAACATATCTAGGCAATTTGCTCCAGGGAGCTTCAAGTAGATCAGAAAAAAAAGAATATCATGAAACATATTGATACAAGATTCAAGCTATGTTCTTTGTTAATAAATTTTGAAGAGAAATAGAGAAATTGTATAACAGGTGTTAGAATGATGATTATTTTCTACAAATCATTTTACATTTGTATTTTGCATAAATGATTTCTTTATAATATTTAATGGCAACCAATGTAGCTCAAATTTATAATTAAGCTTGTGGTTTTATACACATTATTTAGAGATTTTTGCATCATATAATTGTTGTCATGGGATAAAGCAAATATGTGTCATCATAAAGATGTGGGTTTAAATAATTTATGTGGAGATTTGAAAAGATATTTGTATAAGCATGGAGGAAAAAATAGTTTCGTGGCTTTTAAGTGTTATTCTAATAGCTCTTTTATCTATTCAGCTTTATATTTTTAGTTGATAGGCTATGATATCTGTATAAGCGTGGATAAAAAAATAGTTATGTGGCTTTTAAGTGTTATTCTAATAGCTCTTTTATCTGGTCAGCTTTATATTTTTAGCTGATAGGCTATTTGTTTGAAGTTTCCACTGGGATTTTCATCAACCTAGCCATGAATAGGATTTGTCATCCAATAGCTCTTTTACAATCTCTTTATTTGTTGATAATATTTAGTGCCAAGCAATGTATCTCGAATTTATGTTTATATATATGTATTGATTTCCACATTTCATATTTTTTAAAATACATATAGGAAAAAATATATATCAATGTATACAAACCAAGACCATTGTGGCTTGTTTGAGAATGTAACAAAAATTTATATATACACATGTATATCTAAACAACTCTGTATGCTATCTTTATTTATATTTAGGTATACTTTGATTTAAAAAGAGTTAAAAATTAGCATATGTAAGTATTATTTAGCTTCTAAGAAAATTGCTACAATACAACCATAGCATTAAATGATATAGCATTGAGATATTGTTAATAACAAAGAATTTAATGGTGCAGTATGTGTAACATGTTGATAATAAATCTATAAAATTTATTGTGCCTTGGTAGTGAATGTCCCTATTCAAACTGCGTAGATTTAAAAACACCAAAAATAGTGTAGATTGCATTTTCTTACTCCTGCCATCATCATTTCCATTGCCCAACACCACAAACAACCATTTCCCATTCTGATTTTTTGCTCAAAGGTGGCTAAGAGTCCCCCTATGGCATATATATTTTAATAAGCTCTGAAGTTAAAAACATGTTTGTTTGCATAGCTTTTTCCCTTTGCTTGCTCTTCATTTTGTGCCTTGTGTAGCTCTCACATAATGGAAATACTATGCATATTTGGAATTATACCCATTAACATAGGAGCAATTACAAATTAATAACTCCCCCCCTTGAAATTTATGAAGACAACAAACATCCATACTATATTTTCCCTCAATTGATTGGCTAAGAAGGCTATGAATTCAAACCTTTTGTTCCCTATTAGAATTCCTTACTTCAAAGTGGACAAGATCCTATAGGTAACAAAAGGTTTGAATTTGTACCCTTCTTAACTAGAAAATTGATGGAAGATTCAATCTTGATGTTTTCTGTCTTCATAAATTTCAAGGGGAGGAGTTGCATAGTGAGGAAAAAGTATGGTATACACATCTATTTAGATATAGCATTGTGTATATAAATAGATATATACATGTGTACATATGGATATATATATCTGGTTATATGTGTGTGTTTTTAAATCTGTAGACAAAGGGGAGATTCAATGCATATATGCACTTAATCATTTCTATTCTTATTGTTGTATAGCCTACTATTTCAATAAGAAAGGGTGAAAGGACCAGCTAACAACATACACAAATATCTACATATAGCTATATGCAGAAATATAGTAAAATAATAAACTACATGAATACTTATATAAGCAACCTCAAAGATAAACAAATATGTATAGGGGTATATCCATATGTATTTATCATTTTTATTCTTGTTGATGTATCCCCTAGTGTTTCAATAGTATTAAAAGTGTATTTCTATTCTTGTTCTTGTATCCTATGTTGTTTCATTAGTTTTATAAGTGGAATGGTTATAGATCAATATTTCAAAGTTATCTACCAATTTCCATTGGGATGTTGCAATACATTAATCTTTTATTTTTATTGTGAAATAGTGTTGTCAATTAATCAACTCAAATTGTAACATTTTGTCTTTGGAAAGATTTCCTAGAACTATGTCTATAGAATTGGGTTTTGTGGATAGGTCTATAGAGCCCCATAATATTGATTTGTTGACATCTCCCATTGTTCCCATTGTGGAGTCCAACTCTAAAGACATGAACCACCAGCCTCCAGATCCTGATTCCTTAAGTATAAATTCTTGTTATATTATACCTATTGCAAATTTGGTGTTAAATTCTTTCCGGTTTTTCTTTCCTTTAAGGTGTATAAAAACATGGGTGAACCTAACAAAGAATATAGATGTGCAAGGAGATACACATTGATATTTTCCAACATATAAAAACATCCCTTTCATGTATATGAATATGTATATGTATGTATATATATAGGTGTATATGTATATGTGTATATGTATATGTGTATGTATATGTATGTGTATGTGTATATGTATTCATATGTATATGTATATATATGTATATGTATGTGTATGTGTATCCATATGGATATGTATATGAATATGTATATGTATATGTATATGTATATGTATTTGTATCTATATGCATATGTGTATGTATATATATATATATATATATATATATGTTTGTGTGTGTGTATGTATGTGTACATGTATATGTGTATGTGTACATGTATATGCATATGTATATGTGGAAGTTGAATGGTAAGTGTTTACTCGTGCGAGGGTTAATTCATCGTGTCACTATTGTGTGATGGCAGTGGTTTAAGTAAATGCAATATTCAATGTTCTAGTGTGGGAAAGTATACTTTGATTAAGTTGTATTTTTGAAAGAGTAGAATATGATAGATCAGATATTAAGAAAATAGATTTCCCCCTAGTTTGTTATTGTGTGATGTGTGATTGAATTCCATGAAATTCTATGTGGGTGTTTCATAATGTTCTTGGTTAGGGTTTATGCTAGATTCCACAAGCCTCCATAGCAAAAAATGAATGGTGCGGATGATATTGACTATGGGTTGTGTGGTTTTGGTTTTAATACCATATATTTGTTCTTGCATAGATACATGGCTACACAAATCCTTATATAAACTTGGCTTCCACAAACAAATCTTATGGTTGGTTGTGTACATCCAATATTTTATTCTTCTAAATGGCCTGAGATATAAGAATAGTGAAATAGTGGAAATGGTTAACACAAAAAATTGTAAAATCCTTCTATATTTTTTTTATATATTCCAATGTTTGAACTATGTTATTCGTTTTTTGATCATCCATAAATATACATTTATATACACATGGATACACAAATATTTTGTTACATGTTTATGTGTAATTACTACTTTAAATATATCTATGTTTATACATGTATATTCATATATGCTAATATAGTTGAGCTTGTATGTATATTGCTAGGTTGTGCGAGTACATTCAAGTTCCACAACCCAAGTGATTGCTAAATTTAAAAAGGCTAAAAAATAGCAATGGAACCATTTGTACTATAGCCAACATCAAGAGAGAATTTGTGTGGAGCATCGTACAAAATACATGGAACAAAGGCTAACTACACCACACACAATTGTAGGTCTTCCTGCGGTCAATCATCCTTGGTAGACTTTCCCATTGGAAATGGTAGATGCCACTACTTATATACAATCTCAAATTAATCCCCTTGCTCCATTGACACAACAAGAACACTTGAAAGAAATATTCAATGATTGCTACCTTTTTACGGTATAGCGGTTTTAGCACCGCATAGATGCACTTTTGAATCTTTTTTATTGTTACATATATAGAGAAAGCTACATAGGGATGCACACTCGTATGTCAGGGTCAACAATGGCATATGTAAGATGATATTTTGAAGAAGGGACACACCACTTTAGCTCTACAAATGGCATGGACCCAGGCCCACAACCATGGTTGCTAAAGGGTATGTGTAGGATCATCATGGGAAAAATAGGCCCTTAAATGGCAAAAAAATTAGAAAAATCAGAGTTAGGCAACTTGATGTAAAAATTTGAATAAGTTATCTATATTATCTCAAAAATATGTAAGAGCATAATTTGTAGAAAATTGAATTTAGTTTATAAACTACTAGGTTTACTTAAGGAAAAAAATCTATTTGGTGAAAATTTGAAATTTCAATGCAGTAGTACTTAAATTTCAGGGAATAAGACGTAGGTGTTTGTCTAACCACCCTAACCATAATAAAAATGATAAAATTTTATTATAAGATTTTAGATATAAGTAGAGGACTCATGTCCTAATGTGATGCATATTTTTTTGTAATTTTTTTTCGTGTAAATAATTAATTATGAATTTTTTATTACAACTTTTAGAAAATATAAAAAATTGTATGTCTGACCACCTTAACTTGGTCAAAACTTCATGAAATTCATTTTTTTTCAATCCTATAGCATGTGAAGCATAGAATGTGATGCATGTTTTGGATTCAAAAAATGTGATACTATTTGAAAGCTATAGATGTTTTTCAATCAGCCTATCAATGAGGACTTTAGTCGTAATTCAAATAGAAAATGAATAATATTTATTTATTAAATTCAAAGAAAAACATATATTTATATTGGTGGAAAGCTAAGAAATGTCATTTAAAAACCTTTTTGTTTCATCAATTTTGGGTAAAAAAAAGTCGTCAGCCACATGGGCCATCATATCACTTACATATCGTCACTTTTTGGCCCATCATGATCCTGCACATACCCTAAAAAAGCTAGCATAGGTTGAAGAAATGATTATTCCTAAGGTGGCTCCAGTTTTATAGGTGTCCCATGCTAGAGGAGGTAAATTTAAATACAATGGTCACACAATAATCTTTCCTCAAGATATCTCAGCCATAGCAAAACTTTTGTCATGCCGATTGCAAGACCTTGAGGTTGTGATCATACGAAAAACCACTATTGAAGGTGGTAATTACGATTTCTATGTTAATAAACATCATTTCATGGATGCATTGAAATACAAAATTTAATATTAAAAATACTATAATGATTTTGAGATTGATCTCGAGGCTCTTAATATGTTACTTGATGTTGTTGTTGATGTCTCCAATTTCTTGCATACAATAGAGTAAGTTTCCAATGAAGACCTACTGCCATCAACCAGCTCAACAAATGCTGCTCAAGATGAAAATGGCTCTTCAAATTTTTTATCATTTATCTATTCCTTTCCAAATGCTAAATGAGAGCTCCAAACAATCAAACAAGTATTACACATTGAAAAAAAAGAACAAAATATTTTGTGTTGGCCTAAAATTAGGTCTTCTCTTGTTAATTAATACAACACTGGAGGTTTATTTACAATGGCCTTTCCAACATTGTTTCCCACTAGAGAAACACTTCCCCTCCAACTGAGGTATGTTCAAATTCACTTGCATGAATTTTCCCTCGACTTAATGAGATATTTTGACCACAAATTTGGAAAAAAATGTAAGGTTTAGGTATTTCCTCTACAACTTGATAATGAGACATCCTAGCCAAAAAAAAAATTTTGTCTTGGTTAGAGGGGATCTGGAAGACAAAATCCCTAGATCATTGTTTGCATTGCATGAACATCTTCAAGCTGCTCCTGATGGCCAGATAGCTGAGAAGTTGATGTGTTTTGGTACATCATTGTGTAGGACTTGTTCTTTTTGGAACTCTTGTCAGGCCCAACCATCTGCAATGATTGAACAACTTGGCATACCTACCCTTTTTTTCACTTTACGCTATGCAGACACAAAATGGTTGAATTGCAAAAAAAAAATTCTCTATTGTGGCTCATTTGGTGATGGAGCCCTCAACAAAGACACTAATAGAAGTTTTTTTCAGAATCCACATATAATGTCTTTATGTCTACATCATAGATTCTCTATTTTCTATGAAGAGGTGATGGAAATTATTTTTCTTGCAAAAGATTAATGGTATAGATATGAATGGTAGTATCATGGCTCTACACATGTGCATGATTTTTAATGGCTTCTAGAAGCCCCGAACATGGACACTATTGATTGGTCCAATCACCATGATGTTACCATGGAAAGACGCTTTTTTGATAGATATGTTTCAACTTGGAATCCCAGTTGCCTTTCACAAAGTTTGCTCAAAATGTATCATTGTTTTGAAGAAAATTTGTGCTTTCTTTCCACAAGCTAGACTCTTTCCAGTGATCCAATCATAGATTATGAAGAGTTGCTAAATATAGTTCAAAGGCACCCAACATGCTCTGAATATACTTGTTTAAGGAAAAAAGGAGAGCAATTACAATGTTGGTATAAAGCACCTTGGTAGAAAAAACTTACCTCTACATTGACATCTGATGTTGAGTCTAACAAATCCTACAAGCCAACAAGAAATGATGATCATGTAAATATTCATAACCCACCCATGCTTGCAATTTGGTGTGCCAATGTTGACTACTAGCCAGATGTTTCTAGGAAAATCATTTTAAATTATATTTCTAAATATGCAACCAAATCTAAGAAGAAATTCAAAAATTATATTGATATGTTGAAAAGACTTACAAATAAAAATATAGTTGAGGATGGAGCACTACTTGCATATCAAAAATTCATGATGAATATTCTTGTGAAGTGTGACATCTCTGCACAAAAGATGTGTCGTATGTTACAAAAATTTCCTCTTCTCACTTCAAGTTGACAATATGTTCGTTTGAATGTTGGAAAAAAAGTATGGTTCTATATAAATAAAGATAATGTTGATGAAGGTATGCCAAATAATTATATTCATTGCTATATTCAAAGGCCTCCAGAGTTAGGTGGTGTATCCCTAATTGACTTGGTTTGCTTATATACAAATTCAGAGTAGTGCAAAAAGGAAAAATGGAAACTAAGACACTAGCCTACACTTGTCCTTGTGTACCCATTGTTCAAAATTATTCACATTGAAGATACATAAATATTTGAAAAATTTTGTTGGACTGAACTTATAATATATGAACCTCTCTGAAACATACAAATAGATATATGTCTTTCCAAAAAAGAGATCATAAAAAATTGGAAAGTCTTGAAATAGTTGGTTTTCATCCTTGGCATGTTAATAAACTTACAATTGCATCCAAAATTGAAGAAGAACATGGCAATGATACTAATGATTTAAACCATCGACATTCTATGGATGAATATGAATGGGAATTTTTCTCTCAGCTTGGTGCAACCACTAACTTCAATATAAATCAGTTCCAACTGTTGGGTAGGTGGGACTTTGATATGAAACATTCATGGAATACAAACCATGTACCTGAAAAACTTCATAATATTGCTTTGCAGTTTATCCCATCAACCAAGGCACGATGTGAGCAAGCTATGGTACATTTTTTTTCTTGTGAATACATAATCCCATCAACTTTCATCAAAATAGCGATTAGCTCTTCAAATCATACAGTCCCATCACATACAACATTCCCCCAAAGGCCCTCTCCACATGATCATTCAAGGGACAACTAGCACTAGAAAATCCTTTTTTGATAAATTGTATTAGACAACAAATAAACACATCTACTACTAGATCCAATAGCTCGTTGCTCACATTGGCCCCCATAGGTGTTGCTACATACAACATATGCACCTCCACAATCCATATATCCCTTTGGATTCCCATAAAGGATATGAATCCTTTGCAAGGTCAGGAATTGGCAATATTCCAAGAAAAATTTAAATATATTCAATACATTTTGATAGATGAAATGAGTTTTCTAGGCACAAAGTTGTTGCTAAAAATGGATAGTCGATTGCACCAAGCCTTCCATGATAACCAGAGGGAGCCATTTGGAAATGTTTCTATCATCCTTGTTGGTGATCTTACCCAATTGCCACCTGTCATAGATACCCCTATTTATGCTTCATGGTCATCGGATGTAGCCTTATGGCATACTTTCATAGTCTCAGCCACATTGGACACTATTTTTTTCCAAAAAGGAGATAACCCTTCCCATCAAAAGTTTCAGGAAATCCTTCTCCATATAAGAAATGGTGAGGCTTTCCATGATGACAAGGAAGAGATTATGAAACAACAAATAAAATACTCTTAGCCACAACAAGACAACAATTTGATGTTGCTACACATTTGTTTGCCACAAATGACTTAGTCGTATTCCACAATAGAAAAATAATCAAGTAGTTAAACCTACCCATAGCTAATAACATTTCTTGAGTGGGACAACAATAGACATTTGATCATGGAGATGATGACCAACTTCTCCTAGAATTGCTACTTTGTGATGGTGAATAGGTGATTCTAACAACAAATTTATGGATTTGGGTATGTGTAGGATCATGATGGGCCAAAAAGTGGCAATAAGATGGGAATGTGGCTGACGAATTTTTTTTACCCAAAATTGATGAAATGAAAAGGGTTTTTAAAGGAGATTCCCAACTTTCAACCAATATAAATTATGATTTACTTTGAATTTAATAAGCAATTATTATTCATTTTCTATTTGAATTACAACTAAAGTCCTGATTGATAGGCTGATTGAAAAACATATATAGCTTTCAAATAGTATCATATTTTTTGAATCCAAAATATGCGCCACATTCTATGCTTCACATGTTATAGGATTAAAAAAATAAAAATTGAATTTCATGAAGTTTTGAGCAGGTTAAGGTGGTCAGACATACGTGTTTTTTTATATTTTTTAAAAGTTGTAATAAAAATTTCATAATTAATTAGTTACTTGGAAAAAATCACAAAAAAAATATGCATCGCATTGAGACATGAGTCCTCTACTTGTATCTAAAATCTTATAAAAAAATATAATCATTTTATTGTGGTTAGGGTGTTCAGATAGACACCTACTTCTTATTTTTTCCCTAAAAGTTAAGTACTACTGCATTGAAATTTTAAATTTTCACCAAATAGATATATTTTTTTTTAAACAAACGTAGTAGTTTAGAAACTACATACAATTTACTACAGATTCTATTCTTACATAATTTTGAAATAATATAGATAACTTATTCAAATTTTTACGTCAAACTACCTAACTCTATTTTTTCTGAATTTTTTGCCAATTAAGGGCCTATTTTTTCTATGATGATCCTACACATACCCATTCAATCTAGCCTATTCAATGGATCCCTTGTTCTTGTTACAACTATTGTGTAAACTGCACATTATAAATTGCTAGATCTACCTGATTATGTTGTTGTTCACTTCCAAAATTACATTGGTCCACCATGGGACCCAGAGAACCCAAGGGACATCCCCATCCTAGCTATAACTTGTCATATTCAAACACAAATTCCACTCACCATGGCATGGGGAATCACAATTCATAAAGCACAAGGCTTAACATTAGATAGATCAACGATAAACATAAGCAACAAAGAGAGGAAAGGGTTGACTTTTACAACTATCTCAAACTTTAAATCAATTGAAATACTCTGCATTGATCCATCATTCTCATTTGAGAGATACTCCAGAATTAGCAAGAACAAATCACTCCTTAATGCCACAACAAAGAGGCATGTTTGGAACAACTCTAGCCCCTGCCAAATGCCTTCACCCCGAGCTCATGCTACAACTTATAGAAAAGGCTTCAAAACAATTATTCTCACATTTGGCCTAGACTGTATATCATCCTCTTTTCAAGGATTTCTAAGTTAAATTTTATAGAAGCATACCATGTAATAATTTCCATAAAATGGGTAAATTTGCAAAGATGGACAAAGATACTAGGTAGCAATAAGCAGAAGAAAAAACTTGTACAAGATAGTGGCATTTTTTTATCATTCCATTCTATTAAAGTATATATTCAACTATTCCACAAACTTTTTCAACAATATCCTATTGTATTTCACTGATTGGTTTTAAATTATGCACCTATGCTTTGTTTCCCATTTTTTGTGCCTATATACTTTGTGTTTGACTGCCACATTAAATTTCCCCCATTTATTCAATCCTTTGCATCCTCTTTAGCTTTACACATTAAATATAATTTTCTTCCTATTTACTATTTTTTGTTAAATTTAGTATGCACCCATAAATATTAATCTACTGATTTCTTGTTCTAATATTTTTTTGTGTTATAATTTTTTATATGGAATTCATAAGAATACACTCTTCTATATATTCCACCTATCCATGTTTTTCCAAGTGTTTTTGAATTCTATAGTGTCAATTCTTTATCAACATACCTACAATTCTCATTCAACTGATTTTAACATGCAGTACTCTAAACATATAGTTACAACTGTTACAAATTGATACATATGCAGATACAAACAACTTTATGTGTCAAAGATGCATAGAGATTGCAACCAACAATAAGTAGAGACCAAATGTTCTATAAGTCAATAACATGTTTTGAACATTCCAATATATTGAACTATATATACACATACTCTAGAAATATTCTAAAAAAAAATGTGTTCCATTTGACAAATAAGTTTAAAATTCTGCAACCATGTGTTTTATATTTTCTCTACCTATATACCCCGAGTTTTGAAATTTGTGCTTCATTATTTGTTTCCAAAAATTATTATTTCTTCTTGTTAGCATTTCTATTAGTTTTATTTCATTCAAATAGCTCCAAATTTTTATATATAAAATTGACTTTTTTAAACATTTCACTGTTTCAATTTTCTTGTATATTGCATTGAAAAATATATAGTCTTGTTTAGATTGCTTTTTGTTTTTCTCATATATGTTAAAAATCCATGCTATTTGTGATGGGTTTCTCGGGCCTATTTATAATGATGATGGAGCTTGTTGACCACGTGGTGTTCCGATCATGGAACTGGTTGCCTTGTTCAATGGAAACGTAATGGTAGGTTTTGACTCTCGTCAGGGTTGATACATCCTAGAATTGTTCTATGATACCACATAAGAGAGTGTACATGTATTATTCAATGTTCTAATATGTGTATGTCTATTGCTTTGCTTCCATTTCCAAATGACGCACCATGGTGTTGGTTTCATAGCAGGCTTCTAAACAAAGTTTCCTTCCACCTCCATTAGTACTAGATTGGAGAGCTTCCCAACTATTCCAATACACAGCCTACAGGGTTCCAACTTCTACTCTTGTTATAAGTCATTTTCCAATTCCTTTTTCCCATTCCATATGCATTTAACTAGAGAAATATATTTTAATATGTTCTTGAAATAAAATGTTGCTTTGTAGTAATATCATGTCAGGAACAATGCAAACATAGATGAAGAATGAAATATGAAGCCCATGTGTAGGATCATGACAGGCCAAAAAGTGGCAATATTATGGGTATTTGTAGGGTATGTGGCTGACGACTTTTTTTTACCCAAAATTGATGAAACAAAAAGGGTTTTAGAGGAGATTCCCAACTTTCCACCAATATAAATTATGCTTTAATTTGAATTTAATAAATAATTATTATTCATTTTCTATTAAAATTACGACTAAAGTCCTATCGATAGGCTGATTGGAAAACATCTATAACTTTCAAATGATATCAATTTTTTGAATCCAAAACATGTGTCACATTCTATGCTCACATAATATAGATTAAAAAATAAAAATAAATTTCATGAAGTTTTGACCAAGTTAAGTGGTCAAACATACAATTTTTTATATTTTTAAAAGTTGTAATAAAAAATTCATAATTAATTATTTACTTCGAAAAGAATTATAAAAAAAATATGCATCACATCTCGACATGAGTCCTATACTTATATATAAAAATCTTATAAAAAAATATTATCATTTTATTATGGTTAGGGTGGTCGCATTGAAAACCTACTTTTTTCCTTGAAATTTAAGTACTATCAGATTGAAATTTCAAATTTTCACCAAATAGATTTTATTATTTTTAAATAAACCTAGTAGTTTAGAAAATAAATTTAATTTTCTATATATTCATTTCTTACATATTTTTGAAATAATATATATAACTTATTCAAATTTTTATGTCAAGTTGCCTAACACTGATTTTTTATGAATTTTTTGCCACTTAAGGGCCTATTTTTTCCATGATCATCCTACACATACCCTATAAATTCAACCGTTTTCTTCCTCCATGGCTAGATAGCCTCCATATATTTTTTGATGTATATATATGCATTTATGCACGGATTCTTACATGCATTTGACTACAATAAATATTGTCTATTGTACACATTACATTTGTCCAAGTTCATATAGTTGGATTTTCAACTTATAAAAAAAAAAATGTAGATGACTTGAGAAATTCTAACCATGGCTGCTCTAATGGAAACCTCGGTGAAAATTTCAAACAAATAGGCAATAGGTAAATGCCAACTGTTACATAGATTGCTTGTTTTGTATTAATATGTTTCATGATAATCTCTTTCTCTCATCTCATCGAAGCTGCCTATAACAAGGTCTTTAAAACATAAGATTGACCTCAACCTTTTGATTGGTTTCTTTCCTTTTTGGCTTCGTGGCCTTCCTATTGTTTTTTGTTATCTGTATTCATCCTTAGTTCTATATGTATTTTGTACAACAAAAGCTCTGTCTAAGAAACTCTCCATATGTTAAACTTCCATATAAAATTTGTTTTAGATTATCTACCATTTGCGAGATTCTAAAATAGTTATAAAAATACTTCAAAATCATAGTTAAATGATAGATGGTCAAAAACCAACATAAAATACAAGTTTAAGAGAGGTAGAAAAACATACATAGGCCAAAAAAATTGAGAAAAGGTGAATGGTTCATGTTGATATCCCATTTACATGTGATTCTAAAGTGTTATTCTAATACATCTTGCAACTATTACATAGGTTGCTTGTCTTGTACCAATATGTTTGATGATACTCTTCTTCTCTCATCTATTTCAATCTCCATATAACAAACTATTAATTGTCATGGTTATTTTGTTTGGACGAAACATGTTATATGTGTTCTATCAATATGTTCCTTGATATTCATTTCCCCTCATTTGTTCAAAGTTTCATATGAAAAACTATTCTTCATGGTACTCTTCTTTCTAGATCCCCATAACAAACTGTTCATTGTAATAGTTTGCCTCTTCTATGTTGCATATTTTAAAATTCTATTTAATGTGGATTTTCTCTATAATATTTAGCACTAGGTAAGTGTCATTCTAATACCTATTATATAAGTGTAAATACACTTAATAATCACAAGAAGAGCACAAATGGTCAGAAACCAACATTAAATAGACCCTAACACCATGGGGAATAGAACAAGTGACCTACAATAATGAACAATTTGTTATGAGCAAGTGGTTATTGATACAACACAAGCAATCTATATAATAGTCAGATCTTCAATTCAAAATTCAAGATACATTATTTGGCATTGAATATTATAGACCAAATAGAGGAATTGTAAAAAACACTTAGGAATCATAGGCGGATGACACATGATTGAAAAACCACATTAAACATATTAATACAAGACAAGCAGTCTATGTAACAGTTGAGTTGTCAATTGAAAAATTGAGCTACATTCTTTGGCAGTCAGCCCACATTAAATAGAGGTGGTGAAGTCAATGGCCTCCAATACCCTGCACAAAATAGGTATTAACACCACAGACTTAATTGAAAATTTGAGGTGCATTACCTACAACTAAATATTATAGGAAAATAGAGAAATTGTAAAAGAGCTATTAGAATAACACTTAACAACCACTAAACTATTTTTTATCTCCAAAATGTTTATGCTTTCATACTATCCCCCCCTCCCTCTCTCTCTCTCTCTCTATATATATATATATTCCTATGTTAATTTGTAATTTCTCATATGTTAATGGGTATAATGCCAAAGGTGCATAGAGATAACTACAAACAATAAATGAAGGGTGAAAAAATTACTAACCTTGACCAATTTCTATTTTTAATGAGTAGAAACATGTCCTGCTTCAATTATTTTTTAAATAGGCCTTTCATGTGCCAAATTACAAAATGATTTGTTACATGTGACTGGGGCCACATGTGCCCTTTGTAAACAGCTAAATAGATTATCTTTTTTCATCATCATTTCATTCTATTTAATCAACACACATTATCTCCTTATCATCCACTCATCATCTAGGACCCCTAATTCCTAATAATTTAATTAAATAAGTCCTAGTTATTAATTAAATTAGGCTAATATTATTCATCAATTTAACAAATTATTATCCATTTATCTATTCATATTGTGTAAACATTTATCCATCTATTTATTTTATCCATTATCCATTAATCATTTGCTTTAATATTAATAGCAACTTCTTATGCACCTATAATTCAATTAATTAACTATTAAATTATTAAAATCCACATCACGCAATAGACTACCTAGTCTATTTAGTTCACTTAGAATTACTACACATAAAGCTAATCTACTTCACTCATTCATGCATTCAATTAATTATTCCATGCAAAAATTTAATTTCCCTTAATTCTCTCATGCACTTAGTTAACTCCTTCATACAATTAGTTAATTCATAAATCATCTTTTTCATCTCCCCAATCAAATTAAGTTGAGAAATAATTATTTTTTTAGATAAAAATAAAAATTTGTGTAATTTCATCATGCTTACCAAACCTACTGATCATCTCCCCTAATCATGCAAATTAGATTTTTTATCCCAAATTGAATCCTAACTATTCATTTGATTCTCTTGAAAGTTTATATATCAAACCTATTACTCACCATTTCACAACCATTAGCTTTATATTCATATTATGTGAAATTGTTTGAAACTTTTATATGTTATTTGATGATAAAAAATACCCCTATATAGGTGTAGAAACAAGGAAGAAGAAATTAGAGAAACTAAAAAAATATTTTAATTACATACACATAGTGCTGCCACCATTAGCAATTGAAACGTTAAAAAATAGGAAGGGTTTTATGATTTTAGGGGTTTTTGTGTATGGGTTCACCAAATATAGGCCTATTTTCCTTTATTTCATTAGGAAATGAGATCCACACAAAGAAATGACTTATAACCCTTAAGTGAGTCAACTTATGAGGGAATCTATTGATTTCCTTATGATTGAGGATGAGGGTATCAACCTGAACAACACTTTTGGGAGGAAAACTTAAAATATCAAATCAACTCAATTATTCTCATTCAAACTTGAACTAATAGTTTAAAGGTCAATATTAATAGAAAAAACACACTTTCTACAAATCTATCAAGAATAGAACACTATGTACTAGTCACCAAAAGGTAGTTTTAGGAGGAAAAATATGACTCATTCACCCAAGGGAAAATGGGTCTCTGCTCAAGGTTTTCAACAAGCTTTCAGGAGCCTCTGATGCCAATTTGTAGCTTTTTTCAGGTTTCAGTGACAAAAAGTTAGAAATCAGATATGTAGGTGAGTTTTTATGAATTGACAACTTTGACAATTTTTCCAATCTTTCACTTTAAGAAATATGTAATCCTTCTTCAACCTAATATTTTTAACACAAAAAAAGAGGGATTTTTTTTTTTTTTTAGTGAATGAGGGTTTGCCTTGGTCAAAACCCCATTTTGGTAATTAAAACTTGAATTGAAATAATGAAATATGAAAGGAATGATCAATCAAAAAATGTCATATTGCTAGTCACCAAACCCTTGAACAAACCTTTCGAAGTATCATCTTGATCTTGCATGAAATGGCTTCAGTGGATGTGGATCTTGATGATTGAATTGGTGCTTTGAATGTTTGACTTGATTTTTGAAACATACATCACAATGTTAGCTCCAAACATGCATGTTTCTTAAGACTTTGACATGATGCTTGAGATCTTGATTGCTGCAATAAATCACTAATAAGACTACTCTTGAATTCCCTTGATCATAAAATTTTCTCTTGTAAACTTGCACTTGAAATCAAGTAAAAATTCTAGATTGCTTAGGATTTGAATTGATAAAATAACCTTGTATTTATAGGTATCTATCCTTAATTTCCTAAAAATTAAACATTACAATGAATTTGAGGACTTTTGTTTTTTATTTAAAGGGTAAACATTTTTGAACTAGAGCTATGAACTAGAATACAACCATTCAACAATACCACCCCAAGGGGGTTTGAAACTTGGTGGCAAGAACAACAATGCCACCTTTAAACTGACACACCACACCAATATTGATGAATTTGAGGACATTAAAATACCACCAAAAACATAATTTAAATTTAGGTTCAAAGGCCTAGGGTGGACACATTCACCCATGGGAAAATGGGTCCTAGGTCCCTATTCCTAGAACACACATTACTAAAGGTAAAGTGTTATGTGTTGGCATTAATTATTGTTGAATTTCCCTTTCAAAAAGTATAATTTATTAGGCTTGTAGATGTAAAATATGTCTTATTAAAGAATAATAAAATGTAGCTTAATTAAGAGGGCCCAAAAGAAGTGTGAAAATGTAAAAGAGTACATTTTTCTACACTACATTTAACCCCCACTTTAGTGAGAGGATGACCCTATGTCAAACTCACGGTAAAGTAGACAATCAAGAGAGTTTGAATTGTAAAATAATTAGAGAGGTAAGATGAAAAAGTTCAAGGAGGATGATCATACCCCCAAGATCTAATATCTCATGACAAAGAAACAAAGTCTCAAGGATACACTTACCTTTGTTAAATATGCAACAATAAGACAAGATACTCAATCATACAATGTCAAAGACTAAAAAAAAGAAAAAAACTAGAAAAAGGGGTGGATCAAGCCCCAAATATTTGTCAAAATTGATGTGGATAAAGCCTTAGCTATTTATCCAAAAAAAAATTACAAGTGGAACTCAATGTCCACTATGCAAACAACAATGCATGCTGACACAGCTGGTGAAATCCATAGTCCACTAGGTGAGCCCCTAGAAAGTGGCCAATGAGTGAGTCTTATTAGGCTCATATTGAACTAACGAGACAAAAGTTATACCTCCTAATTAATTTGATAAGTCACCACCCAATATGAACTTTGAGTTTCATAAGGCTAGCATGTTATGTTATGCTAAGAACTTATGAACAAACATGGCCTTACTGGCAAGAAAGGTGTGTTACACTTGGTGCACATGAAAAAGGTTGTAACTTCAAGCTTCATAAGGCTAGCAAGCTACATTATGCTAAGAACTCATGAAAAAAAAATGAAAATAGGACATTCATAGGGGTTTTTCTTAGTTCATGAAAGGTCTCCTCTTAGGGAATATCGTGCCTAATGTCTCCAAGAGAGGACAAGTCAAAGATACAAGATTCACAACTTTGGGAATGCAATCAATAGAATTACCACTAAGAGGAATTTTATATGCTTAGAAAGGTCACAATCTTAGAGGACATCAAACCCAATGACACCACCAAGAAGAAGAAAAAGAACATGAAGTAAAAATAATGCAGTAAGAAACATATGTTATAGTAAAAAATGTCAAAATGATAATGCAAATGTATGTCCCCACTTTAAAGAAATTTCTAAACACCATGCTATGAGAAATTACTTTAAAGTAGGAAATTATAAATGTTAAACAATAAAGAAGACATGAGAGCTTACTTGGAAATTCCTATGTCAAGCATATGTTTCCAAGTGAAGCTATGCCATGAATAGTAGTTTCTCCCAAATGAAATACCAAAATAACACACAAGGGATCCATAGATTTAGGGTCAGTTTATGTATTTGCAACAATGTTATTATAGAGCTTAGAAACATCATCATTCCCCAAATAATCATAGAATTGGAATAATGACAAATAGAGAGCAAAAAAAAGAAAATATTTTGGGTCAACATGGAAGAGACTCTTGGAGAGGATGTGGTGACTGCTGTTAAAGAATTCTTTGGGTCCATAAGTCTACTTAAAGAGTTAAATGCTACTTTTCTGGTTCTTATTCCTAAGGAGCCTAGAGTGATGGACTTTGATGCTTTCAGACCCATCAGCTTTTGTAACTTGATCTACAAAATCATCTCGAAGGTTATGACTTCCAAATTTTTAATTCTATTTCCAACTCTGATTTCACCCCAATAAAATTGATTTGTCCCTAGCAAACAGATCCTTGATTCAATAGTCACAGTGCATGAGAATACCCATTCCATGGTTGAGTTGAATACTGAAGGTTTCCTCCTAAAGCTTGATATATTGAAAGCCTATGATAGAGTAGACTAGAAATCCTTGTTTAAAATTTTAAAGGAATTTGAGTTTAGCAATAGGGTTCTTCAGTTGGTGGAGCAACTTGTGTCTAAAAATTCTATCTCTATTATGGTTAATGGATCTCCATCGATTTTCTTTCAAAGCTCTAGAGGTCTAAGATAGAGAGATCCTATTTCTCGTATTTTATTTACTATTATGGCTAAAAGTCTTGGAAGAAATTTGAAATGGTTGATAGATCAAAGATCCCTTGTTGGTCTTAAACCATCTTCTAGCAATTTGATCTATTCTCATCAATAGTTTGTTGATGATACCATGCTCTTGGGAAAATTTACCATTTCGGAGGGAAAGACTTTGAAAAATCTGTTGGATGCATATGGCAGGGTGTCTGGCCAGCTGATTAATAAACAAAAAAGCTCTCTCTTCTTCTTTAATACTCCTGAAAAAAGACAAAATAAAATTTCCAAAATTGTAGGTTGTAGGGTGGAGTCTTTACCTGCCACCTATCTAGGTTTACCTTTAAGCCTTAAACCCCTAGAGTCCTTTTGGATTTCATTGGTTGAGAGGTTTAGCAAGAAGCTTGCTAGATGGAAAGGAGCTTTGCTAAGTGAAGCTGGTAAATTATAGCTCCTCAAAGCTATTATTCAAAATCTATCGATTTATGCTTTAATCCTTTTTAAAATTCCTGCCAAGTTTGCAGATGCTATTGAAAAGATTCAAAAAATATTTCTTTGGTTGGGTGTTGAAGAAAATAAAAGGTTGCATTTAATAGGGTGGGATCTGGTGTGTAGACCTAAAAAGGCTGGTGGTTTAGGTCTTAGAAAAATCAAGATGGTTAACAAGATTCTTCTTGCTAAACAAATTTGGAGACTATTTTCATCCTTAGGGGAATGGACTGATATATTGACAAGCAAATATTTGGAGAATAATAGATATTTTGTACCATAATCATGATGGAACCTCATCTTCTAACCAGAGGCTCAACTTGTTGGAATAATCTAATTGTTGGTAGAAAAGTGGTTGAAATAGGAGTGGGGTGGCAAGTTAGGAGTGGAAACCAGACAATATTTTGGGTGATAGATGGTTGTTCAAGGAGCCCCTCACCAAAATTGAACCTTTCGTGGGTGGGATGACATTTGTAAAGATCTCTTTGGTTTGTATGTTAAATATTGTTGGAAGAATGGAAAAGTGGTGGATCTATGTCTTGTTAGTCAGGCTCTTGCTCCTATTCAATCCTCCCTATTGGGTGTCATACTTAGCCATAATCAGAAGGAAGACTGTCTTGTTTGGAAAGATGATCCCTCGAGGAACTACTTTGTTTTGTTAACTTTTTCTAGGCTAACTTCTGCCCAGGCTCCCCCCTTTCTAGTTGAATCCATGGATCAAACACCTAGTTCAAAAATTCAACATCTTCTTCTGGATCCTACTTAAAAAAAAATTGCTCAAGGTTGATAATCTTTGCAAGTGTGGTTTTCAAATACCCAATAGATGTTATCTTTGCAAGATGGAAGCAGAGTCAATTTTTCATTTGTTTCTTCATTGTCCTTTTGCTACCTCGATTTGGGAAAAATTTCTCTGTTATTGGAAATTATCTTGGGTGTTCCCCTCGTCAATCGAAGAATTCTTCATCCAATGGAAAGCCCCTACTCACAACCCAACTCTTTGGAAGCTGTGGGATTTTTCCTTCCCTCATGTTACTTGGGGTCTATTGAAAGAATGAAACAACATAATTTATAGAGATAAGGAATCTTCAGAGGTCATAGTGTTTGATAAAATAATTAGATTAATGAAAGAAAATTTCAATGCAATCCCCCAAAAGGATTGTAACACCGAGAAAGTGGCATGTTCCTCCTATGATCTAATTATTGCTAAGGAATGGAAAATTAGTTTTGATTTTTCTTGTGCTCCTAAACATGCTAAGAAGGACAGGGAGGGTGTCTATTGGACTTTTCTGCCTAATGGTTGGATCAAATCCAACTTTGATGGGGCGGCTAAAGGCAATCCTAGGGCATCAGGATGCAACAAAGTTATAAGGGATTCTTTTGGAAATTTTCTAGGTGTGATTGCTACCCCCCTTGGCTCACAAACCAATCACTTAGCTGAGGCTATTAAAGCTTTTCATGTAATAAATTTGGCTCATAGTCTAAATTTTAAAAACCTTTGGCTTGGAGGGGACTCAAAAAATATTATTGAATGTCTTCTAGGTAGGTCCCCCCCTCATGGACCATAAATTCTTGGATTGATGATGCTATTTCAACCTTAGCTAAATTTGATAACATAAATATTTCCCATGCATATAGAGAAGCCAATGATATGGCATACATCTTTATGAATGAAGGGGTTAAAAGTAAAGGACAATGCACATGGTTAAATATCAATGATTTAGGAGCAAATGTCCAAGCCTTATTGAACTATGATGCATCACATGGGAAAGATGCATGTCAGCTCAATAATGATGATAGAACGGGGTAAGTACATCACTATCATTAGATTGCATGGGACCAAGATAACTAACTTGTCTTGTAAGCTTTCTCGACATGCTTTGTGGGCTCACAGGTTTCGCAGGACCATTTCAAACCAAGATTTTATCTCTGTTTGTATTATTGTGCTTGCTAAAATGGGTGGAGATAGAAAAAGAGTTGAGTTGGATAGCTTTGAGATGCATACAAGAAAATCTAAAGCATGGAACAAAGTTAAAAGTCGGGGTTTACTCCCTTTTTGGAAAAACTCCATGGGTCTAATCAGAAAGCTACAAATATTTTTGAGAAGAATTGGGACAATGGGGAAATAACCTTTTTTTGCGGGAAAGTTAAGCTTGATGAAAATATCATAGCTAAAGTGACTGGTATGTCCACTGAAGGACACAAATTTTTCTGGGATAGGAATTTCTCTGATGAAGCGATGGTCAGATTTTTGAAGAAAGATAAGGAAAAATTGAAACTTGTGAAAGTTTCTAACAGCTACTTCAAGGCCAACACCATTAAAGCCCTCTAGAGAAAATTTCTTCGTGCCATTATGGAGAATATCACCTTGGATGGTTGGTTCACTAGGGTCTATAGCTATCATTTTTCCTTCCTCAATAATTTTCTCTCTAAGGTCAGGGTTTCTCTTCCCTACTATTTACTCTATTCCTTAAGAAAGAGTATGGAAGACCATAAGAAAAACCCTAAAAGATATCCCAGATTACACACTGGTTTGATAAGGTTAATTTGTGAACATTTCCAAAATATGTCGGCCCTTGCCAACCTGGATGCTTCCTCAACATTTGAGGAGGATGACACTAAACCTATTTGTTCATGGAATAAACCTAATTTAAGTCTAGTTAGGATAGTCCTGGATCCTCCCTCTATCCAGACTGGCAAGAAAACTCAAATTCATAACCCCCAATCTGTCAAAGTTTGCTCTGCTTCTAAGCCTGAAAGCTCTACTCCCAAAGCCAAAGGTGTTGGCAAGAACTTCCTTGTCAAAAACATTGTTCGTATTTTGAAGATTCTCCAGATTTTGAGGACTCTAGCACTAATATTAATTCTTCCTCTGTCGTCCCGTCGATAGATAGAGATGTTAAAACTGGGTCCCCTGGAGCATCTGACCTTGCTAAAAGTTCCCTCAATCTTGATAGGGAGTCGTCTGTTGATTTTCTGAGGATAGCTAGGAGTAATGTAGTGGACCATTTCAGAATGTCAAAATGGGTCTTTCATGAAATTAATGACCTAAAAATAAAAAACTAGGCCCTCCAGAGTAAATTGGAAGTAGTGGGAGCTAAGGTTTCTATGTTAGGAAAGAAGGATGAAGAGTGTAATGAGAACACTGCTAGTAAAGAGATCTAGGATAGAAATATAGAAACGGACTTGGAAAAATAAAAAATGTTGTGAAGATAATCACTAAATAGAATAATAGAATGGCAAGACATAATGCTATCATTATCAATGCAATGACTGAAATTTTGGATAAAGCTCAACAGGGGTCTTTGGTTGTTTATTTGGAAGAGGTGAAAGATAAAAACCAGGAAGAGGACATTGGGATTTCGAAGAGAACCAGAGCTAATCTAAAAAGGAAGGCTCCCCCCACTCCACAAATGATTTGAACTTTCAAGAAGGGTGTCCAACATATGTAGGATCCGGAGGCTGAGACTGAGATTGTTCTAAAGACTTTGGATTATGTGTTGTTGGTTTTTTGTTTGCAATCCAGCTGGCTCTTTGATCGTGCTTCCTGGCTTTTTTTGGCTGGTTGTTGTTTATTCAGGTTTTTTCTTTTATTGCAACCTGTTTAATCTATTGGAATATTTGTCCTTTTCTATCTTTTGTTGTAAACTTTGTGGTTTCGGGTCCCTGTAAACCCCACTTTTTCCTTTATCAAAAACATGGAAGAGACCTAATTGTTTCAATTCCTTGCATCATCCCCGAAAGGAAAATACAAGACAAGAAAAAAGATAAATGTTTACAACATATAGAAGAATTAGGTACAAATATAGGAGTGAAGAAAAGTACATGTCAAATAGAACAATACAAGGGATCAAATTACATACATGCAATCATACAAAAAATAACATAAAAAAGGATCAAATAAAAGACTAGTAAGGAACATGTGAGTCTACCTATAATAGTTTGCCTACATGCCAATACTATTTAGTATATGTGGAAGGTAGATAACTAGCCAAAGGGAAAACAACAATTGATGTTCTAGGAATATCACCAGGTTCAACACATGGTGAGTCACTCATATTAGGATGATCATCATGGCTATTATTACCTAAGCTCATGGAAGAGGAAAAAGAGTAAAATAATAAATTCAGCTCATTATGTAGTTCCTCATGAATCTTAGCAGTGTCATCATCATCATCATCTAAGTTAATCACAACAAGAGGCCTAATGTTAATATCCATGGAAGGTAATTTTTCTTATTTTGTTCAAGATATATGATTTTATTGTTGTAGTGAAGGTGGAGAATCACCATGTATTGCTTGAATTGCTATTTTATCTTTAGTTGATTCATATTTTGTTGTAATTGATGAACAATAGCACACCATCTATTCCTATGCTCTCTATCATTTTGGTATCTTTTTGTTTGGTTTTCAAGATGTGATTGTGTAAAAGTGGGTTTATCAACCATAGGTTTATTTTCTTCCCATAAGAGAGGAATGAAAGGAACCATGAGAGGTTGTTCAATCATTTTCTCTTTAACTTTATAAAATTGTTTTATTTTAGGAGGCAAAATGGGACTTAATTGGTTATCACATGGTATCTCATAGGAAATAGGTGAAGGATTTTAAATGGTTTGGTCTTGGTTACTTGGAATGACTTATGATTCAATCATTTTCTCATCAATGATGGGAGGCTTCATCATGGGTTGAGGTATACTGCTAAGGGATAATTTTGCTATGCGCTTTGCCTTAAAATTTTGATAAGATTTAAAAAAGAAGACCTCACAAGGTCTAATAAGTTCCATAGGTTTGGGAAAAAATAACAATGAGAACTTCCCATGGGAAGATGTGAGATTAAAGCCACTATGGTGCATAGTAAAGATCTCTTTGAAAAATAGAAGCTTTAAGCATTTATGCACTACTGATAGGACGACTTTCATGGAGTGAAGCCACGGGTAGCCTAACTTCACACAAACTTGATCTAACATCGAGATGATGGACAATGGGACATTCAATCTTTTAGATCCCACTTGTAGAGGAAGAGTTATCAAACCTATCATAGGGCTAGAAAAACCATTGAAATGTTGAAAATTGTCACTCTATGTTTTAGGAGATAGAACCACCAATTTCCCACAAGATTCATTCAAGGATACCTTAGATATCTCAATCAAGGGATGAAATGAGGGAAAACTATTTTCAATGAGGTGTCCTATGGTGTGATTAAAGACTAAACAAGGGTTTACCACCAAAAAAAGGCTTGGAAAGATAAGTAACATGCAAAACCTAATGCTATGTCCTAGAAAACAAACTCAAATTAGATTAAAAATTTGAGAACATACAAAGATGCACATGGAAAGATGAATATGCTTGGGTCAAGGTCTAAAATATTTAACATATGACCTGGGACTCATACACAAGTAGGGGTAATTTAGTCCAAGTTTAGGGTTTTTGGGCATAAACTAGAATTTCATAATGATAGGTCTAAATCCTCTGAAATCCAAAATAAGTGCTATACTAGGACTCATATGCCACTAGTGGCATATTAGTCTCATTTTAGTTTTTTAGAAATTTAATATTTGATTACGTTCTCCAATCCCCACTTTTCCTTCCCAACTTTGTTTCTAGATCTGAACCTACAAAAAAGACCTACAAAATAGAATATTGTATTGATTTGCGTATGGGTGGTTTGCCTTAGGAAAACCCCTAGTTTGGTAATTAAACCTTAATAAAAAAATGATAGATATTGAAAGTAAATATGAGTGTAAGCCCTAATCTTAAGTGTATCTAAGATAAGGAGATCTAAAATGCAATATAACCCTATTCTAATGTGCTAGAATAAGATGCATGAATGAAACATAAAGATGATTTGACCCACTTTGGGAGATATCTAATCACCATAATAAGCCATAATAATGTAAGTACCTTCCTTTAGTAAAATAATAGAGTGATAATGGAGGATGAGATTACTTAGAAAACAAGTCATTAGGCTTTGTTCAATGGCTAGTTGCATCTCCCCAACCTAGAATCCATCATGATTCACCATAGAAAACCATCATCAATCCTCAACAATACTAGATATTAGATAAAAGTGAGCTTGAAAACCTACAAAAACACTATAATGTTGCTCCAAGACTTCAACTTTTATTTCTCTTCATTCTTGAATGCTCTTGTGAAAGTATACTTGAGTGCTTATGAATGCTTAGATCTTTCTCTAGGTGAAATAAGGATTTAAAACCTTGTTTATATAGGCATTTCATCTAAATTACCATTTATTAGATCCCAAATGCTGACATTAACCCAAAAAATAATTAAAAACCTTAATTTCCTACTCAAACCCTCAAAAGGAGCCACATGGGACTCATATGCCACTTGTGGTGTATGGGTCCTACCTAGGGGAACTCGTACACCCAAGGTGGCATATGAATCCCACCCTAGTTTTTCGAGGTGAGAAATTATCAAGTTGTTAGAATATTGAATACCTTTGTTGATTTTGTTAGTATTTCAATTGAAATAATTCTTGAGATCATAAATAAAGGGTCCTAGGGGCCAATTAATGATGATCTACAAGGTCATAAATGTGGGGTGCTAAAATAGGTCCAAATTAAGTTTGAAATTGTACCATGTCCAAGAAGAGCATGTAATTTTCTACACTACAACCATTATGTATTTTGATCCATTCTTTCAGTTGTTCATAAGTATCCTAATAAAGTTCTAGCAAATACAAGAATTCTTTAGTTATCACATTCTCTACATAGACATGAACAATTATTATCCCATTAATAGGCTTGTCATTGATTCTTCTAGCTATATGTAAAGAGGACTATCAGGTGCATGCTTAAGTATGTCATTTTGTGTGAAAGCAATTTCAAGGAATATATTGGTTAGGCCTTGTACCATAGAAAAATGGATCATTGACATTGTCATGGTCTTTTAGGTCTTTCTCTCATGATGCTTGGTCCATTTTGCTTTGATTTAATGTTGCAATGTAACTTTTGCATTCACATTAGGTCCTTAAAATTGAAATTAAGGCATCTTGTGAGGTGTTGTGAAGTGTTGTAACACATTTCTACACTTTTCTATAATCTTTTCAAATTACAATTCACCTAAAAATCACCTTTTCATCACTTATCAAGTCCTATTTTGAAGTGTTGTAAAGTCTTGTAACAAGATTTCATGATTTTCTAGGCTTCTTTTCACTATTTATACCTTTCTTCTGCTCTATATGACCCCTTTATGCACTCATAAGGCTTAATTAAGCGTATTTGTGAATTTAAACCCAACAAACAACATTAAATGCAAGATAATTCCCAACACCCACTTACAAGTCCAAGGTGGGACCCATTCACCATGGGTGGAAAATGAGTCCCTCTTAGCTCCAAATTCAAAATATTTCAAATTTTCTTTTGAGTTTTTATTCAAAATTAACTTTTGTCGGCTTGTGATGAGGTATCATTGGGTTATTTGGGCATAGATGTGTACAAATAAAGGTTTTTCCTCTCATTTTACATCTAATTCATTCACTAATTCATCCAAGCATTCAATAATTCATTCAAGCATTTTGCATTATTAAATGAAGCATCTTGGAACAACCATTGACATATCTTCAGATTTATTCAACAAGGTTGTGGTGAGTTTAGGACATTTTCATGTTGTTTATTAATCTTTCCTTGTTCATTTCATTCCATTTCTTCATTAAGGGTTTGATTACCAAAGTGGAATTTGACCAAGGAAAATCCCCATATCCTAACCCTTAACCATTTTTCCCCTTTTGCACGTGTGTTTACAAACTTTCTTATACAGATTTTTCAAGAAAGTAGGTATTGAAAGGTGTTCAAGAAGTCAACAAAGTTGTTCAAGTCAACTACATCCTAATTCAAGCTTGAAGACAACCTATAGTTCGTTTTCTACAAATTTGATTCCATCAACCCAATAAGAAGATAAGTGTAGATCTGGTGCTACATAATTGGTCCTTGATTTTATAGAATATTGGGAGAGGACTGATTCACTATCAGTGGGGAATGAGTCCCACCTTAGGGCTAGAAAACTATATTTTTTTAGATTTCAAATCGTAACAGTGAGTTACCTGTTTTCATGACTTTTTTCCAGTAGCAAGATTGATTCACCATTAGTGGAAAATGAGTCCCACTAGTGATTTTCACTAATTTTTGTCATCATTTAGGACACTCTAGATTCATCATTCATTGCCCAGGTGCACATTATTCAACCTTTTTTACTTCTCTATTGCATTTTTTTCATATATCACACTATGTTTTCAAGCATTGCATATTTATTAGGTTTTGCATTCATAATGAGTCAATTACATTGCTTAGTTTCATTTAGATAATTTCATTTAGTCTCAATTCCATCTTACATATTGTAAGTTTAATGAACCACATTGATTTTGAGGGTCTATCTCTCTCATTTTAGTTGAAAACCGTAAGAGTGCAAGAGAATCCTATAGACTCATTAAAATCGATGGTTTAGGCCCTTACAAGGTTGAACTTCAATGATTCCAATCGTATGATCCATAGGATGTTCCTCACTATTATTCATGTTATGATTTGTGTCAACATTCATCACATCATTCTTGGTTTCACTAGCTTTGACAAAGGAGATATTATGATTTGACATAGGATTGGTAAAGATTTGCAAATTTTGGTTGGGAGGGGCTAAGGACTTCTTACCTTGATCACTAACACCACCAATTTGAATGTTATTAGAATCAATGAGGTCTTCTATAATATGTTTAAGATGCTTAAAGTATTTTGTATCATGCCCATTTTGTTGGTGATAATGGAAAAAGGTATTTTTTGTATAATTTGGAGGTAAAGGTTTAGTAGGATTAGGAGCTCTAAGAGGAGGCAAGGAAATTAATTTCTTGTTTAAGAGATGCATCATGATGGAATGAAGGGTATTAGGTAGAGGGGTAAATTTTTATTCCTCTCCCCATATATATATGGATTTGTCATCTTTATAGCAACCACTTATATGTCAACATGTTGAGTTGATTGAGGGGAATTAAGTTGTATAAAACCCTTATTTTGTTTCTTGAATGGTTGGTAGTTGGCTTGAGGTGTGGATTCATATTTTTTAGGATGGCTAGAGGGAGTTTTCACTTCATGGCTACTAAGAAAAATTTTCCAATCATGAAGGGTTGTACACAATTGTGTGAAGGAGGGAAATTTTATCATCCTACTCTTATCTTGAATCCTATTTTTCAAATTCTCAATCAATATTTTTTGGAGATCATGAGCGAGAATCTTAATGTTGATTTGTGAGTAAAGCAGTTGATAACAAAGAAGAAAGTTAGTGACCTTTCCATCATATTTTTTCTTACATCTCATTAAATATTCTAGGGTTATCTTAGGATCCATGTGCACTTGAAAATGGTTGAGAAAGGCATCAAAAAGCTCATTAAATGAATCTATGGAATTATTCGGTAAGGAACAAAACTGTTCCAAGATAGTGTCTTTCAAGGATCTAGGGAAGAGTTTAGCCAAGAGTTTATCATAAAAAATGAAGTCACTACATAAGGTTGTGTATCTAGAAAAATGGATAATAGGATCTCCTTTCCCACCATATTTCTCAAATCTAGGAATCTTTATACCTTATGGCATTTGGGTATGTGTAGGATCACGATGGGCCAAAAAGTGGCGATATGATGGGTATGTGGCTGATGACTTTTTTTTTACCCAAAATTGATGAAACAAAAAGGGTTTTTAAAGGGAATTCTTAGCATTCCACTAATATAAATTATGCTATACTGTGAATTTTGAAACATATTTTTGGGACCCTAAGACTTCTCTTGTAGTTCTAGGGTTTTTCACTTAAAAGGAGAGAGATAGGGCCAAAAATGATAATGATTCACTCAAATTAGGATGTATGCAATGTTGTCTAGGCTAGATGAAGTTAACTACATTCAATTGACTAATCTAAATGATTGAAATTGAATGCAAACGTGAAATTAAAGGTATATTTAAAAACACATTATGATATGCAAATGATGAAGTGAAGGAAATATGCAGAACAAAAAGAGATGGGTAAAATTAGAGTGCACCTCGACAAAGTGTGATGAATTTGTGATGTTATTAATGTTAGTTGAATTCACTGATTTTTCATAGTGGGACTGATTTTCCCAAGGTGGCAAATCAGTCCTCCTCCTGGTGGAAAAGTGTCGATAGCTAGTTTTTGACTATTGAGATACAAAATCTAACAAAATTCATATTTTTAGTCCTAAGGTGGGACTCATTCACCATAGGTGTAAAATTAGTCCTCTTCCAAATTTCTAAAAAATCAGGAGACAACTATGCAACACTAGATTTGGAAATCACTACTTGTTGGGTTACCGAAGTCAATTATGCAAGAAACGGATATAAAACCTTTTCCAAGCTTGAAATGGACTTGAGTTGACTTGAAGCACCTAGTTGAGTTGAAAATAAATCTTCAACACCTAAAAGCTTGTCAAATCTACACACAAAAGGTTTCAAACAAACATGCAATAGGACTGTCATTGCTTAAATTTCTCTTGATGTAGTTTCCCATGTACTAAAGATTATGGAGAGAGTGCTCGTAAAGGACATGTCTGGTGCATTGGCTACTAATTTTTTCAAAGCTAATGAGGATTGGTGCAAGAATTCTATGGCCAAGGGATGGTTAAAGTCAAAGGAAAGAGGTAAGTCACTGTTACCTTCCAAACTTAAGAGAATGCATTTCAAAGGGGAAATCATAGATGCCATTGCTTCATTGCATCGCATTGTTGGAAATGTACAAATTGAGTCTTTTGAAGATTGGATTTTTTAGTTTATTTTGGTTATCTGTGATGAGAATGTATTCATTGATTGGACTAAGATAATTTTCTTTCATTTGAACAAACAATTAGTCAATTTCTAGAAAACTACTACCTTCCATCTATGTTCTTGCTTAATATACATTATAGCTAGTCAAAGATACTTTTGGTTGAGATTAAAGCCACAGGTACCTCCAACATTTGGCATGCCTATATATAAGTGTTATTTGTAGATTACTAAGCAAATTGGAATGGGAGATTATTTCCTTGTCAATGATGCATTCTTAATGGAAGTTGTGAGGAAATTGGATGGAAACTCCAGGTGAAATGCATCTTTCTCCTAAGTCAAAGTATTTTGTATCAAATTTTGGAAGTTTCTATATTCAATTTGATAGGTTTTCCTACTTGAGAATAGGATATTTTTACAAACCCCTTAAAATTTCCTAGATATCCTAAAGATTTGTTGTTCCTGGAGGTCTGTAGACAAATGGCCATGGTGAATGTAAAGTACATGAATATGGGGAAGTGGGGGTATTTTTTCCCATTTAAAACCCCTTACTTCATGTGTAAAAATAATCAGATGGCCAAATGTGCTGAAGGAATTATGAAAGAGTATAACCTCCAACATTTATTCATGAGGGAAAATTTTAATAGCAAGGATTTCATGAGAAAAAATTTATATGGAGAGAGTTCATATCATCATCAACCTTCTATTGAGGACTTTTTGGAAGACTGTGTTGATGAAAATGAAGTATTAAAAAGAGATTATATAAGGTTAACCCTTAGGAAAACACAAGTTTTTGGTCTTTCTTTCTAGATTCTTGAAAATGCAACTGAAGATTCAGTGATCATTGACCCAAAATATGAAAAACTATCTAATAAATCTCATCCCAAGGTTGACTGGAGTAAAAATGAGGTTTTGAATATGATTGTAGGAGTTTCTCCCATGTTGACAAGAACTCAAGAATAGTTAGAAGGAAAATGGTGATAGGTTGCAAGTTCTACTCAAGAACCAAAATTATCTCAAAGAAATGAACAGGGGTCCACTCAGACAGTTGTAGTGGGTATATCATTAGGGAGATTGGTTACTAGGTTTTCTAGTGAAAATTCACAGTCTGAGGGTGATGGTGAGAAGCCTAAAGAGATGGCTAAATTGAAGTCATTGTGTGAATAGGACAACATATCTACCCTACTCCTAAAAAGAAGACTAGTCAAACAAAACATGTACCTAAAGATTATGATTCCATTTTTAAGCAAATTGTTGAAGACAATACCTTTTCTCATTTGTCTGAAGTACCCTCTTCTCTAATGGAAAATATACCCATCACTCTTGGTGAGTCTAAAGAAATTTCTCAAGGAAATAAGGATTTTGTTTTGGTAGAAGCCTCGTTGGTATGGCTAAAAAGGGTAGTAGAGAAAAGAAAAAATATAATCCTAGAACAATAGTTGGAGTAGATACGGTTGCAATGTTTCCCCATACTTCCTCAAGGACAAAGAAAGCTCAAAAAATATCAAGAATGTTGACTGACCCTAATTCTAATAATCAAGTATTGAAAATTTCAGATCATATAAAGGATCTAAATGAGGACGAGATAACATTAGCTAACTATAAATTCACACCTATTGATATGGGGCCCCAAACATTTGAAGGTGATGTGTATCATGTTAATTATTTAGTGAATGAATTGATTAAGTGGGTAAAGGAAGAAAGAAAGGAAAAGGTGACATTGCAATCTCCTATTCTTGATTTAAAAAACTTTATTTCTTCTGTAGTCCCCCCTTCTATATTCAGTGGTGCCTCAAGTTGTCAGGTAGAAGTTATTTATGGGTCTACAATACAATTAATTAGAAATAATCTGAGTTATTCCAAAGCTACCAAAATATGGATTGATGAAATGTCTCAGGAGACTATCCTCTTTATGACTAAATCTATGATTTTCTACACTCAAGTTGTTGATAAAAGGAAGGAATTGATGGTAGAGCTACATCAAATTAGGAAATATTAGACTAGCCTCTACATGCTCTCACAAGAAATGAAAGAGTTTATTTCCATGGATCAAATGAAATTGGTCAATGAACAAATTGTGAAAGATCCAAGGGAGTTAGATTCTACTTGGTCCATCTCATTAGAGTGGAAACTAGGCATTTATGACAACCTGGTAAAGGATATTTCTAAGGCACTCAAAAGGTACTTGGACATGATGGTGGAGATTAAAGAAAATTGTAATGACCTAAAGGTAGAGATAATTGATGAGTTTAATGAGAATATTTTTGATTCAAAGGAAATTTGTCTGAAATTCAAAGAAGTATTCAATAAGGAGATGGCAGATCATACCACAATGACCTTAGAATCTTTTTCAAATCTTGATAGATTGCAATTCTACCTCAATTCCTTAAAAAATGAAGCAAATAGGAGGTATGATTCTCTAATTGAGTTTTAGGTTGCTTTAACCAAGTTAAGAACTAGAATGTAGATCACTGTAACACTAGGGAGCAAAGAGATATTTAAAATTATTACTAGGTATAAAGACTACAAATATAGGATGAAGGAACAAGAAAAACTATTGCAACAAGAAGCAGTCAAGAATCTAGAATATGAAGAATATTTTGGGAAAACTTTGATTTACTCATTAGAGAAAAACTTTGTTATCTTGATTTATTGCTTTCTATTAATTTGATATAGAAGACAATGGTGGAATTCATGCATTCCTAATATTTGAACTGTGGTGTATGAATCTATTATGCTTATGTTGAATGTTCTACTAGTGTGTGATCTATTATTAGAATGATAGATACTTTGATTTATTACATCATTGTAGTATCATTTATCTGTGAATAAGGATTTTGTGGTCATATTTGATTTATTTTTAGTTTTTTCATATGAATTCAATGAATTCCTTTAAATATTTTTGGTTAAAATCCCTTTCCTCTATTTTCTTTTTGGTTAAAAGCAACATTAGTTAAAAAATTATCCACTGAATATCAAATGAAGGTAGTTGCCACCTTTTAAAATAAGCAGAGAATCAGTCTAAAAATTATATTATTTCTAATTCAACTGTGGTTACATTTGTCACCTTAATGGGCATGGGAATATAGAGTTAGGTGATAAATCTATCAACCAATAGTAGGTCTACATGGGTTAGTGTGAATCAGCTTCAATGGTATTGTAGAAGAACATTCCTTGATCTTAAACCTTGTCTTTTTTCTGCTTTCCCATTTGAAGCTCCTTGCATAATGTGTTTTCAAGCTTATTTATCTTAGGAATATCTCTCACTACATGAGTAGAACGAATCTTCACCATATTGTCAAATTTTATGTGTGTCATCTTCTTGTGCCAAAACCAACATTGACAAGATTGAGCCAATAAAAAAATTCTTCCATTTGGCTCATTTCAATTTGTCCTAATACCTTCTACAACTAATATTTTGGACCCTTCCTTCTTTATCTCACAAACTTTGGCATGAAATGTAAGGTTGCACACTTTACTACACATTTGACTGACACTAAAGAGATTGCAATTTATCCCTTTGACATAGAGGATATCCTTAATCTTATTCTTTCCATCAATTTTTATAGCATCATTTCCACAAATTTGTGGTAACTCATCACCACAAAACTTGATAGATCCACCATTCCACTTCTTAAGGCTAATGAACCTCTCCTTTTCATGAATCATATGGTTAGAGTAACCACTATCAATCGCCCAAGAATTTTCTTCTTCCTTTGCATGGAAATAAGTCCACATAACCATTAATATTTCACTCTCTTTGTCATCCTGCAAGGTACCAAACTTCTTACATTTTTCAACATCACCCTTTTTTTACCAACTTTCATGGCCATGAAGAGGGTTTACTCATTTGAATCCTTATCATCATCTTCTAAGGAATAACTGCTCTCCTTGGAATAAAGACTCCTTTTGAACTTTTCTCTTTTCTTGCTATCTTTTGATTCTTTAAAAGAAAATTGAGAGGAAAAATTACCAATTCTCCCATAATTGAAGAACTTGAAAGGTAACTTACCTTTGTATTTTATAGTTATGTTCTTCAATCTTCTCAAAAAATTTCTACCAAGCATAAAAGTCAACATTCAAATCAATTGTTTCATCTTCTTCCTTCTTACTAACTTTGAATTTTACTTCCTTCTCTAGAGCATCTTTTTCAAACTCTTTCATTTTAAAGGTTATGAGAGAACCAAACAATTGATCTACTAGATACTTTCCAAGTCATTAGACTCTTCAATAGTAGATACCTTATAACTATGAGATTTAGGGAGAGATCTCAAAAAATTCTTCAAAATCTCATCTTCTTTACTTCTCCACCAAGACCTCTAATTCCAATAATCACTTCACCCACCTAGAGCATGTAACTAGAAATATCTTCATCCTCTATCATCCTGAGGGTTTGAAATTTTTTCTTGAAGTTTTTCATATTGACTTGTTTCACTTGATTATCTCCTTCATAAATGTTTTTAAGCTTTTCCGAGACATCCTTAGTAGAACTGTAATTCATCACCTTCAGAAGTTTTGAATCAACTAATCCATTCATGGTAGCATTATTTTCCTTGGCATTGTTCTCATACAATCTAATCTCGGTAGGATTTGATGGAACAACAATTAGAGTAGTGTAACCATCCTTGATATATTTCCAAACACCAAACCCTAGAGAGTTTAGATGGCCTTCCATTCTTACTTTCTAAAAGGCGTAATTTTTTCCATCAAACCTAGGTACCTTGTAAGATCCATCATGTTTCGTCTTAGACCTTTCCTCAAGCGGCTAGGCTTCTTAGAGGAACTTGGCTCTAATACAAATTATTTAACACACCTAGATATTGAGAGGGGGGGTGAATCATTATCTTCAAAAACTTAAACCCTTTAGCACAATGCAAAGTTAGACATTTAACAAGATCAACAAACCTTAACACAATCAATAATACTTAATCTAATTAGCAACAATAAAAGATAAATCAATGAACACACATGCACAAGATAACACTAGATATATGTGGAAAATCCAAGAAGGGAAAAACCATGGTGATAAATCTCACAATATATGAAGCTCACTTCTTATAGAATTACAATTTTGTTTTAAGACTCATTGCAAAAGGAAGCACACCACTCCCTAAAGGACTTGTAGGCTAAGGTGCACAACATTAGGAAAAGATACAAATGAAATTATAGGATAAGGTGTATAACCCCATGGAAAGCTACAAGGACCTACTAAAGAGATTCACTATCTGATAGTATGATACATGATAACTTAGATTTACAACATATGTCAACAATACACTATGTTGACTGAGGAATTGAAGCACATCTAAATTATCTTTTTACAAATCACTACATTATTCCACACTCACACACCACCACTCACCATGAAACTAATTTTTTGTTCCATTATATCCTCCAGAAGATTGCAAAACACTAATTAGGTTAACTAGAATAAAATACTAACAATGATCCTAACAAGTCAACCAAAAAAACATATTTGTGGTGAAATTGGTCCTATCTAAGGGATAAGTAGGACCAAAAATAACTTATTACATGTATTCCCATGTGATTCCAAACAACACACACATTGGCACACATCAACCCAAGTCAGCAACAAGGAAACATGTAGAAGAAATGTTTAGCACATTGCTAGTTATCCCAAAAACTGTATTTACTCAATGTGGTTATCAATAAGATACGGCATGACCCAACCTACACAACTTCAAATGTTGGAGCATACCCTCAAGAATATAGCACAAGCAAGAGAATAAGCCCTGTCATCCAAACATTAATAAATTACCTAGAAAACCAACTCAAAACAATATGTGACACCAAAGAGATCAATCATTGATGTGTATACCATAAAGAGGTGTTCTGTGAACATCCATTGACACTTATATATACTTATTTCACACTGTGATGCCACAAACAACTATCAAAAATGAAAAAAACAAAAAGTTATGTAGTGTAGAATAATGTCATCTGTTACATAAATTAGCACTTGTTTGGACCCTTGTGAAATAAATGAACCTAATTGTGACTTATTTGGGGTGTTGCAAAGTGTTTTTTACACTTTCACACTACTCTAGGCTTTTTATTGATTAATTAGGCTTCTTTATGGTCTAATTGGCTTTAGTTTGCATCCAAAAGCCTTAATTAATGCATCTTTCTAAGGATAATCTTAACATAAACCAACATCCAATCATAATTCTTGTGATTTTGGATTGTATGGCCCATATTTAGTGATTTGGGACTCATACACTACCTTGGGTGTATGTGTCCCACCTAAGTTTTGGGGCCCTAATCTAGATTTCACATCAATCTAAGCATTTCTTGAAAAATGTGTCCCAAAGCCTAGCCTAATGGGACTCATACACAAATTTTTGCATATGAGTCATGTGTGGCTTAAACCTAAATTAAATTCAAATTCATGGTAGGATTTTATTCTCCTAAATTTGATGTTAGCTTATAGTGTTGTAATTTCAAGAAATTTGGCATAAATAAGTATAAATACAAGACTTTATTTAACTCATTTTCTCCTAACAACCTAAGCTTTCAAGTATTCATACATTAGAGAAAATTGGTGATTACAAGAGTTTCCAAGAGAATTCAAGGGACTTCAAGAGCTGATTATCAAGAATTTTGGAGCATCATTCACGTTTCAAGCATCATGTCAAAGTCATCATGCATCATGTTTGTTTTTGAGCTAACATTTGTGATGTAGGATTTCATGATTCAAGCAAGTATTCAATTCAAGATCTACATTCAATGTAGCCATCTCATTCATGTTTGTAGCCTTTTTTTCAATGGTTTGGTGAGTTTCAACATTGTATATTTGTTCATTCATCATTCATCCTTTCCATTTGATTGCATTACAATGTTTGATTACCAAAATGGGGTTTGACCAAGGAAAATCCCTTTCCACTAACAAAATGACATTTTCCCCTCTATTTAGTGTGTGATTTGTAGATATAGGTTGAAGATACTATAAGGAGAAAGATTTGAGAAAAGTTTTCAAGGTTGCAAAGTTTTCAAAGTTGTCACCTTGTTTACAAGAACCTTGAAAGAAACCTATAGAGTAGAATTTAGTAATTTGGATCCAAAAACTAGGTTGAGAAGATAGAGCAGAGGTTGAAGTGTAGATTCATACTTTGAATTTATGAAATAACTAAGTGGGATTGATATGCCACTTCTGGCATATGAGTCCCTATATAGGGATTTTTCTAGGTTTTAGATGTTCCAAACATGTCTCTACTAGATTTATGTTCCTATTGAGAAACCCTAATCTAGGACTGAATAACCCAGCCTGGTGTATGAGTCCTATTGTGCATTAAATTTTAGTGTAATTAATTAATTATTACACTAGAATAAGTTAACTTAGGTCTTTCATTTAATCAATTAAGTCCTAGGTTGCATTATTAGATAAATCATTTAATAAGTTGGGTAATATTCCCTTCCTAGTTTGTGGGATAAGGTTCTTTCTAGAACTTATATCAGCATTTAATAATCATCTAGATAGGGTTCACATGTCGTCCCATGTTGTTAGATTATAACACTTGGCAACATTTCATGCATCTTAGGTTTTCTCTTTTTCCTTTATATTCATGCATCTTGTTCATTTGTAATATATCAATCATTTTCATCATATCAATATAGAATCTTTAATAAACATTCCATTGTTGCAAGACTTCTCTTTGTGGTTGATTATCTTTCATGGCTAAAGTCCTTCATTGAAGATTTCAGAGCTTCAGGGGTTGTGCATCCATAATCTCAACATGGTATTAGAGCTAGTCCATTGAAACATCAACCCTTGATCCAGGAAGTTGGAGTGCAAGATTCTTGCAGGCTTGGAGTTTTTATGTTGCAGGCTAGTTGGTTCTACCCTAGAGCCAAGCTTATTTTTGGTGTAGATCAGGCTCTCTCTGACCTCTCCATTGCATCAAGAAGGCTTGAAAACCCATAGATCGCTTGTTCATTTGTCAAAATTGGAGTAGATTCATTGGGGAGACTTTGAGGTACAATCTAGGGTTTGCATTTTTTGTACAAATCCATACACATTTGGAGGAAAAAATATTCCCTCTCAGTCCTCCATCAAGGAAATATTTTTTTAGAAAGAAAAAAAAAATGGCTATTATTGGGCATTTTTTTCTATAGTTTCTGCAAAAAACAATTCTATAGAATTCGACCTGCAAATATATTATAGGGTCGACATAATATATTTCTTTTGTGCATATTGTTTTGGGGTTAATTTTTTTTTTGTTGACATTCAAATTCTATCAAAATTTTTATTTCTTTTTGAATTGTAATATACAATATTCAAAAAATTTATTCACCATTGGTCTGCTGACACCAACCGATGGTCAACCCCATCAAATCACCTTTGTCACTGCTACGTCATCATCGGCCTCACTTCCATCACCCGTCCCATCGACTGAAGCTCCCATCGAATTTTCTCGGCCTATTGTTTATGTCAGAGTTTCTTCTGGTGGTTCCTTGACACTGGAGACCACCCATTCACTAAATCTGTCCCGCTGAAGTCCATAGAGCTCCTAGCTCCTGCCATAGTCCCGTTACTAACTGAGGGCACCTCTAGTTTCCAGGCAGTGTATCCTCCACCAACCACGCCACCCATTCTGCCGCCGATGAGCTGCTTCACCACCACTTATCCAACAATGCTTTTTTTTAATTTCCAGCTAGCCAGTCATATATGCAACTAAGGGCCAATTTTTTTCCCTAAGGTGCTTGATTCTTGTGCCTAATTAGCTAGTTGAATTCAAATTGTAGTTTTTTTTTTTTCTGACAGCCGTATCTTCACACCATGATATTGAAAATTCACAAACGAGATACCAACAGAAAGAGAATTCAAAGAACTATCCAGTGGTGCCATCTATTTTTAAGAATTTTTCTAGTATAAATTTCTCAAGTCTACTAAATTCAACCCTCCATTCTAGACTTAGAAGCACATATCTTTGCATCAGATTGTTAGATTTCAGTGATTCCAGTGGCATTTAGGAGATATTTTAGTGCTTTTTTTCATCAGTCTAGTCACCTTCTTTGGTTTCAGCTCTAGGTATCTTTTATTAGTTTTTTTTAATTTTGTGCATTTTCTTGATTCTTGAGACATCCTAAAGCTTAAAAAAGAATTTCTTGATCTCAGAGACATATTTTCAGTTGTATATCTATTTGGAAGTCCTTATTTGGTGTTGAAGGTTAGTGTCTTTGTATTTTTTGGAGAAAATTTCATTATGGGGCTTGCATATTATTCTCCTTTGACTATGTTTCACAAGGGTAACTATTCACAATGGGGAGATGGGATCTGCCACCATCTTCATTCACTTGATTTGTTGCCACATCTAATTGGTATAGTTCCTCATTTGAGTGAAGGAATTGATGAACTTGTTTGGAGTTGTTGCAGATACACTATTTTGGAGATCATTTTTGTGCAAGTTGATTGTGATGTTTCGAGTTCTATTGATCATTTTGATTGTCCTCACATTCTTTGGACTAAGCTTTGGCAGCTATATGGAGATTTAGATACTCCACCATTCCTCGATGATCATGATTGCAGATCTATTTCCCTCATTCCATCCTTGGATTGATATCTCTAGGGTTTGCTTGAATGAGAAGTGAAGAAGATTGTTGTTCTATATCCTAAACCATAAGAGACTATAATTTTCCTCCTCTCATTTTGGTGAACCTACACTTATAACATCCTTATTTTTGATTTGTAGTGCATTATAATCCTAGAACTACCTTTCCATTTAAAACTTTGCATTAGGTTCTGCATTAGTTGATTTACATCTAGGGTTTTAAAATCTTGCATTAGTGAAAGTGCATATAGGTTACATTTTTACATCTTGCATCATTTAATTTCATTTGAAATTTTCATTTTCACTTAGTCTAGACATCATCAAAAATAGAAAACATAACATTTACACTGAATTTGTTGAAAATAGTTTAAAAACCCTAAACTAGGACTCATATGCCCCTCTGGGTGATTTAGTCCCAGTATAGGCAATTTTTTCTAATTTATGGGTAATTTTTGGGGACTTTTATTCACTGTTTAAACCCACCAAAACTCTAATTGGGACTCATATGCCCCTCTGGGAGATTTAGTCTTGTTCCAAATTTTAAACTACATTTTCCAACATTTAGAACTATGTTTTTGTACTTTAATTTTCTGTTGTTACATTTCTATTTCAGTTTACAGACTGTCTATTTCACTCATTTCATTGCATCTAGATTCATTTAGTTCATTTAATGCATTTTCTTATTTTAATCTTGCATCTAATTATCTCATTCTAGGTTATTGCATTACATTTCATCATTTATTTGTTCTTTGGCAAGATATGGATGTCCTTAAAGTGCTTAGTGGATGTGTCAAGTTGTTCTTTTTGAAATGACCGTAATGAAATTGAAATTACTCATGCCCATTCAAATCCTAATGCATTTCCTCCTCATGATGTTGACATCATTGGAGAATATTATGACAACATGAACAAATTTTTAAACAATTTCCATGACAACCTTGAGAATAATTCACTGTTTTATCCATCCATGAAACAAGCAACACCCCCTATCATCCCAACACTTGAGATTTTTGGTCATTTACATCCTAAAATTGAGACACAAGCTGAGCCTAAGTTACCTACAATAGGTGAACCTAGTTCCTCTAATCAACCAAGCATTCAATCATTCTATGTTATCAAAGCCACCAACACTCCCATCAATCTAGAAAAGACATATGGAAAATGATTCACGATCTTAAGTAAAAAAGTATGTGATACAACAAGTGAGCATGAAATTAGTCAACTATTAGATAAAATGACAAGTAAAGATACTTGGAACATAGATTTTTGGCACCCACTTGCTTTTTATTGCTTCTAGGGTTTTTCACCTAAAAGGAGAAAGATGGGCTAAAAATGCTTATGCTCACATTCAAAGATTAGTGTGATATGGATGTAATGAGGATGAAATGTACTTAGATGCAATGTTTGAATCCAAGAAACTAATAAGATTGATTGACTAATGAATAGGAACTAAAGAAAAGCAACTAGTTTGAAAACACATTGTGTTATACAAAATCACCTAGAAATGAATGCAAAACTAAACAGAACTAAATCAAATTGAAAGTGTGCACCTAGAATATTGAAGGAGGTTGGAAATGGACTCTGGAATGTTGTTGATGCTGATTTTGAGGCTTGGTGGGACTCATTCACCATTTTGGGCGAATTAGTCCCAGTTTTGGAAAATTGAGCCAAGATCTGTTTCTAACAAAAGGGTATTTAAAATTGCAAAAACTACAAAACTAACCTAGAATTGGGACTCATTCTCCATCCATGGAAAATAAGTCCACTTTTTAATTTTTGAATTTTCAAAAGTGGATTTTGGAGCTTCTAATCTACACTTTGACTTCCTATAGGTGTCTGCTTCTGGAACTCTGATTTGCGGTTCTGAAAATGAGTTTTTGTTTTTGATTAGAATTTTTCAATGAGGGGAAGACTTGAGAAAATTTGTAACTTTATCTTTAATTATTTCCAAGCTTTTAAGAGGCCTAAATCTACAAACATGCAAGACAAGAGAGATAAAAGTTAGATGTTAGGGCATGGGGGTTTGTCTTGGTCAAACCCCTTTTAGGTAATTAAACCAAAATGATGAAATAATGTAATGAAACATGAAATAATGGAGTTTATTACCTTTCCATGAAGTTTGATCTTGTAATTCTGTAGCAAAACATGAAATCTTCCCTTGAATGTTTGAAAATTGATATCTCAATGACTTGAAATGATAAAACCCTAATTTGCTTGACTTGGAATGGAAGAATGAATTGTAGGAGATGGGAGAGATGTAAAATGAGGATAAAAACAATTATTTATACATACATGTTCCTTAGTAACCCAATGATACCTCATCACAAGCTGAAATCATGTGATTTTGAATAAAAACCTAGAAGGAAATTTGAATTTTTTTGAATTTGGAGCCAAGGAGACTCATTCACCACCCTTAGCGAATGGGTCCTACCTCAATCTTGAAAGTGGTTGTTAGAAATTAAGTCATTTTTAATGTTGTTTGTCTAGTTGACATTAAAAAATACACTTAATTAATCCTTATAAGGGCATAAAGGGGTCAAATAAAGCATAAGAAAGGTGAAAATAGGGATAACAAGCCTTGAAAAGGATGGAATCCTCTTACAAGACTTTACAACACCTTAAAATAGGACTTGATAAGGGATAAAAAGCTGATTTTTAGATGAATTATAATAAGAAGATTTTAGGAAAGTGTATAAATATGTTACAACACTTCACAACTCCTTCACAAGACATTAATAAGTGCATTTTATTTAATTTGCAAGGGTCCATGACCTAGTGTGGATACATAAAATGCCTCACAACACCTGAATCAAGGTCTCACTAAGTCCAATTTATTACGAATTAATCCCATATCAAGCAAAGGGTACTTTTTTGTACAACACATTTATCCCCCACTTTAGTGAGAGGATGAACTTGCTTCAAAATCACACTAAAGTAGACAATCAAGAATGGTATGAGTGTACAAATGTAGCTAAAATAGAATGAAAAATATCAAAGTGGTGGTCAAGCCCCCGGGATTGAAGATCCTAAGTCTAACCATAAATATACGCAATCATGCAATGGAAAGAACTAAAGAAAAGAAAGATGGGGTGGAAAGATGCACTCACTTTGGGGCCACAAAATCTTAGGTCGTCTGTGGGGTGAGGAGTCCACAACATACTAACTCTAGGGCCATGAAACTTCTAATTATCTATGGGGTGAGAAATCCAAAAAGGTGAAGTACATACGCTAGTTGGTATGCACTCACAAACACATAGGTGGCTATGAGGAAAGTTATTCCACTGAATGGGCTTCCCACTCAACCATATCAAAGTTATATCTCTTGATAACTTTAATAAGGTGCCACAAAGGAAAATTATTTTCGAGCTTTATGAGGTAAGCAAAACTTCGTATTCTTAACACTCATAAACTTTGTTAATGCAAAGAAGTGTAAGGATTGTTTAAAAGGATTTTGCTTAGTTTTTGCAACCTCTCATCTTAGGGAACAACATGCTCAATGTCTCCAAGAGAGGATAAGTGAAAAATATCTCATCTTATTTCTAATAGAGGACAAGTGCAAGGTCTCATCCTAGGAAAAATCATGATTAATTTCTTCAAGAGAGGATACTCACAAGGAAAAGAAAATCACACAATGAAATGTGAGTGGTGATGTATGCCCCCACTTTAAAGAGGTTGCAAACACCACTATTGTGAGCAATTTCTTTAAAGTAGAAGAAGAGGACATGGGAGCTTACTAGGAAATCCATATGGCAAGCTATGTCATGAAAAGAGAATTATTTCAAATGTGAGCCAACTTAAGGCATGTCGTCCACATCCCAAGCTTGCTCTTATGTGTTATGAAAAGTTAATGACTAGCCAAAGGAGGCAATGACAAGTGACATACAAGGACAGGGCTAGCGAACCCCTTGCCCCCATTTAGTGCATGATAAAGGTGAGCTAAAAGGATTGAATTGATGTAAGTGAGAGTGAAAATTGGTATCAATTGGAGGAATTAGGTGCCCCCACAAAGCGAAGCATACAAAACTCCTAAAAAAAATTGAGTTTACAACTCAAAGCTTTACATTCATTTGTGGAATGACCATGAACACTATGATAAGTACAAAATGGAGTCTTGGAATATCATTTCTTTTGAGTTATTCAGTGGAGAGTGATAAAGTGATCTTGGAGAAGTCTCAACAAGATAACCTCTTGATCAAGAGGAGAATGTGATCTTGTGGTTGGCATCAAAGATACATCTTGCTTAGTAGTAGATGTCATACTTACACAAGGCTTTCTAGATTGCAAGATTTTTCTTGCTCCATTATGGGAGGATATAAAATTTAACAATTTCAAATCATGAGAATTTTGTGAGATGACATTGACATTAAGTGAAGGTGTAGTTGTGTTTTGAATGTTTCAGGAAGGATGATGTTCAAGGCCATTAGTTGTGAAGGATGCTTTAGGAGTGTGTTGTGTGATATTTTTGAGGTTGAATGAAGGTGGGTAAAGGATGAGAGGGTTGTTAAGATTTCCAACGGGTTATGTATGAGGTCCATTGGTCAAATGGAATCTAATGGACACTTGTGCATTTATAACCTTAGTGGTCTTGTTTTGATGTATCTCTAAGGAAGGAAAATCAAGAGCCACTTGTTGAGATAATGAAGATACATTATGATTTTGGTATTCTAGTATAATGATATTCTTCCTATGAGGATAATTTTAGGAGAACAATATGCCACATGTGCTTGACAAGTAAGACTTGCTTCTTCTACAATAACTTCATCTCCAAGAGGGGAATGATCAATGATGGGATTATGAAGAGGGGGTTGATTATGAGAAGGTGTTAGGTGAGTGTCCATTGTTGTTAAGGTATCATTCTCTTGTTCCATATTATCTACCCTACTAGAAGATATTGTAATGTGTTCATCCAAGTTTGAGGTTTGTAAAGTAGCTTCATCACAAGTGGGGGTGGCATCAAGAGAAGGACCACTATGGTTTGCAAATAGATCTTCCCATAGGATAGGGACATTAGGGAAGGGAGGATCAAGGGTTTCATGGTTCTTAATAGGGATTTCTTCTAATGCCAACCTATCCTCTTTAGATCGAGGGGGATATTAGGAGATGAAGAAGTTTGATTGTTATGACCATGGAGACTTGGTAAGGTGATGTTTAGGAATGTATCTATGATCTCATGTTCTTGTTGTCTAACATTGTACAAAGGGGAATAAGGAGATGGAAAATCAAGACCCTCAAGGCTTGTAACTTCTTGCAACAAGATACCTTAATCACTAATAGGAGAGGTATCAGAAGAAGAACAAGTATGTGTGTTATGATTGTCTACCTTTCCATTCACAGCAATGGGTAATGTAATGTTGTGGTCAAGGATAACATGTTCCTCATTATTGTAATCACAATCAAACTCATAAGAGGTGATGTTATGCTTAGAAAATAAATGTTTAATCAAATCAAAGGCACATATTTTGAAAGAAAATAGGCTATAATGAAAGAAAGTACAATGCAATGCAATTTTCAATTTTTAAGTAAGCTAATTTTCTATTCACACAATGCAACTATCTGAAAATGATATGTTATGAATGCAAAAGTGAAATTAAAAGATGCATGAAATGAGATAATATAAGTGAGATCTAGTGAAATTGATGTTATGAAAATTTAGCCAAGTGATATAGATAATTGATGGTAGCCAACAAAAGCCTAAAAATAGGGTTTTAAGCTCTATACAAGGCAGTTTCAGGGATGAAAAGGGACTGACTCGCCCAAGGTGGTGAATGATTCCTAGTATGGAATATTTTTAGAATTTTTAGAAATGTTTGAGAGATTATGATGGTTTCTGAGTGCTATGATGTAAAACTAAGGTAAAAGTGTTGAATTTGAGAAAATTTAAATGAATGTAGATGTGAATAATGCAACCTATATGCAATTTTGTATAAATGCAAAATTTAACACCTAGCATGCAAATGAATCATGCAAACCCTAATTCAAGACAAATCTATGATGGTGAAAGGACTCCAAATCAATCAATAAAGCATTCAAAAATTAGGTTCACCAAAATGAACCATAGATTTTTGGGACTAGGAATGCTAGGCCTCTTTTGTTTAATTAGGGTCTTTCACCTAATCGAAAGAGATAGATTCCTCATCCAAAATATAGGTGGTTCATTCAATATAAGATATGCATGATAAAATTAAGACTAAATGTAATGATTTAGATGCTATAAGATGTTGAAATTAATTAATTGTTAATGTAAAACCTAAGAAATTTGACTTGTTTGAAAACACATTATGTAATGCAAAATAATGTAAGAATGAATAGTAAACATCAATAGAAATGAATCGAATTGAAACTGTGCACCTAGAATATTGAACGAGGTTAGAAATGGACTCTAGAATGCTGATGATGCTAATTTTTAGGCCTGGTCGGACTCATTTTCCATTTAGGGTGAATCAGTCCCAGTTCTACAAAAGAGAGTTGGGATCTATTTCTGACAAATGGGTATCTGAAAATGCAAAAAACACAAAAATAATTTGGAAGTGGGACTCATTCACCACCCATGGTGAATGAGTCTACTTTTTAATTTCTAAAATTTCAAAAGTGGAATCTAGAGATTTCGATCTGCACTTTGACTTCCTATAGGTGTTTGCTTCTAACATTCTGATTTGCGGGTCTGAAAATGAGTTTGTGTTATTGTTTTGACTTGTTGAATGAGGATAAGACTTGAGAAACATTGAAATTTTATCTTTATTGATTTCCAAGCTTCCAAGAGGCCTAAATTTGCAAACACAAAGGACAAGAGAGATAAAAGTTAGATCTTAGGGCATGGGGGTTTTCCTTGGTCAAACCCCTTTTAGGTAATTAAACCAAAATGATGAAAGAATGTAATAAAACATGAAATTATGGAGTTTATTACCTTTCCATGAAGTTTGATCTTGTAATTCTACAACAAAACATGAAGAATTTTTCCTTGAATGTCTAAAAATTGATATCTTAATTCCTTGAAATGATAAAACCCTAAGTTGCTTGACTTGGAATGGAAGAATTGTGAATAAATAATGAAGAATGAATTGTAGGAGATGGGAGAGTTGTAAAATGAGGAGAAAAACACTTATTTATACACACATGTGCCTTAGTAACCCAATGATACCTTATCATAGGCTGACATATAGTGATTTTGAATAAAAAACTAAAAGGAAATTTGAAATTTTTGGAATTTGGAGCCATAGGGGGCCTCATTTTCCACACATGGTGAATGGGTCCCACCTCAAGCTTGAAAGGGGGTGTCAAGAATTAAGTCATTTTCAATGATTTTCGTTGGGTTTACATGAAAAAATACACTTAATTAAGCCATATAAGGGTGTAAAGGGGTCAAATAAAGAATAAGAAAGGTGTAAATAGTGATAACAAGTCTAGAAAACTATGAAATCTTGTTACAAGACTTTACAACACTTTTAAATAGGACTTGATAAGGGATAAAAAGGTGATTTTTAGATGAATTATAATAAGAAGAGTCTAGAAAAGTGTATAAATGTGTTACAACACTTCACAACACATTCACAAGACATTAAAAAATGCATTTTATTCAATTTACAAAGGTCCAAGACCTAGTGTGGATGCATAAAATGCCTCACAACACCTGAATCAAGGTCTATTAAGTACAATTTATTATGAATTAATCCCATGCCAAACAAATGGTACTTTTTTCTATAGCACAATACTAAATGGATAGGATGCCAAGATCCTCCTCCTGATATGAGTGTCATCCTTCTGAAAGAACAACCAATACATCATAATGATGATAAGGTTGACAAGATCATCTTAGGTCCTCATCCTCAACAATCAATGAAAGGAATTGGTGAATCTAGAAAGTGGAGAAAGCCTTACAAACTAAAGAAACTAAAATTCCTTTATCCACCAACTTGAATGTTGGGAACTCCAAAAAATTTCCATATTTTTGAGGGCACATGTAAAATTTTTCCTGATGCACTCAAAAGTACCCTACAAAATAAGCCTAAGTGACTCAGTTTGAGATTCCATAACTTAGTACCCCTTGATTATCATCAAAAATAAATTTGGGGAAATATTGAAAACCTATTAGAGATGCCATATGTCCATTTGTAGCTTCCCATGATCAGTGTTAATAAGTTTTTTGATGCCCTTGTATGGAGGTCCAAAAGTTGGTTTGTTGTTTGTAGTTGTTTAAAATTTCTGAGTAGACCATCTTTCAAGTGTTGCAATGTTGCACTAGTTGAATACCAAGTCCTATTAATATTTTTCAATGATTCTATGTATCTTAGTGAAGCACCATGTCAGATGGCTTAGCCTTGTGAATCAATTTTTCAAGTTTCCCAGCTTGACTTTGTTTGCAAATTGTTCATATTTGCAATCTGAACTATGTAAATATGCAAAAAGTGCCCCTACATTTGAATTTATATTTTGTGACCTAATGACCTCTACATCAAAGTGAATGTTCCCCATGTTTCCTATATAATTATCTACCATTTTTTCAATTTGTAGCACACCAACACCTTATTTAGTATTATTTCAAAGACCATTCCAAATGAACATTTTCAAGGTTTCAGAATCAACAGTTTCAGAAAAGTCTGAGAAGGCAACTTTGAGGATTGATATCTTTCACCTTGGGCATAATAATATACATCTATTTGATTCTTTGGATTATTTGTATAAAATTTTACCAGAGTACTAGCTTTCAACACTTTGGGAGGTGATTGGATCAGTTTTTTAAGCTAATTTTGAAGGCTACTTAGGTGATTTTGGCCAGAATTTAGAGGTGTAGAATGTCAAGTTTAAATGGACATCTGATCAATTTTTTGCACTTAGAATTCATCTAGATAGGGTTTCAGAGAATTTGTGAGTGCCAATTGTCCATAAACAATAACTTTTATAGTCGGGCTCACTAGGGACCCGACTAAAATTGTGGCCTGAGTGATCAAACAATTGCTTATTTTTAGAAAAATATATATTATTTAATTTTTCTAATTTAAATAATACTATACTCAAATTATTACTTGATGTGATTGAAGCACAGAAAATGACATTCACTATCACCAGAAAGGGATTTTTCTATTTTTCAGTCAGAGAGAAAATGTTAGCTGCACATAGAGGGATTAACACAAAAATGGAAATTTTCAAATAATAGAAGCAAAATGGAGAGGCATGATTGAATACAATTCATAAGAGAAAGTAGGTAATAGCTATAAAATGTTTCCTGGAAATGTTGATGGATAATGGTTCGATGGGAATACTTTCAAAGTGGACTATTACATTGGATTTTTTGAGTTAGTTTCTTGAAACTACTTGGATACAAGCAATATGCGAAGGAAAACAAAGGTGCACTTAGGGGTTTCTTATAATAGCCTAATCCATGCATTAGGATTTGATGATGATCCACATAATATTGTGCATTAGATTGCACCAATATAGCATGAATATATCTTCTTCTCAAATTGAAGCTATTGGGAACACGAGGTTGAGTGAAGGCAACTACCATGGGATAAAGTCACTACAATATTTAATCTTGCTACATTGTTTGAACAAGCACATAAATTTTTAAAGGACAATCTCTTATAGGGAAGTGTTATTGACATGAGGTTATCTTTTGATGGATTATGGGTACTCAAGGAAGGTAGTTTTGTTCTCTACAAATTATTTCATATAATCCTTGAATTAGGATGTGCTTGTAGCTGTGATTCTCCAAGAAATTTGCATTGTGAATGAAATCTTGTAGGGTTTATATTTTGATATGCATAATTTTATTTTGGTCCACTGCTTCACATATTCATCCATTAAGGTTTTGGACCAAGTATGCTATGTGTTGGGGAGAGAGATACTAATGGAAGAACTGTATTAGTGATAGTTCTATACAAAAGCTTATTGGAAGCCAATTTAAAGAAAATTATTCTATGCAAGTTGAACCTTTTTCTTCAGAGATATTAGGGGCCAAAGTGATCAGTTTGTGCATCAATAGAGTATACCTTTGGATTAGGGGTCTGATGGAAAAATATTCAAGTAATGCACAATGTGTGCCATAAGAATAGTTGATTTATTTTTCATTGTGGAACATTCAATTTTCCTTCCATCATTATGAAGATAATCAAAGATAAGAGACATTCAATGAAATGAAAGGAGGGAATCAAAATAAGTCAATAAGACTTAAGACAACTACAAAGTTATATTGTAAATGGTAGAAAAATCATTAGAAAATGACATCATTAGGTTCTGAGCATGGGTTCCTCAGGATTTCAAGTTGCAACATACTAGACATAAGGAACATGGAGAGTGCATCTTAGATGGAGCAACATATATCATTTTTCAAGCATCATTGAAAAGAATACAAAAGGAGCTATTAAGAGAATGTGGCCACACATTTTGAGAATGTTTGAGAATATTGCAAGGTATTGATGCATCTAGAGAAGGTTCTTATTCAACCATAAAAGTAGCTTAAAATGAATGGATCTAGATATTCACAATATGTTTTCAAAGGCATGAACTATGTTATAAAAGATATGGTGCCAAGATCTTTTGAAATGCATGCTAAGTGAGAGGCGGCCATGAATCAGACCGAAATGAAAAATTTGATATTATAAAGGAGATTTTTTACGCAGGGAAAGTTTGCACTCATAGTATAAAAGCATCAAAATTGTTCGAGGAAATTATTTTGTGGCTCATGCATATTATGGAACAAATAGGGTAGGCATTGTCTTATACAAAACCTTGGCACCCTCAAAATAAATATTATTCCTTGCAGGTTGGTGTTATAGTAGGAGAAATCTGAAATTCAACACTTTTAGGGACTTGAGCATAGTATTAGGTAAAATTATTGAGTTGTGGTGGAACTCATAGATACACTTGTGTGTTTGGAAAAGGCATGTGCACTCCCATGGAATTGAGGAGAAGATAGAGCAGCTTGTTGGCTACTGTAAACATTTTCTTAAATACCACCAAGGGCTCCCAACTAAACAAAAAAAAATATTGAAGAATGTAGGACTGAAATGGTGGAAGCATCGAAGTTAGGGCATCTTCTGCTCTTATCGTGCATCATAGTTTTTCTTTCTTTTTTCACTCTAGATCAGCGACACCTAGGTGATGAAAATATTCCATTTTCATGCATCACTATTGATTTTATTTTCCTCCATTTTGTATTAGTGATTGGCGGGGTTGTTGAGGTTTTGTCAGGGAATCACTATTTAATATTTGCATTTCCAATTATATTAGAAATTAGCGATGAGACATAGTTGCATAGTTTTATCGAACATCGCTATTTTAATTCTTTCCTTCCCAAATGAACTATAGATGTCCAATGGAAAAGATTTGTAAAGATATGATGGGCCCAAGTGAAAGAGTTTTAAGATTTTCTAAACTTTTAAATTGTTTGCAGAGAACATATAGTTTTAATAGGATTCCTTTCAAAATGTAAATTTTAATGTGAAAACATGTGAATGGCTTTCTATAGTGGTGCAGGAGCACCCAGGACATTCAGGGAACACTTCAAGAATCAGGAGAGAGCAGGGGTCAGGAGGACATTTCAAGCATGTAAAAGCATTAATTATAATGTGTTGAAACCTATAATGGCATTTGAATTTAATAAGTGAGTTGAAGATGTTACAGCGGTCAAGATTCCTGATAAGGAATCCAGTCAAAATGCAATGTAAGGGGCAAAGTATGTTTTAAGGGATTTGTTTAAATGCTCTTAGGCTTTAAATAGGTTAAATAAGCTTGGATATTAGATATCCAATGGTCTTTAGGTGATAATTATTAATAAATCTCAGGATTGTTATTTTAAAATTTCAAAATTTGTTTGGGCGGGAAAGTAAGTTTAGGGGCTTAATTAGCTTTAATGAGGTGTAAACCAATTTTTGTTAGTTGGGAAAGTTTTGCAGTTGATCTATAACCCCAGGGAATTCAATTGTACGGGATTGGATGAAGGATTGAAGGACATTGTACGGACTGTTTCCAAGAAAGGGCAGAAAATCACTATTTTTTGCATTTTTCTCTTGTGTTTTTGCAGTCTATTGAATTCTCTTTGAAGTTTCATTAAATGTGAAGGCCTAAGCATCATAAATTTCATGTTTTTAAATTGTTGAATGCTCTGAAAGTTCATAAAAATCAATCCTAGCACGTGTTCTTGCTGACTGTCTACAGGAAAAGGCTGAAATAGACTATTTTGAGGGTCTTTCAATGAAATAATGATCCATTTCAAGGAATGTATTACTGGAACCCTATGAAATGGATCTAATATAACTTGTACAAATTGAAACTAACCAAAAAATATGCAGGAAAAGGTGAAGAATTGACTGTGCACAGTGAATTGGCAAAGGAAGAGGGAAGAAAGTTGACCCTAGGGTATAGCAGTGAGTAAACTGCCTTAATAAGAGGCATGTTTCTAAGTTCTAGTAGTTGTGAAATGATGAAAGGATGGTGATAAGTCAAAACCCAAGACCTGGAAGTGATAGGAAACCCTAAAAACCAAAAGCCCTAGTTTTAAGCCAAATTAGTGAGGGTTTTGTAGTTGGGCATGTTGTGAGTATTCTTGTAGACTAAAAGTGTGAAAATCTTTGATTTGGGAGTATTTTAGGAGACTGTTGAGAGTTTCAAGGCCAGGGGACAAATCTAGAGGTGGGTTGCTTTGTTAAATAGGGCTAATTAGGCCTCATTTCAAGGAAACAGCAGGGTTAGAAACAAGAAGGTCTAAAACAAGTGGTGCAAGTAAGTTGATATGTTGCTAGGCATCACAAAACACACTTGATACAATCTTTGAGTTGGAGGTTAAAGTGCAAAGTTTGAGAGAAAAGACCGTATTCCATTGCCAAAGGCCTAATAGGGCTAGTAGGACTGGTTGAGCAGCAGAAAGGAGTTTTGTTCAAAATTTTGGTTAGGGTTTGAAACCCATTTGAATCAAGTTTATTTAAGGTCTGGTGAATTCATTTCAGTGATTGAAAGTCACAAGGGGAGGCAGAACATCCTTAATTGCAAGGTGAAGACCCTATTTCCAAGTTGGAGACTAGTTGAGAAATTGAAGAGCAAAGCTTTGTTAATCTTTAATTCTTGTGAATTTTTTGAGATCCCTGACCCTCTGCATCATATAGCCATTTTATTTTTTCAAATATTTAGAAAGATTTTAAATCAAGAAATTTTGTGTGCTGGGAAATTAAATTGAAAATTCATGGTTAAAATATTATATTTTCCCGAGAGAGTCTTGGAAGCCTTGACATTTAAAGTGGAAAAAGGATTAAATGCTCCCATTTTAAAGTAAAATGTTTTATTTACAAAGATCAAAATGTACAAGTTTCATGGTAAAAGAAAAAGGAAAACATAGCTAGAGAAAGTGAAAGATGAATAGGTGAAGGGGATATTTTTATTTTTACAGTAAAGGGTTTTTACAAGCCAACAAAATATTCTCTATAGAAAGAAATTTCTTCAACATGGGTAAAGAGAAAATAAAGAGAATGATGAGTGTTTACAAGGAGGAATATTTTTCTGTTGCAGGGTAGTGGAGTGAGGAGCAAGAAGAAATAGAACATATTGAAGAGTCATTAGAAAATAAATACAATTGCAGATCAATGAACCTTAATGCGCCATGTGTCTTCTTCATATCTCCATTTTTGGGTTCTTGTACTTTCTTTAAGTGCAGATTTTTTGTTTCAAAAAAGGAGGTTGTTCACTACTTGGTCTCGTGGGAATACTATTGTAATAGGGTCTAAAATGTATAGTGTGATTCTATGTTTTTCAATTTTATTTTGAGTCTTGTAATTGAGAATGTAATTACAACACTGTCATATTAGATAAATAAATGACAAGATATTTTGGGTCAGTTTTCTCCACTATAAACATTGCATAAGTTATGAATATAATAAAATCAAGGATTTTTGTTGTTCATCTTCTTGTATTTCCCTGAATTTTTGTTCACTATTATTTCTCTTATTAAAGGAGTAAGTAAAATTGTACTAATAGGAATGAAGATTTGTCCAACTATATGGTTGGATAAATAAAGTATGACTAGTTTAGTTTCTATTATCAATAGTGTAATGCATCATCTGATAGGAATAGTTATGACCGAGTGGATGTTGTAATAAGATTGAAATTATTTGATTTAGGTGACTTCACCCTAGAATATGGAATTGGTCTCTTGATGTTGCAATTTCCTAAGATTATTTTGTGAGCAGCTACAACTTTAAATCAAATTTACTTATCTATTTTTGTATGTTTGTGTGTTGATATTTAATGAATCATATATCTCATGTTTAGTGTGTACACTGCGATAAATGTTAGCCATACATTCAAGGTATTGTGTCGGCTAAGCATATAAAGGAGATTTATCTGTTCACTATGTGTTTGATACTGTGGCACACAAGTATCTAAAAGCACAAGGTCAGGATCACCCTCCCAAGATTAACAGAGCCCAAAGTGTAGAAGATTTCAATCTCTTTGACTAAATATTGTTTGTTGGCCATATCAACTCATTGAGTCTGAATATAAGAGAGTAGCTACTCTTTAGGACTCATTGCATCTGTTGGTTTGGGAACCGACATATTTGTAACTCTACTAGGGAGAATCATCAGATTATCCATTTGGAAAGAGTCAAGGATTTGTTGAATCTAAACATCTCATTCATATAGAAAAAATTTTAGACTTGGAAGTGATTTTTTTGTAGCAATTTGAAAGAATATATGTGTGACTCTACTATGGGGGAAGACCTAGAAGGAAATTCATCTTTGAAAGAGATTCATAATGCTTGAAGTTTAGTCCTCTATGAAGAGATGTGGTGGCTTTGTCAAACAAACCTGATGAAGATGTCAAGAACATTTCAGATTTGCAAAGATTTCCAAATGGGAAGAAGAATTTACAACAGCTGCAACACATCCAGGTATTCTCCATATTTTGGTTTTCAATAATCATAAACCTGTATAAGAAAACCATACTTGTAAATCTTGTAAAATTTGATTCCCTATTCATCGATTAAGCACTAAGAAAGAGAATAGTAGTGATTTTTTATGCATACTTTTGTAATACTAGATTTTACTCTTTATTATGAAGTGAATTATGCAATTGATATTTTTCAGAAACCCATTTAGAAGGTCTTAAGTAGGTACAGATAAAATTTTCATTATAAGAGCTTAATATTAGGTTGTAAAAAGAAGTCTAAGTTTCCCTATGTAGTTGCAAAGTTGATACAAAAAGGCTTGTAAAGGTTTAAGAACATGTATCATCAACCTATACATCCTAGTGGGCAGCCCTTGTCATGTCATTGAAGAAGTTCTCTGTAGAAAGATATAAACCATTTAATTTTAATGGTATTGAAGGTTTTAGAAACCCTATTTCTAATGAAGTTAGGGAATGTTTTCCAAAGTTCAAAGGGAAAAGATCAAAATCAGCAACTCAACATCTGCAAGAATTTTTTGATTTGATAGGATATTTTGAGATAAGTCATGAAGTTCTTTATTCAACCTCTGAAAAAATATGCTAGAGATTGGTTTTCATATTTACTAGTTTTTTCTATCTCTTCATGGAATGAGTTCATGGCTACATTCATAGAACAGTTTGGAGAAAGGATTAATCCTCATTTAGTAAGACAAAAATTTAATAACATCCAGAAAGAAGAGGATGAGTTAGTTTCATCTTTCAATCTTAGATTTTGTAAAACATTAAGGGAAATCCCAAAAATTATGTGACCAAATGATGCTCAATTTTTTTTTGTATCTTGGTGAATTTGATAGCAATATGAGCCATCTATTAAGGGATAAAGAGCTTGCAAAATTACATCAGGCATATCAAAATGCCATGGATATTGAGAACAATTTGAAATACTGAATGATGAAAAGTTATTTTGCTACAAGTGTTGGTTATCCCAACCCACCTCATGCAAATAGAATTCAAGGATCAGATAGAATAAATGATTGTTAGGATGGCAATGCTTTTGCTATTATGATTTCTCCATCATCATAGTATGAAGATCATGGTGAGCTCCAAGTTGAATGTCAACATAATTTGAGCACTGTTGATCAAAAATATTTAGTGCAAGAATTGTATAAAATGAAGACACAAGGGAGAATCACCATATAATTTTTTTTTTATATTTTTGGATGCTTTTATAGAAGTACCCAAATATTTCAAACTTGAGGATTTTGTGTCCATTGATTTGTTTCGTGAGATCTATGAATCTAGGATGAGTACTTTTCCAAAGGAATTGAAGCCCCATAGCTTTGAACAAATTCCTAATTTGATAAAGATTGTAAAATCAACCAAGTGTTCAACACAAAATGTGGATTTTGAAAATGGAGACAATAATTGTCCTCTTGATAAAAATTGGATGACAATAAAAATAAGTGAAAAGATCATGTCAGAAGAATAACATTGTGACCAATTCACAAACAACACATATACTAATCAGCACAATAGTGATGAAGAAAATGATACACGGGATGATAAAAAAGTAAATATGCAGGAATGCTTCTCTTGTGATATCTCATATGATGGAGAAGTAAATGAGGCATTGGGTGTTACTCCATGTCATGAGGTGATCAACAATTACAATACATGTGTTGCCGATTTTTCATTACAAACTAGTACTTATGATCCTAAAAGTGCAGCATCAGGCATTCATTTTGAGGATTTTGAACATGGTTTGTGTAGGGTATGTGTAGGATCATGATGGGCCAAAATGTGGCAATATGATGGGTATGTGGCTGACAACTTTTTTTTACCCAAAATTGATGAAAAGAAAGGGTTTTTAAAGGATATTTTCAACTTTCCACCAATATAAATTATACTTTACTTTGAATTTAATATGTAATTATTATTCATTTTCTAATCAAATTATGACTAAAGTCCTGATTGATAGATTGATTGAAAAACATCTATAGCTTTCAACAAGATCACATTTTTGAATCCAAAATATGTGTCACATTCTATGTTTTGCATACATAGGATTTGAAAAAAATGAATTTCACTGTTTTGACCAAGTTAAGGTGGTCAAGCATACGAGTTTTTATATTTTTAAAATTTGTAATAAAAAATCATAATTAATTATTAATTTGGAAAAAAATTACAAAAAAATATGTATCACATCGAGACATGAGTCCTCTAACTATATCTAAAATCTTATAAAAAAATATTATTATTTTATTATGGTTAGGGTGGTCAGATATGCACCTACTTCTTATTTTTCCCTAAAATTTAAGTACTATTGTATTGAAATTTCAAATTTTCACCAAATAGATTTTTTTCTTTTTTAAACAAACCTAGTAGTTTAGAACTAAATTCAATTTTCTAAAAATTCTATTATTACATATTTTTGAAATAATATAGATAACTTATTCAAATTTTTATGTCTAGTTGTCTAACTCTTTTTTTTTTTTGCCACTTAAGGACCTATTTTTTCCATGATGATCTTGCACATACCCTTTAGTGATGTATTTTCTTGTGATGAGAATCATGATGAGGTTGATAGTTCTAATTGCTTATTTGAAGATTGTGATTGCTTTTCTTAGGATGATATAGAAGCATATTCCTCACTTGAAGAATGCAATGATATAGATGTTCATGATGTCACTTGTCCACAAATGAAGGAACAAAGTGTATGTGGTTAATACATGGAATGTAATTAGAGTTTGCTATCAAAGGAGCATATTCATTGTATGAGTGATGAAAAAATGGGAGATAAATATGTGTATAATCAGTATGTTGATTTAGAACATAATGCTAAATATGATAAACACGTTGATGAATGTGCTTGTGCCCCTACTACTCATGATTATTTATATCAAGAAAAAGTAGAAATGTTTGTGATACATGAAGAGGATGATGATGTACATGATGGTGAAATAGGGGATTCAATTGGGGTTGATCAATTAGTACATTGTGAGAAGTATATGGATTTTGAGTCAACATTATTACCCATGGATGATATTGAAGAGCTTGTTGATTCTCATGACAATAGAGTTGTAGATTGTGTTGATACTACATAAATTATTGATCCATGTGTAGAGCACCAAAGACGTGAAAATAATGGTGGATCTCATGTTAATGAGTGTAAAGTTGAGTACATTTTTTTCTTGTTCGTTGATCTTGATCTTTAGACTGTGCACATGGGCATGCTCTCATCCTTTGAGGAAAGCATTTATGTGAAAGAAAATGAAGACTCCAATTTTATTACTAATGAGGATTTTTTAGATAGCAATCATTTTTTCACTTTTGGGTTAGCACACGTATCAACTGATATTGCACATGAAGATACCAATGCACATAGGTGTCTTTCTGCTATCCCTATTGATGTTGAATTGATTAAGCCTACTCTTGAGGTATTTTGTATTGAATTGAATGATATTGAGAACAATGCACTAGAGTATGTTTTTAAACTTGAGATGAATGCATTTATTCATCTCTTGGATGTTAATGATACATATGATCCTAGTTTATATGATACGAAGGTATGTTCTAATCTACTTGAACTAAAATGTCAAAGAATGTGCCCATGTTGTAGTGATCAATATAAGGATGCTCCAGAATATGCATCTTTTATATGTAACATATTCCAAGATGATTTTCATGAAACACAACAAGTTGTTTATGAGAGATTTCATTTTGATGTCAAATATTGAAGTAATTAGCTAAAGATGGTGATATGCATAGCCAAGGTGATCTCAATGAAGAACCTTCAGACATGAACATGCATGAATGCATATCTTTTGATGTGGAAAAGAACTATGTTAAATATCTTCACATGGATATGAAATTAGGCATAACTATAAAATTAGAATGTGATGATCAGTAGAAATGTATGCTTTTGTGGGGTCATGGAAAGATGGTGGTGACTGTGCTCCCTATATATCAACTATTGATGCAGAGGGTTTTGTAGGAGACCTAGAACATGAAGATGAAATTTCTTATCAATGTCTTGAGCTGCAGTTACCCGAGATGATCATTTATGATTCTTTTTCTTTTCAAGAATTTGGTGATGGTTTACATGGTGAGCTTGATCTCTAGGTAAGCTTTGCTAAAATCCAATTTTTTCCCATGAAAATTAGTAACCAAAATGATTCCTATGTTCTAATCTATGTACCGAAATGTGAGCCTTTTCTTTTTTAGCTAAATGATTCCTTTATGAAGTTTGACAATGATTGGAGTCATGAGTAATGTTATGATCAACATTCAAGTGTTTTGTTTGGTGAGCATAACATATGTACTTCATAAAATAATTAATATTTTTAGTTTGTGCACAAGTACCAAAGGTTTAGTAATGATGAGTGCACTTATGGTATTCAATGTCATAGTTGGATGAGAGATTTCAATATGTTTAGTGACATTCCAACTATATCTTCAAATTGGCTTTAGTAAGATCAAGGGAAAGAAGAAAATTTTATTTACTTTTATGGCCTTGGGTCATCACATGTGGTATTATGTTCAACCTATAGCAGTTAGGAGCAGAGATCATTTTTCTTGACTCTGTACGCAATGGAGTAGGCACCCGGTTTGCTCCTAGAGTTATGAATTCTTACCATTCCTATAGGGGGCATTCATCCCTAAGCTAGAGCCATTGTTGGGACCTCCAAAATTTGGCTATATTTTTGAGGGCCCATGTAAATTTTTCCTAATGCACTTAGAAGTACCCTACAGAATAAGTTTAAGTGGCTCAGTTTGAGAGCCTATAACTTTGTACCCCTTGATTATCATGCAAAATCACTTTGGGGAAATGTTGAACACAGTATTGGAGATTCCATATGTCCATTTTTAGCTTCCCATGATAAGTTTTAATAAGTTTTTGATGCCCTTGTTTGGAGGTCCAAAAGTTGGTTTGTTGGTTGCAGTTATTTAAACTTTCTAAGTAGAACATCTTTGAGGTGTTGTAATTTTGCACTAGTTGAATTTAAAGCACCACCAATATTTTTATATGATTCTTTGCATCTTAATGAAGCCCCATGCCAGCTAGCATAGCCTTGTGAATCCATTTTTCAAGTTTCCCAACTTGATTCCATTTGCAAATTGTTTAGATTTGTGAACTAAACTATGCAAATCTGCAAAAAGTGCCCTACATTTGAATTTATATTTTATGACCTAATGACCTGCACATCAAATTGAATGTTCCCCATGATTTACTATAGAATTATCCACCACTTTTTCAGTTTGCAACACTCCAACACCTTATTTGATATTTTTTCAAAGCCCATTCCAAATGAACTTTTTCTGTGTTTTAGAATTAGCAGTTTCAGAAAAGTTTGAAAAGGAAACTTTGGGGATTGATATCTTTCACCTTGGGCATCATAATAAAAAATTTTTTGATGCTCTAGATTCTTTGTATAACATTTTACTAGAGTGCAAGATTTCAAGGCTTAGGGATGTTGAGATTATGGATTCACAGTCCTTGAAGCTACAGTCTTCAATGGAGGACCTTTTCCAAGAAAGATAATCAACCACAAAGAAAGTGTTGCAACTAGGCATGCACAATGGAGATTCTATATTCATATACATTATGAGATTAGATTGATTACAAATGTACAAAATTCCATGAATATATAGGGATGAATGAAAACCTAAGATGCATGAGATGTTGCCATGTGTCATGATCTAACAACATGTGACAACATGTGACCCTATCTAGGAAATTATTAAATGTTGAGATAAGTTCTAGAAGGAAAACTCATCTTCTAGAAGGAATCTTATCCCTACAAGCAAGGAAGGGGAAATTACCACATTTATTAAATGATTTATTAAAATCTAACCAAGGACTAAATGATGCATGACCTAAGTTAGCTTATGCTAGTGTAATAATTAATTAATTACACTAGTTCACCCCCTCATAAGTTCAACTTAGGGAGGAAAATTCAATGATTATGTAAGAAGATGATGATGATGATCGGTCTTGGCTACGAGGCAATGTTAGTTACCCATGTACATGAAGATGCATAAAATCTCCCACAACTAGAGAAAAAGGGAAAACCCAGTGGGAATGAAACATCTCTCAAAAAAGGAGATAAAAATGCAAAAAAGAAGTGAGATAGGATGGGAAGGATGGAGGACTCCTAAACACCCCCAAGTACACCATCCATAACATGGATACAATACAATAGCCCCCCCATACAGAGGAAAGAGAGAGACTATATAGCCACCACAAAATATGTGATCACCTACAGAAATGGTAAGTGACTGAAGACAAAACATGATCCAATGTTGAAAAACAACTTTTCTCTCTTTTAGAAGAAACAAAACCAAGTGCAAGTGAAGAGATGCTTCCCATTATGGATAGGAATTGAAGGAAGGAAGGATGAAGGTGGATGATGATGTCTCTGAACTCTACTCATGTGTCTCCTTTCCTAAAGATGAAGATGCCACAATCAATGAAGAGGGTGACAAACCAGGACAATGTGATGGATATGATCGAGACTTGATATCCCCCCCTAAATTAAGTGTCCTCAAAACCACTAAAATAATTTTGAATCCGATCCAATGGTAGATGTTGAAAAAACCTCAAGTCCTAAATGGAATGGCAAGGAAGAAGTCTCAATTATGAAATCTTTGAAGAGAAACCAAGTGTCTCCAAGATAGTCTCTAGATTCCCAATCAAGGTCGAGACAAAGGAATGAGGAGACTCAAGAAAACTCTCCAAAGTGGAATATGAATAGAGGAGTGATATCCCCTCAAGAATTTCCTCCAAACCTATAGAAGTATCCAAATTAGTCAAACCTAAAATGAATCCATCCTATGATGTCAAGGTTGGAAAACTAAATGTGTCCTGTTGAATGATGATGATGGAAGCCTCAATCAACGAGTCTAGACAAGGAATCACTGAATGTGAAGGGATACCAATAGTCTCTAATGGAGAAGAAGTACCTAAAGGAACCTTGTCAACCTCTTCAAAAGATTCAAGGCAATCAACTTCCTGCACAACTATATCATCATGAGGTACCTAATCTAAAGAATGACATTTTGAATCATGACCATCGAGGAATGATGAAGTGTCTGAATCTCCATATATCTCCCAAAACTTAGTCGAAAGTATGTGAGGACAATCACAATGATCAATATAATTCAAAACATCATAATCAACTTGCATCTCAATGATCTCCAAAACATTGTATCTATTGCAACTCCAAGCAAGTTCATGAATGCCTTCACTTGGATGATGAACTATACCATATAGATGAAGCAATAGATTAACTGATTGGAGATGGTGGTAAATCCCATCTCACCATTGATAATAGTTTCCCTTGTGCAACATAGTTATAGGAGTAAATACGAGCCCCATAATGAACTTTCTCCAAAAAATACAAAGACACTGACCTTCAATAGAAAATAGAGACTTCTGAATATGATATGCAACTGAAGTGATGCTACCCAGATAAAAAATATTTTCCCAAGCTTTAGGATGTCCAAGTTATTGATATAATGCACCAAACTAAAAATATCATTGCAATAGTACCTGGAGATGAAATTGATCAAGTCTGGATAGATGAAAAAATCTCTAAAAATACTTTATGATGCCACTAGAATCACTAAAATACGATGAATGGTTGTGAAGTTATGAGCCTTCAAATCCAAAGTAGGGTTTTGTCTTTAGTTGGCTATAGAAATTTTTTGTGAGAAAAATTTCAAGGAATGGATTGTACCACTTGAAAGTAGACAAAATTCTCTTTCTGACGATATCTCGTTTATCAAATTTTGACACTATGGGTGAAAGTTATGATAAAACAAAAAAATGCCTATTGGAGGCACTCTCCAGGCTAATAAGGTGCAAAAAATAAGCACCCGGGCACTTAGCACTTGGTCTTCAATATGACCTCACTAATAAATGTGGAAAAAAAAAGCACTCCCCTCCTAGGAGTGACATCGAGGCTGAGCAACTTAGTTGGGCAGTGAAATAAGGGTGGCTTTGATGATGTGAGTAGAACCTCCGGTGGCATGGGAATGGAGTCTGTCGATGTGGGTTGGTAGGATGGCTGACGGGAGAAACACTGTCAACAGGAGGAGGATGAGCATAGGCCAACACGAGAAACACAATGATCAATGAATGGGTGGACCAAACGGATGGCAGGAGAAGTTGACAGTCCTTGAAGTTGTAGTCTTCAATGGAGGACCTTTGCCAAGAAAGATAATCAACTACAAAGAAATTTTTGCAATTAGGCATGCACAATGGAGATTCTATATCGATCTACATTATGAGATTAGATTTATTAGAAATGTACAAAATGCCCTAAATATATAGGCATGAATGAAAACCTAAGATGCATGAGATGTTGCTATGTGTCATCATCTAACATGTCACAATATGTTGACCCTATCTAGGAAATTATTAAATGTTGAGATAAGTTCTAGAAGGACAACACATCCTCTAGAAGGAATCGTATCCCTACAAACAAGGAAGGGAAAATTACCCCATTTATTAAATGATTTATTAAAATCTAGCCTAAGACTAAATGATGCATGACCTAAGTTAACTTATGCTAGTGTAATAATTAATTAATTACACTAACAAGGGAGGTGATTGGGTTAGTTTTTGAAGATGATTCTAAAGGATACTTAAGTAATTTTAGCTAGAATTCAGATGTGTAGAATGTCAAATTTAAATGGACATCTTCTCAAATTTTTGCATTCAAAATGCATCAAGATAGGGTTTCAAAGCATTTGTGAGGGCCAATTGTCCAAAAATGATATTTTTTTTATTCGGTCCCACTAGGGACTTGAATAAAATTATGACCTGAGTGATCAAGCAATTGCTTATTCTCAGATAAATATATATTATTTAATTTTTTTGATTTAAATAATACTATACTCAAATTATTACTTGATGTGATTGAAGTGCAAAAAATGATATTCATTATCACCAAAAGGGGGTTTTTCTATTTTCAGCTAGAGAGAAAATGTAAGCTACACACAAAAGGATTAACACAAAAGTGGAAATTTTCAAACAAAAGAAGCAAAATGGAGAGGCATGTGTGAATACAATTCATAAGATAAAGTAGAAAACCATTGCAAAATGTTTCTTGGAAATGTGGACACATAATGGTTCGATGGGAATACTTTCAAAGTGGACTATAACATTGGATGTTTTGAGTTCATTTCCTAAAACTACTTGGATACAAGCAATATGCATAAGACAAGAAAGGTGCCCTTAGGGGTTTCTTATAATAGCCTAATCCCTCCATTAGGCTATGATGATGATTCATGTAATGTTGTGCATTATACTGCACCAATATACTATGAGTATATCTTCTTCTCAAACTGAAGCTACTAGGAATAAGAGGCTGAGTAGATGAGGTTCTTCAACCATCGAAGCAACATAAAACAAATGGATCTAAATACTGGAAATATGTTTTCAAAGGAAAGAACTTTGTTATAAAAGATATGGCACCAGGATCTTTTGAAATGCATGCTAAGGGAGAGGTTATGAATTAGGCCGAAATGAAAAAGTTGATATTACAAAGGAGGTTTTTATGTAGAGACAGTATGCACTCATAGTATAAAATCATCAAAATTGTTTGAGGAATTTATTTTTGTGGCTTGTGCATATTATGGAACACATAGGGTGGACATTTTGATATACAAAAATTTTGTACTCTTAGAATATATATTATGCCTTGCAAGTTGGCATTGCAGTAGGAAACATTTCAAATTCAACACTTTTAGGGACTTGAGTGTAGTATTAGGGAAAATCATTGAGTTGTGGCAGAACTCATAGATACACATGTGCATTTGGTGAAGGCCTTTGCACTCCCATTGCATCAAGGATAAGATAGAGCAGCTTGTTGGCTACTGTAAACATTTTCTCAAATTAATGAATAATGTAGGACTCAAATGGTGGAGGCATTAAAGTTAGGGCATCTTCTTCTCTTATCATGCATCACCATTTTGTTTTCTTTTTTCACTTTGGATTAGTGATAGGCAATAAAAATCTTCCATTTTCGTGCATCGCTATTAATTTTATTTTCCTCCATTTTCTATCAGCGATTGGCAGGGTTGTTGATATTTTGTCAGGGCATCACTAATTAATTTTTGCATTTCCAATTATATTAGAGATTAGCGATGAGACATAGCTACATAGTTTTGTTGGACATTGCTATTTTAATTCTTTCCTTCCCAAATGAATTAGAGATGTACAATGAAAAAGATTGGTAAAGAGTACAATGGGCCCAAGTAAAAGATTTTTAAGTTTTTCTAAACTTTTAAACTGTTTGTAGAGAACATATAGTTTTAAAAGGCTTCCTTTCAAACTGTAAATTTAATGTGAAAATAGGTGAATGTATTCTACAACCATTTTATTTTTTAATATCTTCATAAATATTTTAAATCAAGAACTTTTATGTGTTGGGCATTTAAATTGAAAATTCATGGGTAAAATATGATATTTTCCCAAGAGAGTTCTAGAAGCCTTCACATTTAAAATGGAAAAAAGGATTAAATTCTCCCATTTTAAAGTCAAATTTTTTATTTGTTGAGATCAAAATTTAAAGTTTCATGGTAAAAGAAAAAGGAAAAAATAGCTATAGAAAGTGAAAGATGATTAGGTGAAGGGGAGATTTTTATTTTTATAGTGAAGGGTTTTTACAAGCCAGAAAAAGATTCTCTACAATAGGGAGTTTCTTCAATGTGGGTAAAGATAAAATAAAGAGAATGATGAGTCTTCACAAGGAGTAATATTTTTTTGTTATAGGGTAGTGGAGTGAGGAGAAAGAAAACAAAGATTAGATTGAAGAGTCTTTAGCAAGTAAAGAAATTTGCAAATCAACGAACCTTAATGTGCCATGTGTCTTCTTCAGATATCAATTTTAGGGTTCATACACTTTCTCTAAGTGCAGATTTTTTGTTTCAGAAAAGGAGGTTGTTCATTGCTTAGTCTCATGAATATACTATGGTAATAGGGTCTAAAATTTATAGTGTGATTCTAGGATTCTAAATTTTGTTCTGAGTCTTGTAATTGAGAATGTAATTGCAGCAATGCAATATTGGATAAATAAATGATAAGATATTTTGGGCCATTTTTCTCCACTATAAACATTGCATAAGTTATGAATATAATGAAATCAAGTATTTTTGTTCTTCATCTTCTTGTATTTCCTTTATTTTTTGTTCACTTTTATTATTCTTATTCAAGGAGTAAGTTAAATTGTACTAACAAGAATGAAGATCTGTGCAACTCTGTGCTTGGATCAATAAAGTATGACTGGTTTAGTTTCTATTATCAATAGTGTAATGCAACATTTGATAGGAATAGTTATGAAAAAGTCAATGCTATAATAAGCTCAAAATTATTTTATTTAGGTGACTCCACCCTAGAATATTTTACTAGTCTCTTGATGTTGCAATTTCTTGAGATTATTTTATGAGCAACTAGAACTTTAAATCAAATTTACTTATCTATCTTTGTATGTTTGTGTGTTGAGCTTTATTGAATCATATATCTCATGTTTAGTGTGTACATTTCAATAAATTTCAACCATACAAGTTAAAGGTATTGTGTTTGCTAAGCATATAAAGGAGATTTATTTATTCACTATGTGTTTGATACTATGGCACACAAGTATCTAAAAGCACAAGGTCAGGATCACCCTCCTAGGTTTAATAGAGATTGAAGTGTACAAGATTTTAGTCTCTTTGAGTGAATCTTCTTTGTTGGCCATATCAACCCATTGAATTTGAATATGAGAGAGTGGCTACTCTTTATGACTCAGTGCATCTATTGATTTGGGAACCAACATGCAACTGAAAGAACTTTGTAAATACTTCTACATCAACGACTGATTACATTACCACCCATAAGATAATATTGATCTCCAAATCCTAAGAATACAAACACATCACATTTTTGATATAATAGAGTTCTTGGACATAGTATTGATGAATATCAGGCTTTATAAAATATTTATAAAATTGGATATCATAGAAATAGTCACTTGAAGCATGTCCCTTTACTCCTTGTTATGTAATGGTTGTTGGATCATAACATTCTCACTATTGCATGCTTTACATTCATTGCAAATCATTTCAAAATGCAAGGAGATCTTTCTCATCACCTATCTCAGCTCATTCTTGTCTTGCACTCATTAGAGGCAAGAATTAGATAGCCTTTGCCTAGTAACACATTTTTCGTTGTCCCTTTGGCTATTTGTTTTCCTTCCGTATACAATGAACATGATAAGGATGCATACGGCTTGCTAGAGGTTGGCTTGCATGCACCTTACTAGTCTTTTGCATTTTTTTTTTCATTTTTCTTTGTGTGGTTGCATGTGCATAATGTGATTCCTATGCATTTATACTTGATTTATATCTCTCTTTTTGACATTCCTCTCTTTGTACCTACATCATTCTCTATGTGATTAACATTTTTATCTTTTCATTTATCTTGTGTTTTCCTTTTGGGGATGACACAAGGAGTCAATACATCCATGTCTCTTCCATGTTGACCCAAAATCATTTATTTTATCTTTTCCTTTGTCTTGCATTTTCCTTCTAGGGATGATGCAAGGCATTGATACATTCAATTATCTTCCATGTTGACCCAAAAGGATTTTTTTTGTTTTTACTTTCTTTGTGTCATTCTTCTAGTTCTATGAGTATTTGGGGAATGATGAGATTTCTAAGGTCTATAAAAAGATTGTAGCAAGAACATATTGTCCTTGAATCTATGGATCCCTTATATGATTTTGGTATTTTATTTTGGGGGAAACCCCTTTCATGAAGTAGCTTTATTTGGAAACATATGACTTGACATAGGGCTTTCCAAGTTATCGTTGATGCCCTATTTATTGTTAGATCTTATCATTTTGCTACTTTAAAGTAATTTCTCACAACATCATGTTTAAAAATTTCTTTAAAGTGGGGGTATATGTATTTGCATTATTATTTTTCATTTCATGTTTCATTGTGTAGTTTTCTTTCTTCATGTGATGCGTATTTCACTTTGTGGTGACATTGGGTGTGATGTACTTCAAGAGTGTGATCTCTCTTGGCATATTATATTCCTCTTAATGGCTTGATATGACGCATTGCATTCCTTAATTTTTGAATCTTCTATTCTTTGATTGGTTCTCTCTAAGAAACATTAGGCACAATGCTCCCTAAGTTAAGACCTTACATGAACTAATAAAAACTCCTTTGAACATACCTAACACTCTTTTTACAATTTTGGTTATATAGCTACCTTGTATAAGAAAGTTTTCTTGCCAATGGATCCATCTTGTTTGTTCATGAGTATCAAGTATATGAAGCTTTTCTTTCCTTGTGAAGCTTAAAGTTCATTGTTGTGTGGAACCTTATAATTAAATTTATAAGGAGGTATGGCTTTGGTCTAGTTGTACGTGAAGCTAAACCAAGGCATGTCTTTCCCATAGCCATTTTATTGTTTTTGTGAGCACATACTAGTCATGTGCGTATGTCTTTCACCTTTTCAATACTCACCTAGCCAAACATCCTAAAATTTTGTTGCCTCAGAGTGAGCGTGCATTTTTGGAAAAATAGCTTAGATTTGACCCACATCACAATGGAAAAATGCCAAAGCTTGATCCACCCCTTTTTTTAATTTTTGTTTTTCCTCTTTATGTCTTTGGCAGTACATGCTTGTGCCTTTTTGTTTCTCCTTACATTATTCTCATGTGTGTTCTTTTGTGCCTATGCTAGTTTTCCATATGATCTTGATCCTAGGGGCTTGATCATACCTCTTGATTGTTGTCATCCTATCCTACTATAATTGGTACATTGGAACCCCTCTTGATGCATGTTTGTGTACTTTAGTGTGAGTTTCAAGCAAGTTCCTCTTCTCACTAAAGGGGGGGCTAAATGCATTGTCGAAAAATTTTGTCTATTACATTTTTGCACTTGTTTGGGCCCTTGCAAACTAAATGAACTTAACTATGCTTTATTTTGGGTGTCGTAAAGTGTTTTATTACACTTTCACAATAGTCTAGGGTTTTTATTGATTAATCAAGGGCTTTTTTATGCTTTAATTGGCCTTATTATGCATCCACAAGCCTTAATTAATGTATCTTTCTGAGGATAATCCTAAAATAAACCAAAATAAAATCATAATTTATGTGATTTTGGATTGTATGGCCCAAATGTATGGAATTGGGACTCATACACCACCTTGGGAATATGGTTTTCACCTAAGTTTGGAGGCCTCAATCTAGATTTCACACTCATTTTCTCCTAACAACCTAAGCTTTCAAGTATTCATGCATTATAGAAAATTGGTGATTATAAGATCTTACAAGAGAATTTAAGGGATTTTAAGAGCTAATTATCAAGCATCATGCCAAAGTCATCATGCACCATATTTCTTTTGAGCTAACATTTATGATCTAGGGTTTCATGATTCAAGCAAGTATTCAATTCAAGATCCATATGATTCAAGCAAGAATCAAGATCTACATTCACATTAGCTATCTCATTCATGTTTGTAGCCTTTTGTTCAAGGGTTTGGCGAGTTACAATATTGCATATTTTTTGATTCATGATTCCTCCTTTCCATTTGATTGCATTACATGGTTTGATTACCAAAATGGGTTTTGACAAAGGAAAACCCCTTCCCACTAAGAAAACAAAAAAATTCCTTCTCTTCAATGTGTGATTTGATAATCTAAGTTCAATATCCTCTAAGGAGAAAGATTGGAGAAAAGTTTTCAAGGTTGCAAAGTTGTCAAAGTTGTCACCTTGTTTACAAGACCCTTAAAAGACACCTACAGAGAAGAATTTAGCAATTCAAATCTAAAAACAAGGTTGAGAAGATGGAGTTGAGGTTGAATAGTAGATTCAAATTTTTGACTTTCCAAAAAAGATGAGTAGGATTGATACGCCACTTTTGGCATATGAGTCCCTATATAGGGATTTTTCTAATTTTCAAGTGTTCTAGACTTGTCTCTACCAAATTTTTGTTCCTACCTAAAAACCCTAATCTGGGAATAAATCACCAAACCTAGCATATGACTCCTAGTGTGAATTAAATTTGGTATTTCTAGAATTTCATTCCTCCATTCAATCTTCTATAGGTTTTTAGGTACCCCTCTATACTTCTCCAATTTTTTGTTCTATTTTGTATTCATTTCTAGGTCATTTATTCAATTTTTGTACATCACTATGTTTGATCATTGGGTCTTGCACATTACTTGTATTTCAAAGCCTTAGCTTGGTGGTGAACCCCCCTTTTAGCCTCTAATAATAGCCTGGGGCCTCCCTATTATAGATCTCTTTCCCTCATTCCATCCCTAGATTGAGATCTATATGGTTTCCTTGAATGAGAAGTGAAGAATATTGTTGTTCTACATCCTAAACCATAAGAGCGTACAATTTTCCTCCTTTCAAAAATACATAATCCCAAAAGCCCATAAGACACATCCATGAGATAAAACATTAGTAGAACAACTTTCGGTAAACACCATCACATGAAATATGAATAGAGACTGCACAAACATTAACATGTCCACTAAGTTGTAGGAGTAAAAAAAATGGAAAGAAATGCAAAGCATTTTCGAGACTAGTCTTGACAAGCTACCAAATTTCCAACCCATAAAAATGACCAAAAACCTCCTTGGAAACACTAGTGACCTAAAAATATAAGAGTAATGCACTAAAGCTCAAACCACAAGACCATATCTTCAAAGATGGAGTAATATGGAGCATTCTCCTAAGTAGTCTTAAAGCAAATTCTAGTAGCATAAACTTTCACCAATACCCAAGGACCAAAAACTCCTTGTAGCAACACATAACTCATTAGGAACAATAGGAGAGAGAGCATACAATTGAACCAATTTTTTTTTTGTATGAGGGTCTCTCTTACACTTCTAGGGTTTTGGACCTATTAGCTCTCAAAAATGCAGGCAAGATGCCTCAAGAGGCTACCAATCTCTTGATATGCTTCAGGGTAACAGACAAGGTCAAAAGAATTCAACCTTCTACTCTTTAGGTGCTGCTAAACCTGGGTGGGTGTACCTCTCTGAATGGTGTAAACTTGTGATTATCTTCTTAAATCAATTTTTTCACAATGGCAATTGGAGGTGAACAAATAAAATCAAACTTGAAAATAGTAACAATATTCTGATCTAAATCCTAAAATGAATGCTTAACTAACAAATGTAAAGATACTGAATGAATCCAAATAATGAAGTGCAGAGACTAGTGCCTTGTTGGGTATGTGGAGTCAAATGAGATCAAGATGAGCAACACTTCTTTGAGAAAACTCAAATTATCTGGCATATATTATGTTTACAACTTGTATAAACATGCAAGACTATAACTACTAAGCTATACTTTAATAATCCAGATAAATCTTCCTGATTACTGTGATCAACCAAAAGGATTTAATCTTTGCTTGAAAGAACCAATCGATTAATTGCATAGATACAACAAATGTGTATTGATAAATTGAGCATAAACTTGTTATGTCAATTTAAACAACCAAAAAGCATCAATCTTGGAGACAACTTAGCAGTATTTTCATTCAATTCAACAGACAATTGACACTAGAGAAATGCAGCAACATCGACTGATTTTAATAAATACCTCCATTTTGAAATAATGCAATAGTAGTCTCTGATCTGATAATTTTATTCTACTATATCTACTTGCAGTGTATCAAATATCTAATAACTGGTGATGTTTTACAATTACAATATGCCAATTTATACACCAGCATGAGAAAAACATATCATATTGAGATTCCATGTCGGCCACAGTATTTGAATTTTTGTTATTCATCAATGAAACCGTCAGTGAGACAATGCAACAGCTATGTCGAAGGAAATTCAATCATTAGTCTCTCCTTTTGTCTTATTCGCTTTCACTATGACTTCATCTAAGTCGGTGAGATGTTAGTTAGATCATTTTATGTCTTACCAATCTACATTTTCACCTCCTGTATGTCACTACAACATCTTGTTTGTTACATCGAAGCCACAGAGTATTCTTATGTTCCTTCGTTGTAACACTGTGATATCAGGGAGACAATATATTGAAATAATTATGTCAAGCTAAAAGGCATTTATCATTTCCAAGTCGCCAAGACAATAACACACTTGGGGAAACCACATGTAGATCATAGAATGTTTCACCGAAGGCCCCCATCTATCTCATATGTCGTTGTGAAAATCCAATTATCATGTCGACAAATCCACCACTGCTTTCCACTCGGCGAGACCCCATGCACCTTGCCAAGACCACACACCGAAAGAAAATAAGTCACAATGAGAAGTATCCTTTGTTATATTCATCTCCACCAAGACATTTAGATTTTCTCACCAATTGAGTTCCCGTGTGTATTATTGGTGAGACAAATCAATGTTGGGGAGACCTCTCAGAGATTCAATTATGTTATATCGAAGCACCCCGAGTCCACCATAGATTTCCAAGAGAAAGCGAATCTCACACTGATAAAGGCCCTCATTGTGTTTTGTCAGTATGCAAAGTTGGTGAGACTGAAGGTCACTCGCCAAGACTTTATCTTGGTAACCGTATGTTTCACCAAAAGTCATTTGAAAGAGATCTTTTGTGCTTCGTCAGTTAGACATATACAATTCACTATAACATTTTACCGAAGACCTTCAACTCTTGCCAATATGTAGCCTCCCACCATCACTTGGTAAGACAAAAGATAATCGCTAAGACATAATGCTGATACTGCAAAGCTCACACCGATGAACCTCCTTATACTTAGTCAGGGAGTCATATTGAATTTGGTAAGACACTACCCTAATGGTCAAAAAATCATGCCAATAGATGTCTCCATGGTCACGAAAACAATATGAATGTTACGTCGATAACCAATTATAGATGAATACCAGTTGCTATAACAATGGACAAGTCTTGCCGATATATCTGCAACAAACATGTTAATGCACAAGCAACATGGGTCGAGGAGACCTAAACAAAGCTATGCCGACATGGACCATGACATGAAAAATGCATAACTCGATGGATTCTATGGGGTCACATGGCTAGAATGTGGGTAAAGCATCATGAAATGAGGAAAATGTGACAAAAGTAGAATTCACATGGGGACTTGGGGGGATGAAAGATGTGTAAAATTTGTCATATTTTTATAGTTCCAACAATGGCTCCATTTGGGGATGAATGATAGTAAGATCATTGCAAGGATCCAAATCTTTGGGTGAGCAGAGCAGACATAAAATGACAAACCAGTTAGCAGCAATGGAGTGAATGGCAATGGAAGCGAATGCAAAAAGGAGATGAATGGAAAATGAAAGAAATGGAGATGGAAAAAATCCTAAACTACTGTGCATGGAAGAGAATTTTAGATAGGATGAGCAAGAGTTGTCCATGCACTGCTAACCCTTAATCCTCTGTGTTGCTCAAGAGAAGAAAAGTTTCAAGAATTTCCCATGAACAAGAAATTCTTGATTTTCATCAGCCATATTTTGTAGATAGTATGAGTCTTCACCCTTATTTCCAACAACAACAAAAGGTCCCAGCCACAAGGATTCAAATTTACTATGCTTTCCTTTCTCCTGACATCTTGCATTCCACATCAGTACCAAATCATTCTCCTCAAATTTTATATCCTTTTCCTTCTTGTCAAATAGATATTTCATTTGTGTTTGTAACTTCATGTTTTGACTTTGGGCCTCTCTCCTTACTTCATCAAGTTCAACCAATTGTTCCATTCTTTCCTCCATAGGTTCAGGGATATCTAGATCCTCCTGAAGGAAAAACTTGTAGACTGGTAACAAATTCTGCAAAGGTATCCTGGCTTGTGCTCCATACACCAATTCAAATGGGGATTTTCCAATTGCCTTCTTCATAGTGATCCTATCAACCCACACAACTAGTTTCAATTTTGAATCCCAATCCTTCTTGTTTTTCCCTAGCATTCTCCTTATGATCTTCAAAATATTTTTATTGCTAGACACTGCTTGTCCATTAGCTTGTGGATGATAAGGGGTTGCATAAGAAATAGTAATGCCATACTTATCACAGAAGCTTTTGAATTCATCTGACCTGAAACACATCCCATTATTTGTGATCAACCTCATTAGTGCACCAAATCTAGTGATAATGTTGTCCATTAGGAAATTATTAACTACGTTACTTGTAGCTTGCTTAGTTGGGATTGCCTCTACCCACTTAGTAAAATAATCAGTGGCAACTAGTATCCACTTTTGTCCTCCACTTAAATTTTCTTGTATCTCTCTAATGAAATGAACTCCCCATTGATGAAAAGGAGCATTAGCTTGCAAAGGTCGGAGTGGTAAAGCACCCTGATACTTCAATTTTCTAGAAAACTTTTGGCAAGCTTCACATCTTCTCACATGTGTAAAAGAATCATTAAAAACCTTTGGCCAATAATAACCTGCCTTGAGAATTTTGTATATAGTTTTCTTTGCCGAATAATGTCCTCCAAAAAATCCTTCATGCAATTCTCTCAAGACATGCTTAGCCTATGACTCATCTAGACATAATAACAGTATACCATCCCTATTCTTCCAAAACAAATCTCCATCCATGAAAACATACTTTGATGCCTACAACTTCAAAGTTCTCTTTTGGCTATCACTTAATCCATTTGGACACTTCATATATTTAAGATAATGCATGATATCAATATACCAAGGACTGTGCTCAATGCTTGCAATTGCAGTCCTTTCTTCTACATTACAGACTTGACTTGCTTCAATATTTGATTTTTCCATCACCCTGGCCAAGCCTTGACCTCTTACTAGCTTAGTGATCTGTATCTCCATATCAAACGCTTGAATCTTGTTAATCCATTTGCATCTCTTTCCTGCTACTTTAGATTGTGTCAAGATATCTTTGACAACTGCATGAAGGACATAAGAAATCACCTTTACTCCAACAAGATATGGCCTAAAAGCCTTTGTGGCCTTTACTAATGCAAAAGCCTATTTTTCCATTATGTCATACTTCAATTCAGACCATTGTAATGATTTACTAAAAAAAGACATAGGCTACTCATGACCATCATCATTCTTCTGTAACATAACAACAGCAATTGTGTGCATTGAAGCAAATAAAAAAATCTAAAAAGGCTTTGTAAAATCTAGAGATTTAAGAACAAGAGACTCCTTGATGGCCCTTTTGATAGATATAAAAGCATCTAAAGCTTCTGCAGTCCAGTCCATTTTATGTCCCTTATTTAACATCTTTGATATGGGCTTAATGATCTCAGCAAAATTAGAAACAAATCTTCTAACAAAATTAATCTGTCTAAAGAACGATTGTATAGCCTTGATAGTTTTGGGGATAGGGATTTTATCAATAGCTTCAACCCTTTCAGGATCTATCCTAATCCATTCCTTTGAAACAATATTTCCTAAAAGCTTACCTTCTGTGACTGCAAAATGACACTTCTTTGGATTTAAACTAATACCATATTCAAGGGCTTTAATAAATACCTTTTCTAGATGTTGCACATGATCTTTAGCCTTCTTCGAATAAGCAGTCAGGTCATCCTGGTACACCACCATGATAACATTGATCAAGTCTGCAAGTGCCAAATCCATATCTCTTTGGAAAGTCGCTCCATCATTAGTGAGACCAAATGGAATTCTTATACATACATATGTTCCCCATGGAGTAGTGAATGTTGTCTTGTATTGCTCAGATTCTTTGACTTTAACCTGGTTATAACCTAAAAATCCATCCATCACGGACAATAGTTCACACCCTGTCACCTTATGCAATATAGCCTCCATATTGGGTAGAGGATAATTATCTTTGAGAGATGCCATGTTTAGATTTTTGAAGTCCACACATAATCTGATATCACCATTCTTCTTTCTCAGAAGAACCAAATTTGAAACCCACGCTGAGTGCCTGATTGGTTTGATAATTCCTCCATCTCTGAGCTTTGTCAATTCTTCTTGCATTTTAGGCTCCAACGTTGGATTTATGGGTCTTTGTTTTTGTATGAAATGTTTAGCATCTAGCCTCAATGGTATTTCATGCTGAAATAAATCTTCCATGTATGCTTTTAGATCTTCATATGACCAAGCAAACACGTGTTTGTAATTTCTCAATAACTCAATTAGCATTCTTCTAATTGTAGGACTTATCTTTTTCGCTATGTACACCTTTCTTGGTGTTATTTTAGTCCCCAAGTTAATTTCTTCAACATCTTCCCTTCTAACTGGTGTTTGCTTTATGAGGGACCAATCATTTCCATCATACATCCTTTCTAGTGCCACTAAGCCTTTAGGAAGCTTATTTGTTTTGAGCTGCAAGATCTCTTTTCCAAAAACTATTTGCTTCCCATCTACTTCTTCAACAAAAGCATTGAAATCAATTTCCAAAGCCCCATACTGATCTATACAATGAAGAAATTTTAGAAGGTCAGTATCATCATTGAAAAGTTTCCAACTATAAATGTTGTCAGGAATAATAGGCCTTGTTTTGAACTCAATCTGTGATACCCCAGCCAATGCGATATCATCTCTTTTGAGTGCCACATTTGCTAAAAAATTAGCCATTATGTTCTTTGATTTTTCAATCCACTCAATTGAGAATAAATCAAACAATTCAATTGTATCTCATAAAACATTCCTATATTGTTTTAATCTTTTGTGCTTTGCTACATATTTTGATTTGATTTGTGAAACAACCAACTAAGAATCACCTAAAACAGCCAGCGACTTGATTTTATATTTCATAGCTATGTTCAAGCCTATCAATAAAGCTTCATACTCTGCCACATTGTTTGTACATTCAAATGCTAACAGAAAATGAATATTAAAATTAATACCTTTAGGCAAAAAAAATACAATCCCAGCTCCATTTCCTTCCTGGCTGCAGGCTCCATCAAAATACATCTTCCATATGCCATCACAATTCTGTGTAGCATGTTTTTCAATTGGATCACTATTGGTTAATTTTGGCTAAGCTGGTTCAATTTTAAAATTCCCAAGATCAACATCACAAAAAAAATTGACATGATCTTATGGTACACAGTCAACAAGCTGATTCATTCTTGGCTCCCTATACAACTTGACTTCCTGACCATTCACTGGTATTGTAGCATAGGATAAATCAAATTGGACATTTCCACCAATAGCTATTGTCCACTGCCTTGACAAAAGCATTCTGAATTGAGGAGGAGTATCTATTACTGTTATGTCTATATTATAAGCCACCTATGGATAAGTAGCCAGTTTGACTTCAACATCTTTCATAATACCAACCACACGAACAAGTTTGTTATCCATTGCATAACACTTGCCTCTAGTGGTATCAAACCACGTGCCAAGCTGCTTCATAAATCCTGCTGGCATAATGTTTATACCAGCACCAAAGTCTATCATGCAATTCCTCAATAGTTTATTATTGATAAGAAATGTAGTGAAAAAAGGATCAACTTGAGGGGGAGTTGATAATATATCATTCAAGTAGACTTCAGAGTTATTTATTTTCTCCTTCCTACTGACTGCTTTAATAGCTACTTTTCTTTCACAATTCATACATTTTTCATTTCCACTTGTTATCAATTGAATAGCAGTATCCCTATATTCTTTAATCTTCATCATTTCAAGTAGTGGAACAAACATTTTTACCTAGGATAATGCCTTACTGAAGTCAAAAGAAGATCCCTCCGCCTTAACAACTTTCTTTTGTTCTCGCACTTCTCCTTTGCTTTCTTCCTTCTCTCTTTTACTAGGCCGATCAGGCTTTTGCATCTCTTTGTGTAATTCCTTCACTTTTTCCTTTTGGACAAGCTTCTCTTCAATTTTATCATGCTTCTTTCTTTCTGATTTCTTCACACTTCCTTGTGTTTTCTTGTGATTTTTTATAAAAATTCCCCTAGGAACACCTTCTACATCGTTTACCTTTTTGTTTCTCAACCAATATTTACTTCTTGCTTCCTCAACTGCAGCAACAATTATTTTGTCTATTTCATTTTCAGTAAGTCTCCTCACACTACACTGAGAAGGCTCCTCAATAGAATGTGGCTCTGTATAATCTTCATAATCTTCTTCAGAGTCATAGAAGACCTGTTGTTCAGCCATATGGACATTATACTTCTAATTTGAAACATCATATTCATAGCCTTCATCCTCTAAAGATGAGTACCTCTCCTGAACATGGTGAAAATTATTTGAATTCAAATACACTGTGTGATCCTCTCCATTATTTTCCATCAGCATTCCCTCTTCTTGCATCCTTTGAGCTACAATACAATAGTCTGGAGAATGTGGCTTATCACAAGCTTCATAGAAGTAATTCTTACTCACCATGTAAGTTCCTTTCCTGCTCAATGGATTAGGAGTCTCTTTGTTTCTTGGTCTAGCTATTATAGGTTTTCCATCCTTCCAGTCTGTATTATAAGGCATATCATGCAACCTTGGCCTCTCATTTTTGTTCTCATTTCTGTATGTGTTTTCCTATCTATACTAATAATTATTACTTTTCTAAGGAGGCCTCGGGTTGTCTCTCTTATTGATTATACCATCAGCCTTCCTATTGTTTTCAATTGTCAGTGCAATTCTCTGTGCTTTAGCCAAATCTCTTGGAAATCTATTCCTTAATTCATACCCTGTTTTAGGATCAAATGCATTTAAATAGACACTCAAAGCTATAGAATCAACCTTGATCTAGGAGGTACCCTGGTTTGTAACTTATTGAATCTTCAGTTGAAATCATAAATTGAATCATTCTGGTTTTTCTGAATTCGCATCAATTCATGAAGAGCTGCATCTGGTGCATTTAGATTCCAATACTACTCTAGAAATCGATCTTGGAATACTTGAAGAGAATTAACTAAGAATGTTGGCAAGTTGTTAAACCAATCCTTGGCATCTTCAATAAGTGACATAAACAACCTCATGTGTAAATCTTCATATGGCATACCTATGTCTCAGATGAACACATTGAAATTCCTTAAATGTTCTTCAGCAGTGATTGCATTACTCCATGTAAACTTAGGGACCAGACCTCTACAACTGCTATCCATAGGGTAAGGGCATAGATGGAATCCTGCAAAATCAAACCGCTTGCTCATTGTTGTATTCTGGTGAGGGGGAGGGATAGGTGGATATTGATACTGATGCATAGGATTATTGTATTGCGTATTATGTTGAGGGATGTGATGCTGAACAAGAGGTGGATGATTTGGCTACTTGTGGTGATTCCCTATCTGATGGTGAGGAGATACATGTGGATCAGATGGCCATGTACCATGATTACCTTGCTAATGAGGTGGTACATACTTTGGAGGGTAGTCAACAGTCTGAGCTCAGTAATCTTGGCTTTCTCTAGTTCAGCCCTCAGTTCCTCTATCCCCTTCTGCAATTCAAACTGTACTTTCACTTCATCTGGAAGTTCATGATCACTAAACACATTTTGGTTGCATTCCATCCTTTGTTCAAGTTCTTGTTGATAACTAAGTCCTTTTGCATCAAGTCTAGCAACAAACTCAGGTCAATTTTGAGGATTGTAAAATAGATTGACTTGCTCCTCAGGGGTACAAAGTTTTGCACTTGAATTGTCTCCCCATGTATTATAATGATCATATGTTTCAAAATGTGCTCTTGATGTTTTATTTTTATTTTTCATACACATGTCTTCACTTATTCATTTTCCCTTATCAACCTTATCATCTTTGTGTGTCCATTTACTGCTACCAGCAGGAGCTCCAGTATGACCTCCCCTATATTAAGATCTTCCATTCATGTCTGAAGAACAGCAAGATTTATGTCAGAGTTGCCACTCACTTTTGTCAAAAGTGAAAAAATGCTTGATGTTTCTTATTCCTAGTCGAGTCTATATAAATTTTATGACTCTATGAATAAGGCCTTAATTCTAAATGTATTCCCCAGTAGAGTCACTGATTTTTTAGCTCTCAAAAATGTAGGAAAGATGCCTCAAGAGGCTACCAATTTCTTGATACACTTCAGGGTAATAGACAAGGTCAAAAGAATTCAACCTTCTACTCTATAGGTGTTGCTAAACCTGGGTGGGTGTACCTCTCTGAATGGTGTAGACTTAACTTGTGATTATCTTCTAAAAGCAATTTGTTCACAATGTCAATTGGAGGTGAACAAATGAAATCAAACTTGAAAATAGTAACAATATTCTGATCTAAATCATAAAATGAATGCTTAACTAACAAATGTAAAGAAACTGAATGAATCCAAATGATGAAGTGTAGAGACTAGTGCCTTGTTGGGTATGCAGAGTCAAATGAGATCAAGATGAGCAACACTTCTCTAAGAAAACTCAAATTATTTGGCATATATTATGTTTAAAAATTGTATAAACATGCAAGATTGTAACTACTAAGCTCTACTTTAATAATCTAGATGAATCTTCCTGATTACTGTGATCAACCAAAAGGATTTAATCTTTGCTTGAAAGAGCCATTCAATTAATCACACAGATACAACAAATGTGTATTGATAAACTAAGGATAAACTTTTATGTCAATTTAAACAACCAAAAAGCATCAATCTTGGAGACAACTTAGCAGTATTTTCATTCAATTCAACAGACAATTGACATTAGTGAAATGCAGCAACATCGACTGATTTTCATAAATACCTCCATTCTAAAATCATGCAACAATAGTCTCTGATCTGATAATTTTATTCTACTGTATCTACTTGCAGTGTATCGAATATCTAATAACTGGTGATGTTTTACAATTACAATATGCCAATTTATACACCAGCATGAGAAAAACATATCATATTGAGATTCCATGTTGACCCTCCATAGAATTCGGTTTCTAATCATGTCGGACATAGTATTTGAATTTTCGTTATTCATCAGTGAAATAGTCGGCGAGACAATGCAGTAGATATGCCAAAGGAAATTCAATTATTAGTCGCTCCTTTTGTCTTATTTTCTTTCACTGTGACTTCATCTGAGTCAGTGAGATGTCACTTAGATCATTTTATGTCTTACCGATATATATTTTTGCCTCATGTATGTCACTACAACATCTTGTTTGTTACATCGAAGCGACAAAGTATTCTTATGTTCCTTCATTGTAACACTGTGATATCGGGGAGACAATATATCGAAATCATTATGTCAAGCCAAAAGGCATTTATCATTTCCAAGTTGCCAAGACAATAGCACACTTAGGGAGACCACATGTAGATCATGCAATGTTTCACCAAAGGCCCCCATCTATCTCATATGTCGTTGTGACAATCCAATTATCATGCTGACAAAGCCACCACTGCTTTCCATTCGGCGAGACCCCGGGCACCTCACCAAGACCACACACTGAAATAAAATAAGTCACATCGAGCAGTATCTTTTGTTATATTCATCTTCACCAAGACATTCAGATTTTCTCACCGATTGAGTTCCTGTGTGTATTATCGGCGAGACAAATCAATGTCGGGGAGACCTCTTGGAGATTGAATTATGTTATACCGAAGCACCCTGAGTCCACCATAGATCGCTAAGAGAAAGCAAATCTCACACCGACAAAGGCCCTCATTGTGTTCCATCAGTGAGACCCTCATGTATTCACCAAGACTTACTTTGAAGTCATCTTAGTCTCACCAAAATGCCCCTTGATAGAAACTCCATATGAAAAGTCAGCGAGACTGAAGGTCACTCACTAAGACTTTATCTCGGTAACCTTATCTCTCACCAAAAATAATTTGAAAGAGATCTTTTGTGCTTCATCGATGAGACATATACACTTCGCTATGATATTTTACCGAAGACCTTCAACTCTTGCCAATATGTAGCCTCCCACCACCGCTCGGTAAGACAAAAGATAATCACAAAGACATAATGCTGATACCACCAAGCTCACACTGATGAACCTCCACATACTTAGTCAGGGAGACATATTGAATTTGGTAAGACAGTACCCTGACGGCCAAAAACTCATGCTGATAGATGTCTCCACAATTGTGAAAACAACTTGAATGTTACACCGATAGCCAACTGCAGATGAATTTCAATTGATTAACAATGGACAAGTTTTTCCAATATATCTGTAACAAACATATGTTAACGCACAAGCAACATAGGTCGGTGAGACCTAAACAAACCTATGCCAACATGGACCATGACATGAAAAATGCATAACTCGATGGATTCTATGGGGTCACATGGCCAGAATGTGGGTAAAGCATCATGAAATGAGGAAAATGTGCCAAAGGTAGACTTCACATGGGGACTCAGAGGGATGAAAGATGTGTAAAATTCATCATATTTTTATAGTTCCAATAGGACCTAAAAGGAGAGAGGTACCAAAAATCTTAATGGCTCACTCAAGAACAAACCCTTGAGATTCCAATGCAAAGGAGATTGAAATATGTCGAAGGGGATTGTACCAAGGGCTGAAAATTGATAAAATATATTAACTACTAAATGTAAACCTAGAAAATGTAAGATGTTTGAAAACACACTGTGAAATACAAAAAGACCTAGAGAATGACTTAAAAATACAAATAAAGAAAAACAGAAAGCTATAAAACAAATATTGTGTAACTCAAAAAATTTAGCGGCTAGAATAAAGACTGAAAATGTTGCCGATCCTAAATTTTTGACCTACTGGGACTCATTCGCCATTCTGGGTGAATCAGTCCTAGATCTAGAAAACTGTACCAGAGCCTAATTAGGGTAAATGTGTATCTAAATCCAAATAATCTCTAAAAAACATGTATAGTGGGATTCATTCACCACTAATGGAGAATGAGTCTACTTTGACTTTTCTAAAAACTTCAAACTAGAATCTAAAGTTCTTAGTCTGCTCTTCATGTTGATCTAGGTGTTTAGATTCGAAACCCTGATTTTGAGCACTATAAGTGACTTTTTGTGAATATTTTGACCTTTCCAATAGGGATATGTCTCTAACAAGTTTTCAACCTATTCTTCAATCTTCTCCAATATTTCAATGTACCTAGATCTACAATCACACAAAGAAATAGAACAAAAGTATTGATTGATAGGGCACAGGGGTTTTCCTTCGTAAAATCCATTTTAGGTAATTAAACAAAATTATGAAATAAGATAATGAAGAATGAAATATGAAACAATATAATTAGAGACTTTCCATGATGATGGATCTTGAATTGCTAGAACAACAAATGAATAATTTTCCTTTCATTGCCTCAGAAAACTATCTTGATGACCTTGTGAAGACTTAAAATGCTAAACCCTAGCTTGCTTGACTTGAGATGGGTAATGAATGAATGAAATAATGATTAGAAGATTTTCTATATAGGAAATCCATCCAAATTCCTATTTATATGATCCTTAAGGCTGGCATTGAAGAGAAATAAACTTAAAACCTAATTTTTCTTGCACAAACCCTGAAAATAGCTCAAATGGGACACATTTGCCATTTTGGGTTAATGATTCCCACCTAGATGGGACTCATTTTCCCAAGGTAGTGAATGGGTCCGAAAGGGGCTCTTTTTCTAGCTAGGATTTTGGAGAGTGAAGAATTTCAACTTTTATGTTGTTCTAGTTGGGTCTTTGATCAAAATATTCCTCGAGATGAACAATATGGGGTGATAGGGGCCTATTAATGATGATATAGAAGGTGATTAGGGATAAGGGAACAAATTTCAATGTGAAAGTGTTATTAAATGCACTCTACAACATTAAAATTAGGTTCACATAGTGTAGAAAGGCACAAGATCCATTGTGAATGTGTAAAACACATTACAAAACTAGATTAAAACTAAGTTTAATTTAAAAGCCTTCTAGATTAATGTGAGAATGCAATTAAATAAATTTTACAATATTGAATTAAGGAAAATCTAGGTCCACTAGACTTTAAATGCTTAATAAAAGTATAGAAAAGTGTTAGTCATTTACAACACTTTACAACATCTTTACAAGGCATCAATCAATGCATTTTATTTAGTCTGGAAGGGCCCAAGACCTAATGTGGATGTGTAAAATGCCTCACAATACTAGATCAAGGTGTCAAGTCCAATTTATCATTAATTATTCCCATATCAAGTGTGAAAATATCTAGAGATCCCTTTTTCTATGCTACATTTAGCCCTCACTTTAGTGAGAGGATGAACTTGCTTCAAGCTCACACTGAAGTAGACATTCAAGAGGGATCCAAGTGCATAGATATAGATGGTCTAGGATAACAAAGAATGAGGAGGTGATCAAGCGTCCAGGATCCAAAATCTCAAGTCAAACCATCAGAAGCACAAAAGGACACACATAGGGTGTATAATATGCAAAAAAACAAGATATGTGATCATACAATGTCATGAACTAAAAAAAATAAAAATGAGTAACAAAAATGATTTGGATCAAATATGCACTCACTATGGGGCCACAAAACATTAGGTCATCCCAGGGGCGAGTTTTACCAAAGAAGTGGTTTAGTGAGAAAGTCATTATAGTGTGTTAGCTTCTCATCATATAATGAGAAATTCATTCCAGTCTGTTAGCTTCCCATCATACTAACCATACCAAAGTTATCCTCCTGATAACTTTGATAAGGCACCACAATGAAAAGGATTTTTTAAATGCTTTTGAATGTCATGTAAAAATTTATTTTGTTAAAGGGGATTTTGCTTTGTTCAAATAAGGTCTTCTTAGGGAGCATTGTGTCAAATGTTTCCAAGAGAGGACAAGTCAAAGTGTTAGACTGTTTCCCAGGGATGCCTCATTCACATCATGCCATGTTATTAAATCATACACTCTTGGATGAAATCAAACCCAATGAAACCACCAAGAAGAGGATACATCACAAGAAAAAATAAAAATCATGCCATGAAATTTTGTTAAAAGATGTCATCTATGTATGCCCCCACTTTAAAGAAGTTGCTACACCATCAGTCTGAGAAATTGCTTTAAAGTAACCAATGAAAGAAGACATGAGAGCCAACTTGGAAAGCCCTATGCCAAGTCATATGTTTCTAGATTGAGCTACATCATGAATAAGTATGTCACATGCAAGTCAACCTAAGTAAGGCATGTCATCCACATCCCAAGTGATGAGCCTAGTTTTTGGTCAAATTTTTGGTAGAATCTATAGTTTATTTGCTGACATTTTTCATGGACTCTAATGCTAAATGTTGATATTTTCATAATGTTTCCCTCAAACCATAGACTTGGACTTAAATCCTATGTTTGGAAGCTTTAATGACATTTGGTATACTATGTGGGTTATCTATATTGATTTTGCATGTGGTTAATGAATGTTCCTTAAAGTTGTTATAGATATAAAATTATTTTGTGTACTGACATTGTAATGCAAATTTAATATGCTAGGTTGAGGAAGACACCTCCAACTGGGCATGCACCATAACATCCAGCAAAGGAATCACTCCAAGTCAAAGGAGGTTGACGAGACAAGATTCTTCATGTAACTAAATGTAACCTCCTTGTAGTGGGCTTTAATGATTGACCATGCATCAGCATTACTATTGTTCTAGATCTACGTTTGGACTTGCATATCTGACCAAATTATATGCACGCATAACTACCATCACTCCATTTTCCCTATTTTCCCTAAATGGCATACCCTCAGTTGTGTAGTTGAATACCTTATTTATCAAATAGAATAAATAATGATTTGATGCTCCTTCCTCGGATGATTTCATGATTTGATATTGTACTTGCACTCTCCAATTTTTAGTAATACAAATACACTACTCTTTTGTACTCATGATTTACAATGAATAAAAAAAACTTCTGAGTTTGAGCATTTTAGTTCTCATTAGTTTTAGAGGATACTTATGCAAGGGGGCCCACTTGGTGAGTAATATGTCTTCTTAGTTTAGCATTAGTTTAGTATTAATTGTTGTTTAGTACTTAGAAATCTAGAACCGACTGTTCCTACAACCAGTAGAATTCCATTGTATGAATATTCCTATAGCCAAAGTAGACATAGTAGTTTCTTATTTGCTGCTCATATTTTCATTCCTATTATGCATTTCAATTTAGCATAGTTGTTGATTGATGTTCAAAATTTGTCTCATTCCCTTTCAAGCAATTTACTTTTAGTATTGTGTGTTTCTTAGTTGTAGAATGAAATGGCTACTTTGAGTTCCTAGTGCACATACTATGCTGACCTATTTCACATTCATGTCCTTGGGTTGAAAAATTAAATGCACCTTCATGATGATTGAAATAGCTATTCAGGTTAGATGTCTAATCTTTGAATCATGGTTGTAAGGGCTTAGTTATTAAGTCATTGTAGGAGGCCAACATTTTATGCATCGTTGCCAAGGATGGTGTCAAACTAGGAAGCCTTTTGGAGTCACTAGTATTTTTTTTGTAGCATTTCTAGAAGTTGTTCTCAATATATCCTCATTTAGGAAGTAATTACCCCCCTTATTCTTTTGCAATTCTTTATGTGAGTTGATTGATAGCGAGTGATACTGTATGCATAGAGGAAGGAGAAGGGACGCTTATGGGATGTTCCTTCCTAACAATCCTAATCCATTCTAGCTAGATGAATATCAAAATCTACCAAGAGAAGAAGAAGAAGATCCACACCCCTTCGATGATACATATCCTTATCTGAATAATTCAGAAGTCTCCTCTAAAGACCAAAATTAGCTTGAGAAAACTTTTTATTTGGAACCACATCAAGTAGGAATGGCTGATGCAAATAGTGTAAGGAAAGTAAAGGTGCAAAAACAACTCTCCTAACGTCAAAACCTCATGGAAGAATGCAAAGACTCTTTTAAATTTTATAATTATAGTCCAATTAAGATGCACTTGAAATAAATAGAAAAAATAGAGAAATATACACACACATATGAACACCATATTTACGTAGGAAAACCCTTACGAGAGAAAAACCCACCACACCAAGAGAAGTCACTTTGTATTACAGTAAAAAATAATTACATACAGAGTTCTGACTTAGCTTTCTAATGCTAGATTACAACTTTCACAATGATCAAACTTGTACAGGAACCTTCAAGTTACAATCTTTACAGAATAGAAATCACTTTGATACAATTTGAACTGTTCACCCAATTGTTCTTCGAACCAACCGAACCTCTACAAAATTACATAATGTATTCATGTCATTCCTGTCTATCGAGCTTCCTCACAAAACTACCACAGTGGTCCAACTGCTAGCGGTTCCCATTCGGCTTCTCCTATTGGTCCAACATAAGCCACATAGATGGTAATCACTCGGTCAAAAGAATTCAAACTTTGTTGGCATTTCAGTGAGACACTAACAGTGTCTCCCTAATGCCACAAAGTCTTCATTATCGATATTTCCAAGAGTCATCCTTATCACCAAGATGTTTTACCGAGCTCACAAGTTTCATCAACTTTAGTTTTCCTTTTAGCAAGACTATCACTCTTTGGTAAGACCACATATCAATATCCTAAGTCACACTGAAGAGTCATTATCTTAGTAGGACATACTGCTCTCGCCAGGACCTCATGTCGAGCCTTCAAGTTAATCTGAGTGCATCCACCAGTCAGTGAGACTCATCGCTTTCACAGGACTTCATACCGAAGTCTTAAGTCATACCAAAACATTAGCATTTCCATCGAAACCTAGCTATCACTAAGACATTCAACTGTCACCAATAGGTTTCATCGAGATCTCTTATGTTACTCTGAAGTAATACTACTATCGGCAAGACCCCATGAGTTGGTGAGAAGTCATACCAAAAGAAAAATCTTCCACTGAATGGTCTACCACTTTCACCAAGAGGTCATAGCGAACATCCCATGTCACCCTGAGTGTCACATACTATCTACAAGACTCTCCATCAGTCACCAAGAATTCATACTAAAGTCTTAGAGTCACCGTGAAGGCACCAAGCATATACTCATTGGCAAGACTTTACAATGTTGCTGGGACTTCTTCCCGAGTGTTCAAGTCACCCTGAAGCCCCTAGTCACTATGAGTCTCCCTGACACCTGATATGAATGGCATATTGGCCAAAGATCTCCACGTGGTAAGAGGTCACACCAAACACAACATGTCACACTGAAAACTCCAATGTGTAACCGTTCAACAAGACATCTGCAAGGTCACAGTGACCTATACAAAACCACGAGATCCAAAGCATGTAACACCAACTTGGCTCTAATAGAGGTTATAGTTTGTGATGATTTAGGCATATATTTCTAACAATCTCCCACTTGACGAAGATCACACAGGCACCTCTAGAGCACAACATAACTATTGAAAATCATGGGCATTAGGGCCCTTTGAATTGGCACACCACCTGAACTTGTATGTGCTCATTGGCTTCGTCAATGCATCTGCAACATTCTCCAGAGTATCAAATTTTTCCAAACTGACTTTTCCATCTTCCACCATATCTCATACAAAGTGGTATTGTACATCTATATGTTTCGTTCTTGCTCGGAAAGTAGGATTCTTTTCTAGACAAATTGAACTCTGACTGTCACAGAAAATAGTTATTTTCCCTGCATCAAAACCAATGTTAGAACACAAATGTTTCAACCAAAGTGCTTCTTTATAAGAATGTGTAGCTGCCATATATTCAACCTCTGTAGTGAAGAAAGTGACTACAGCCTGCCGCTTACTCATCCAACTCACTACACCACCATTCATCATGCAAATTTATCCACTGGTGGATCTTCTGCTATCAATGTCCCCTACCTAATCAGAATCCACATAACCTCGAATGCTAAGAGTCCTATGTGATTAAACCAAGTTCCCATGGTACCACAAAGCATTTTCTAAAGTTCCCTTTAGATATCTAAACACTCCCTTCACAGCATCCCAATGTGTCCTTCCAGGATTAGCCATAAACCGACTAAGTACTCCCACTGCTTGGGCAATGTCTGGCCTTGTACAAACCATTGCATACATAAGACTGTCAACAAAACTAGCATAGGGTACACTAATCATGTCCTCCATCTCAGTAGGAGATTTTGGATAGTCTTCAAAAGATAGCTTCGTTCCCTGCAAGACTGGAACAACTAGCTGCTTGCAATCATTCATGCAAAATCTCTCTAAAATAGTCTTGATATACTTACTCTGACTAAGCCAAAGTTTTCTATTCTTCATGTCCCTGGTTATCTCCATCCCTAGAATATACCTTGCTACACCAAGATCTCTCATTTCAAACTTAGCTGACAACTTAGACTTAAGATCATAAATCATTAGCTTACTATTGCCTATGAACAACATATCATCAACATAGTGAGCAATAATAAACACTCGATCACTTTCAACTTTATAATAGACACAATGATTAGATTTTGATCTCACAAATCCCTAAGACAATACAAAAGTATCAAACTTCTAGTACCACATTATAGGTGACTGCTTTAACCCATACATAGATTTCCTTAACTTGCATATTAGTTTTTCTTTACCTTTTTCAACAAAGTACTCAGGCTAGGACATATAGATTTCTTCTTCAAGATCACCATTAAGAAATGTTGTCTTCACATCCATCTATTTGACCTCTAAGTCATATGTTGCTGCAAGTGAAAAAACAAATATGATGGATGTCAGCTTTGCTACAGAAGAAAAAATCTCCCTATAATCAATTCCCTCAACTTGGGAATAACCCTTTGCAACCAATCTTTCCTTGTACTTTTCTACACTGCCATCCAGACCAATCTTCTGCTTAAATACCCATTTGAAGCCCATATCTTTTCTACCTTTAGGCAAGGGTACCAAACTCCAGGTATCATCCTTATCTAATGATGGCATCTCTTCATTCATGGCTTCCAACCAAGAGTCTGAATCAAACATTTTAATTGCCTCTTTTACAGACCTAGGCTCATCAATGCCAGAAATAAAAGCATAGGCACAAGTAGAATCTATCAAGGAGAACCCATACCTATCAGGTTGTTTTCTCTTATGAGTTGACCTCCTTAATGGCTGAGGCTGAGCTTGTTCTTTTTCTTCTGAATTTTTAGAACTACTTGAGCTCTCCTCAATTTTAGGTACATTTTGAATTTTGAATTCCTCTTTCTCTAGTGTTGGAGGAATTACAACTACATCCTTATTGTTTTTAGACTTTGTCTCTGACTGCATATCCAAGGTAGAAGGCTTCAGCTCATGAAAGATTACACTTCTACTGTATACAACCTTCTCTGTATCTAGATTCCAAAGCTTGTATCCTTTTATGCCAACACTATAGCCAATAAAAATACATTTGACAGCATTGTTCTCCAACTTAGATCTTTTCTCATTGGGAACATATGCATATTCTTCACAACTAAAGACTCGAACATGTCTAAGAAAGGGCTTCTTACGAGACCATGCTTCCAAAGGTATTTTCTCAACAAGAGTAGAGTTTGGAGAACAATTTATTAGGTAAGATGGAGTAGATACAACCTCAGCTTAGAACTTCTCCTCCAAGCTAGCACTACTCAGCATACTTCGTGCTCTCTCCATCACTATCCTATTGAACCTTTCTATAACTCCATTTTGCTATGGAGTATAAGGTGTAGTCTTATGTCTTTTAATCCCATAGTCTGTACAGTATCTTTCAAATTCATCAGAACAAAATTCACCACCATTATCAGTCCTTAAGCATTTTGTTTTTCTTCCAGTCTAATTTTCTACAAGGTTCTTAAATTCCTTAGACCGACTATCCAACACTTTGGATTTACTTTTCAGAAAATATACAAATGCTCTTCTTGAATAATCATCGATAAATGACACATGGTATCTTGATTTAGACAAAGAAGGAACATTCATTGGACCAAATACATTATAATGAATATAATCTAGCAAACCAGAAGATTTATGAGGACTTGAGTAAAAAGAAACACAGTGCTGCTTTCCATATATACAATGCTCACAAAATTCAAATTTGAGATTACAATCTTCAAGCCCCTCAAGTAGGTTTTTATTCTTCAAGGTTTTAAAACCTTTTTTACCTATGTGGCCTAGCCTATGATGGTAGAGCATAGTCTTCTCTGCTGGAAGTTTTACTTCCATAGAGTTTACATAATTAGGGATATTTCCCTCTTTACCTCCATGAGTAGCTTTCTATGACTTTGCAGAGACACTATTACATTGAACAACATGTGCATCCTTGTACAAGGTACCAATAGGAGCGCCCCTAGCTAGCACCATTGAACCTCTTGTCATCTTACAGTCATTTCTAGAGAATGCGACTTGTACTCCAATATCATTCAGCTTACTGATAGAAAGCAATTTTTTAGCCAGACCTGGTATATGCATCACATCCTTAATTCCCTTTACTCTGCCATTAGGGAATTCTATTATGACTCTTCCATGACCAAAAATTTCCAAAGTTGAATCACTTGCCAAGTACACCTTTCCACCATCATACTCTTCATTCTGTATGAGATGCCATGTGGAAAGATGCTCCAAAATCAATCAGCTAGACATCATCTGATGCCTCTGTAGCCAAGGAAACAATGAAGGCATTTGAATCACCCTGAGAAGAATCATTATCAGAAGAGAAATTCTTCTTCTTTTTCTCCTCTTTACAATCCTTTTGGACATGACCAAGTTTCCCACAATTCTAGCATTTCACCTTGGACTTCTTGCCAGGAGACTTTGATCTCCCCTCTGATTTCAATTTTGATTTCTTATCCTTCCTCTTGCCTTTCTCTTTTTATCTTCCTCTGACAGCAAGAGCTTCCTTCGCCATCTCAGAAGATTTCCCTCTCATCTCTTCTGATAGCAAAGAACCAACATCTTCCATCTTGAAATTTGATGTTATACTCCCAATACCCATCACCAGATGATCCCAAGAGTCCTGAAAAGAACATAATAGAAGCATATAGTGATCCTCATCTTCAATTTTTACACCAACAGATGTTAATTGAGCAATCAGTATATTAAATGTGTTTAAATGATCAGCTACAGACCCTCCTTCTTGCATTCTCAAAGAGTATAACTTCTTCCTCAAGAAAAACTTATTCACCGAGGACTTGCCCTGATAAATAGCTGTCAGTCTTGTCCACAAAGAGGCTACAGTTTTTTCTTCATGCACATTCAGAAGAACAGAGTCTACTAAATAGAGGCTTATTAGCCCTTTTGATTTTCTATCTGCCAGGTCCCAATCCTCTTGCTTCATGGCCTGAGGTTTCATTCAAGACACAGCAAGCCATAGATCACGATCCAATAGAAGATCTTCCATTTTGAGTTTCCAGAACTCAAAAATGTTGCCATTGAATTTCTCTATTTCAATCTTTCTTGACGTGCTAGCCATCTCAATCTATAATTAGAATTAACAAAATTCTACAAGACTCCCACTGAATAGAATTGACTCAAAAAACCCAATGTACCCACAAGGATAACACAACTGGTCAGGCTCTAATACCACTTGTAAGGAAAGTAAAGGTGCAGAAACAACTCTCCTAATGTCAAAACCTTAGGGAAGAATGCAAAGACTCTTTTAAATTTTATAATTATAGTCCAATTAAGATGCACTTGAAATAAGTAGCAGAAACAGATAAATATACACACACATATGAACACCATATTTACGTGCGAAAACCCTTATGGGAGAAAAACCCACCACACCAAGAGAAGTCACTTTGTTTTACAGTAACAAATAATTACATACAGAGTTCTGACTTATCTTTCTAATGCTAGATTACAACAGCTTTCACAATGATCAAACTTGTATAGGAACCTTCAAGTTACAATCTTTATAGAATAGAAATCACTCTGATACAATTTGAACTGTTCACCCAATTGTTCTTTGAACCAACCGAACCTTTGCAAAATTATAGAATGAATGCATGTCATTCCTATCTGTTGAGCTTCCTCACAGAACTACCACAATGGTCCAACTACTAGCAGTTCTCATTCGGCTTCTCCTATTGGTCCAACATAAGCCACATAGATGGTCATCACTCAGTCAAAAGAATTCAAACTTTGTTGGCATATCGGTGAGACACTAAGAGTGTCTCTCTTATGCCACAAAGTCTTCACTATAGATATCACCAAGAGTCATCCTTATTGTCAAGACATTTTACCAAGCTCACAAGTTTCATCGACTTTAGTTTTCCTTTCAGCAAGACTATTGCTCTTCGGTAAGACCACATATCGATATCCTAAGTCACACTGAAGAGTCATTCTATTGGTAGTACATACCGCTCTCTCCAGGACCTCATACCGAGGCTTCAAGTTAATCCGAGTGCATCCACCAGTCAATGAGACTCATTGCTTTCGTGAGGATTTCATATCGAGGTCCTAAGTCATACCGAAACATTAGCATTTCCATCAACACCCATCTATCGCTAAGACATTCAACTATTGCTAAGAGGTTTCATCGAGATCTCTTATATTACTCTGAAGCCATACTACTATCGACAAGACCCCACGAGTAGGTGAGACGTCATAACGACAGACAAAGCTTGCACCGAATGGTCTACCACTTTTTCCAAGAGGTCATAGTGAACTTCCCATGTCACCCCAAGTGTCACATACTATCAGCAAGACTCTCCATTAGTTGCCAAGACTTCATACCGAAGTCTTAGAATCACCGCGAAGGAACCAAGTGTATACTCATCGGCAAGACTTTACAATGTCATTGGGACTTCTTCCCAAGTGTTCAAGTCACCCCAAAGCCCTCGGTCGCTATGATTCTCCCCAATGCCCGATATGAATGGCCTGTCGGCCAGAGATCTCCACATGGTAAGAGGTCACATCGAACATAACATGTCACACCGAAGACTCCAATGTGTAACCATTTGGCAAGACTTCTGCAAGGTCACAGTGACCTGTACAAAACCACAAGATACAAAGTTGCTATTCGGCCAGACCCAAAGCATGTCACACTGACTTGGCTCCAATAGAGGTTATAGCCTGTGATGATTTAGGAATATATTTCTAACAAATATGAATAGACAAAACCAACCAATGTTTCCTTTCTCCATTTCCCATTAGAATGAAGTTTAAAATATCAAGAACATTCTTGCCTCAACACTCCCCAAGTTTCATGGACTTGTAATATAATATCCTAGTACATTTTTATTTAAGTTTAACATACTCTACATGAGTTATGATTACACTACTGATGCCCATAGGCTTAAACTATTTCCTACCACTTTGAAGGAGGTTGCATTAATATGGTTCATGAGCCTAGGTAGAGATACTGTGGAAACTTGGGAAGACATGAAGACAAAATTCCTTGAGAAATACAAGGAATATTGTAGGGGTAGTGACATGAGAGGAGATGAAATTTTTAGCATGCAGTAAAAGGAAGATGAGAGCCTAGAAGACTACATTGCAATATTTTTGGTTTGCCTACAAAAATCTCCACACCATACACTTAATGAAGAATCAAAAAAGTTGTTTTTCCTAAGAGGAATCAATCATAAATGCACTAATTCCTTAGACCTCATGGAAGGAGGAGATATCTCCCAAGTTCCTTAGGAAGATATCAAAAAATTATGCTAGAACTACTCTAGGGCAGCTTCAAAGAAAGAGAGAGCTTACCAATCTTCCATAGGTAATTCAACTACCAGTGGAGTTTCAAGAATGGAGATTACTCATTTGTTGGAAAAATTCAAGAAAAACTTTATAAATAATCTATAGCTACTCATCTAGATACATTTTAGGCCAAGAAGAAGTAAGAGGAGGAAGAGGTAGTGTTGATAGAGTATTTCCCGAACAATAGACAAAAGGACTATATATGCAATATGGTAGCTAACCTTGAAGGGAAGAAGATTCCACTTGAGTTCAAGCCAATCCAGATTGAGGGAGACCAAGTCTACAATAATGCACAAAGGAAGCCTTGGGCTCCAAGACAAGGTATGCCACTGGATCCACTATCCTATTCTGAGCCATATTTTAACTCATATTCAACTAGTAACAAATTGTAGCCCCCATATCCATCCAGTTATGGAGGATATCTACCATAGCTTTGGAGTAACCCTCCAAATGCTTGGCCCAATCATCAGAGTTCTCCACCCCAAGGGCAACAATCTCAAGGGAATTGACAAAAATTTCAAGGGCATTGGGAACCACCTCTAGGAAATTGGAAGCAAACAAATCAATGGAAAGGATGACAACAATGGCCTACCTAGAAAAATAGTTACATGTAGCCACCTTCTCAGCCCCAACAGCCTATTATAATGCCTCCACCTACTAATCCAAGCTCAAATGCACCTAAACTACTTAACTACAAGCTCATCCCACACCCAATCCAAATAAAAAACCACAACAACAACCTATATACTTTGTTCATTCAAATCAATTCCCTATATCTGATATAAGTGTAAGTGATATCTACTTGCAGTCATGAACTACTCTACCAACCCCTTCCAAACCCATTATCACTGAAATGCTAGTGGAAGAGAAGGAGGAGCCTCTAAATGATTCCATTCAGCCAAGTGTACCTAAAAATATTGAACCAGTCCAAGTCAAGTAGACATAACAAGAACCACAATTTCCTCAGAGATTGGAAGTTTCCAAGAAGAAGGAAGAAAAGGAGGATACCAGCTTTGATATCTTGGATTAGCTGAAGCATAAATGTGTCCAAATACCTCCATTTCAAGCCATAAAGGATGTTCCAATCTATGACAAGGAAATCAAGGAAGCATGCCTTAAGAAGCCAGGAAGGTAAAAGAAAGACCCAACTATAGTTCATGTGGTTGGCCAACTAGCTGACATCATGCTTAGAAAAGTGACTATCCCCAAGTATAATGAGTCAAGCAGTCCTATGGTAGCAGTTGTCATAAATGGGATCCAAGTAAAGAATGCTCTGATACTCACCCTAGGAATGATTTCCATAGAGGGTATCAATGAAGAACACACCATAGCATCAAAAATTAAGGAAAGAATACAATTCTTGAGGGCAGACAGAGTTGAGGCATGACTGGCAGTAGCCAATCCATAGAGGCGAATGTTGTCTAGGTCTGCTTTGATTGTGACTGCTCGATTGTTTGCAAAAAATTTCAAAGAATAGTATAAAGTGGAGAATACTGCACCCATGGCATGGATCCAAGGTCTCCCTAAGAGGATATTATAAGGTAAAGGTCACATAAACCATCTTGGGTAAGGTAATGAGGCCTAGCTAAAAATTTAGTATTGTTGTACCTAGACCTTGGTGGCCAACATTATCAAATCCATGAATGTACAAAGAAGAAGATACTAAGGAAGATGAATCAATTTTTATTTTAGGTGGTAGGTCCATACCAAAAACATTGAGTCTTGATCTGGGAGTACACCTAATACTGATGTTATTAATGTTATCTACATGATCATTAAAGTTTTTTCTTGCTTTTGTACATCCAGAGGTGAGAGTTCTTGCGGGTGGAATGTAATATTCAACGAATCTACACAAATGTGGGCCAACAATGCATTAACATCTGTAGGCATAGTAGAGGTAGGCAAGAGAATCTTTTGTAGGGCCTCCTGAAGCATCTCTTGATAAATTGGCATAGTATGAAGAAAGTCCCAAAGCAAGATCTTAGATGATGTAACACAAAGTTGCTCGACAAGATCATAATCGCTTGGTGCTTTGATTGCAGGTTTAGGTGCTACAAGAAGGTTTAGCTAGGGAGGTGGTAAAGAAGTAGGTTGTGAGGAAGGAATAGAAGGTTGTTGATTCATGCTTTTTTTGTTACTCCTTATCGGATATGTGTGTCCAATGGTGTTATACTATGTAGAATCTATATCTCTCACGAACTTTGAATACAAGTTCAATGAATCACTATGACATAAAATTCCACAAACGATAGGGTCATATGGGTTTACATAGATGACAATTTTTTTAGGGCTTGGAGGAGCCACTGGGACCACCACCACATTTATCAATCCCTCGGCCTCTTGAGAAGAGGCTTGTTTGTGATATTTACAGATAGGGGGAAATGCTTCTAAGAAGTCATCTAGACAATCCTATAGCATATCAAAATCCTCCTTAGAAAAGTCACCATGATGAATGTGCAACATCATAAATAAACTTTCGACATTCACATCAAGTTCACCAAGATGTCATATAAGATGGATTCACTGCACACGGGTCTCTCTTTCTTCTGGAGATCACCAGGGAATGAACTTCCCTTATACACCTCAGGATAGTAAAATGATATGAAACCAATAACATAATAATGTCTTAGAGGAAATAGTCAGAGGTCCTGAGAGATCTAGATTAGAAGTATTTCCCAAAAGAGAGAGCTCGAGTAGCTAATGGACTTCAACGCTCATCTATGACACCAATGTGACATGCTATTGTTTGAAAGTCATGTTGGCATCGCAAGCAACAAAGAACTCAGGAACTCAACGAAAAAAAAGTAATATTATTCATAGACTTAGGAGTGATATACACATAACTGTTAACTAACTACAAAGCCAAATAATGAAGGAAATATCATGATACTTCAAGAAAGCTTACGCTCTTCTCAGACACTCAAATCTTCACTCCAAGCTCCTTTTTGTGACCTTCACACAAGGGACCAAGGAGAAAGTTCTTGGGTGGTTGTATAGGGGGATACCTCAGCCAGACTCCACTTTGGTGTTTCAACCTACATGAATAGCTAATTTGGAAAGGATTACAAAAAGAGTAAATAAGTGTGTGGTCATAGCAATACCTGCTCAAGGAATAGAACCCACACCACAATAAGCAAGTGGTGAAAGCAATACCCACTTGAGGAATAGAACCCACAACACTAAAGAGTAGACAAATTATTGTACAAAGAAAGTAAGAAAGGGAGAGAGAGCATTACCCATGGGCCAAGGCCCTCTCCAGAGTACACTTATGCACCACTGAGTTCTTTCTTGAGAACTATTGCTACTGCTAGAGGGACCTTAGTTTGGCATGGCTTCACCTGCGATAGCGTTGCTATCAAAGAAGAAGTCTCAAAGTGATAGTAAGAAATTGAATGAGAGCTATTGTGTAGTCTTCCAATATTCCAATACAAATGAGAGGCAAAAGGAGATTGTTATGCTTGCAAAGGTGGCAAAGAGTCATTACTTTTGGAATGTAACTACCAGAACACATGTCACAAGGGTTAACCTTCTAGATTCCACATTTTGAGCTTGGGAAACATCTAGGATGCTAGTGCATTGCGTAGATTTCTACACATCACGCATTCATCCAAAGCCTGTATTCTTGGGGAATGCATCACCAAGCTTTTTTTGCTCAGCCACTTGTCCTCCTAAAGTAAGAATAATTTTTTTTTACTTGACGAGTTTTTTTCCATTAATGTTTTAGAGTGTCATAAATTCTAGGAAAAAAATGTGGAAATATGGAATTGCCCCTAGGTGCAATTATGTGATATTACATTTTTTCATCACTTTAGTGGGGTCAATTTTGAGAAAATTAGCCTCACTAAAGTAGAAAAGAAAAATTTCACCCAAAATTTTCAATTTTACAAATTTGCATGCTAACAAAAAGAGCCCATAGTAGCTATCACAATCGAGCTAATAGGAACTAAAGATGCCCCCAGCATCTAAGCTCGACACAAAACATTTGAATGGTTGTGAAATTGTTAAATGTTTCATCTTACAAAACTCAATGTTTAGGTTAGCTTCAAAAAATTAGAAGAAAGATACCACAGAGAGAGGAATGATCAAGAAAAAGAAAAAGGTCATTGATTCGAAGGAAAATATGATCAAGAGATGACCTTATGCCCCTTCTTGAGTTTTCTCCCAGCTCAACGGGGGAAATTTAGGAGAAACCAATAAGCCACGAGTCTTAGGGAAAATGGGTGCTAAGGGGCCTTTATATACCTAGCTAGGCCCTTAAAAGGGTCATTTTCACTATTTTCCATGAGAAAATGGTTAACTTTTGTGAGAGAAAAGTTAGAAAAATGCCTAGAAATATAACTCATAAAGAGAGAGTATGAGGATTTGAGGTTGGAGCAATTGCATCGAGACATCACCGAGGGCCATGAGGTGGACCAATTAAGTTGTAAACTCTCATTTTTAGTGATTTTTGATGCATTTTTTAGATTTTTTCCATCAGCGAGGTGCATAGGCATCTTTTTTGCATGCCTAAATCCCAAAACCATGTTGTCATCTTATATTAGTGCTTTAACCTCCTTTACACATTTCCATCCTAGAGACATGTTAATGTGTCTTAGGTGACCATGGTAGTCAGGAGATGCATGTATGGTGTGTGGACGTTCGCACGTCGTGAATGAATCTTAGTTATATTTTCCAATTTTTGATGTGAGCTGTTAATGTTGTAATTCAATTTTTTCTTTCTTTTTTGTAGGAGTACCCTATGATTCAGGAGGGAGAGCATTCTTGTTGGTCTGTGATCAGAGAGAGCACTTATCTGCAGGTGAGGTTACACTTTTAGAGTACGTTGGTCTCTAACACATTTTCACTATTCAATAGATGAGATATCATGAGCGGATTCTTATAGCCCTTATGGAGTGATGCGACACCACTACAACATCTTTCTGTTACTAGTTGGGAAGATGAATATCACTCTCACAAATTTCTATCAAATCCTTGAACTACCTATCCATAGATAACGGGTGGCCCTAGATGACACATGATCTACACAGGAGAGAGTAGATGGTGTCCACTACTTCATGGGGAGGAAAACTGGTGGTGACAACATTGGCCACATTTACACACACTAGTATGACTAGGCAAGGACCATAGCACCATTGATCAGTCAAGTTATGGTAATGAACATTGTGTTTCAAATTAGGATTGATGAGTGAGGCTCACACCTACACAAGGGCCTCATCCACATTATTAAGGAGATGGTAGAGCATAGGACTATATTTTCCTAGGGGCGTAGCATTCTTGCACACTCTTGTAAGTGTGGGTCTTCACTGACATCATGTGCACCCAGTCGGTCAGTTTTCCACAGTTATGACCATACGGGGTCCCCATGACCCACTGATATGATATGATCAGCAAATGGAGGTTTAGAGATCTATAGTTTTAAAGGATACAATTTGATACCCTCATAACAGATAGGGTCTGATGGAGGCCTTATCAATTTTTTAGGTGGGTGGACAATAACAAGTATTTGAGGAACTTGCAAAGAGACCATTTTTTGATAGGGCGTAGGGATTATGTTATTGTACCCTACTACTAGATTTAGGTCATGCAACATGTCCTACCTCAAAACATACCATTGGATGTTCCTACCTAAACTAGAGCCCATAGGAGCAAAAACGAGGGTTGGGGACTGCCCTCACCTAAGTATTATAGACATAGTTCCCTTTGATGATGATGAGCTTGATCATGATGTACCAACCTTAATGGTGGGAGATAATGTAGTAATAGCCATATATTTCACATTGTGGTGGGAGAGGCATTGGTCAGCTATTGTGTTCGGCGAGGGTACTTCAGGAGGGGACCATGGTCCATAGGGGGAATTTGTCACCCTGCCACCGTAGGATAGGAGGAGAGGCTAGTAGCAAGCCAGGGAGGAGGAGGAGGAGGATGCAACACTAGCAAGGACAAGGAAACAGAGGAGATTAGATCCCCCATTGATGACCCTTGTCTCTTTAAGACCACTGTTTTCCACTACACCTACATAACCCATAGTACCAAGAGTGGCCACCGAGATTGACAACACAGGCTAGAGCACTAAGCCTCACCTTGACCTGACATGGCAGCTAGGGGATCTAGGTATACATGGTTTATTGTTCTATGCTTTATACTTTCAATGTCATGATATATGTATCTTGTATATATATATATATATATATATATATATATATATATATATATATATATATATATATATATATATATATATTCCATCTGATAATGATATCCTTTCCTTTTTTGTGGTTGCAAAGGATGCACAAGGATGGACTGGGCTTAAAGCTCAATGCATATTAGAGGTGGCCCCCACAATACAAATTCAAGGATTAGTCTTTGGGGCTTATCGACTTGTTTTCGTGGGCATCATGCCCCCAGCTTCAAGCAAGTCACATGCCTACAAACTACATATGAGGAGATGGGTGTGAAGATCATCTAGCTAACAGTAGATCTGACAAGCGTATGGGGATAGTGCAACCCACTATTGGGGGAGCTACAGATAGTGAGGAGGGTTGATGCCACTGAGCAAGCACATGACACCCTTCAAATCCATCTCAATGACCTTGGTGGGCATCCGTCAGCTATGAGTTCGATAGAGTTTAACTACTATGGAATGAGCTACAACAAGTGGAGCTTACAATATCTTCCTTGTAGGGGGAGATTAGAGGGATGTGGGAAGCTTTGTCTACATCACACTCTCATTTTTCATAGTCAATGACTACCATCCAACCCCTCCCATGGCTTCCAGAGCATCCACTAGAGCCAGAGGGGTCAGGGAGCTATGTTCCTTAGTGATTCGGGATCACCATCATTATTTTTTTTGTGTACATCATTTTTGGTAGCGAGATACATTCATGTTCATACATACTTGTAGATCTTTCTATATAGACATATATTCAATAGAAACTCATATTTGTAGTAGTGGACCAATACATGTATATGGCATTGGATACATACATTAAGTATATATTTACATATATGGATACATTGATTTTTGTTTCATTTCATTGTTTATCTAGATGTGTATATTTTTTATTTCTCATATGTTCATGTTATGGATGTTATGTTCTCATGTGGATGTATGCTTATATTAGATGCTAATACGATTTAATTAAACAAAAAAAATTGTATGTTAATTAAATACAATGATGATATAATGAACACATACACACATGCACATGGTCACTCATAACACAAAAATATTCATAATGTGTTAATGAACAATGTCAACATATGCAGTACTATTACTCTTTTTGTAGAGAGAGAGGACCACATAGGTGAAACATAGGACATTATGCATAGTAGTGATAAATATGCATTGCATTAATAGGCTCCTTCAAAGGAATTCCATCCATGGATGATAATCCATAGGATCCTGAGCCATATACAAAAATATCAATGTAAAGGCCTAACCAATTAGGGCTGAATTTTCCTCTCTGGTCAGGCGGGGCATTTACATTTCTTTGATTTTCACAAAGACCCAAATCTCCTATTTTAAAGGTTTGAGGGAGTACACTTTGATTGTATTATCTAGATAACCACTGATGATAATCTTTAAGATGTTCGAGGGATCGCAATTGACACTCATTGAGCATCTCTAACTGATGCAGACAATTGACTTGATAGGTCTCATTATCAATTACCCTTTTTAGGGAAACTTGTAGAGACATGATTTCCAATTCTAAGGGCATGATAGCTTTGGCACCATACACAAGGTTATAGGGTGTTGTCCCTATAATTATACAGACACTTTTGTAGTAGGCCCATAAAGCATACATCAGTTGAATGTGCTATCATTTTTATTAACTATTTTTTGGAGAATAAGCTCAAGAGTTTTATTTGATGCTTCTATTTGACCATTAGATTGAGGATAGTAGGGTGTGGAGAACCTGTCCTAGATGTGAAATTTCTTGAGGAATTGCTTCACTTATTTTTAAATGGTGCACCATTTTCAAAAACAAGTGTAGCGGGCAATCCAAATTGAGAGATGATGGTGTTCATAAGAAAGCTATAAATAGCTTCATCATTCATGGATTAGAGTGGGATAGGCTCGAACCACTTTGTGAAGTAATCCGTAGTGGTAATGAAGAAGACATGTACTTTGGAAGAGGGAGGTGATATCTTTCCAATAATATCCAAACCCCATTTAGTGAACAACCAGGGGGAAGTTTGGTTTTGTAACCTCTTGGGCGAGCATGTGAATGAGTCAGCTATGTTGTTGGCATTGAGGGCACTTCTTAACATTGTCAAAGGAATCTTTTTCCATTGTTTTCCAATAGTATTCCATGTGTATCAATCTTTGCATCAGGGATCTACCAAGAAAATGTCCACCTCGAAAGCCTGCATGAGCTTCCTTAAGGGAAAGGGGTATTTCCACTTTGGTAAGAAACCTAAGAAGTAGGCCATTATAGGCCTTCCTATAAAGGATTTCTGAGAGGATGACGTAGTGAACTGAAAGCTTCCTCACATGAGTGTGGTCGTTCTTTGTCGCATCATCAGGGAAGTTCCCAGTTTTTAAATAGTTATAGATATCATAAAACCATTTCCCAGAGTCTACATGGGAACACATGGGGAGTTCAACCTCAGGTTCTTTAAGAACCATAGGGGTTCACAAGACCTAGACTAAAAATTGGTACTCTTTCATATCTTCTTTGGAAGGTAGCAAGGAAGTGGCACTAGCCATGGCATTGACATGTATATTTTCTCTCCTAGGTACACTGTCTTTTGTGAAAGAAGAAAATTATTTGAGAAAAGACAAGGAAAGGTCTCGGTACCAAGATAGCTTAATTTGCTTGGCCTAATAGGTTCCTATTATTTGATTCACTATAAGCTTAGAGTCACCTAGGATAGGAAGGTGTCAGATTTTTAGTGCTATCACGACACATAAACTAGTTGTTAGGGTTTTGTACTCGGCAATGTTATTGGTACAAGGAAAGTATAATCGCTGCTCCAGAACTATTTTGATAGCTTGACCCATCAAAATAAATTTTCCATTAGAACTCATGGTCGATCGTAAAAATGTTTTCATCATGAAATAAATCTTATCTAGTAAAGGAGTCAGATGAGGGAGTGTCTACTAATGGATCCGCAACCTCTTGACCCTTTATCAATTTCTGAGTAACAAACTTTTTGTCAAACTCAAAAAGAAATATAACCCATTTTGCTAATCTTTCTACTAGATCGATGCTAGAAAATAGATGCTTTAAAAGATCAATTTTTACTATGCTGTGTGTTTCAACATGGAGGAGGTAATGCCTCAACTTCTTTGTAGTGAAGACAAGAGAAAGGCATTGCCTTTCCATGGAGGAATAATGGGTTTCGTAATCAAGTAGGATGCGACTAATGTAGTAGAGTACTCTTTCCTTTGTGGAGTCATTATATTGAGTTAAAAGACCTGCTAAAGCATATGGAAATGCAACTAGGCAGAGTAGGAAGGGTCTATCTTATATAGTCGACGTCAATATAGGAAGGTTGGCTAAGTAGGCTTTGATTGACTCAAAGTCCTTTTGACATTCCTTATCCCATATGAAGCGAACAAATCCTTTTTTAATAGATGAGTGAAATGAAGGGTACATTAAACTAATTGAGATATGAATCTATGAATTTCCTAAACCTTCCCCTCTAAACTTTGCAACTTGATAATATTCCTTGGTAGAGGTATGTTAATGATAGCATCGATATTTTTAGTGTCAAACTCGATCCCATGATGAGAGACTATGAACCCCAAAAGCTTGTCGGCGTCAATGTGAAAGATGCAATTAAGGAGATTTAATCTCATTTTGTAGAGTCAAAGTCTTTCAAAAATAAGGTGAATGTTCTTAAGATGATCTTGGTGTGTTACAATTGTTTCCAATATGTCATCAATGTAATCCTCTTGAATCTTTTGAATCAAGTCATGAAATATCAGGGTCATCGCCTATTGGTAAGTAACTCCTGCATTCTTTAATCCAAAGGGCATGACCATAGAACAAAAGGTAGCCCATGGGATAGTAAAGGCTATCTTGTACTGATCATCTAGGTTAATACGGATCTGATTATAACTTGAGAATCCATCAATGAAAGAAAGAAATGCATGGCCTACAGTCGAATCAACAATCATATCTATATTAGGTACAATGGAAAATCATCTTTAAGAGAAGCCTTATTAAGGTCTCAAAAATCAATGCATATGTAAATGAGACCACCAGGTTTACTAACGGCGACTATGTTTGAAATCCAAGGGGAATAATCGATGGGATGGATAAAGCTTGCTTTTAATATTTTCTCTATCTTAGTCTTAACCATTAATTCCACTCTAGGATTGATTTTTCAATTTTTTTGCTTAACCAACTTGGCATCGGGATATAGGACGATATTGTGAACCATTAAAGATTCATCAATACTAGTTAAGCATATCCTCATATGTCCAAGTGAATATGTTGAGATGAGAATGCAAAAGATCAGAATGTTTGTTTCCTTCTTCCAAAGAAAG